>JARHVA010001605.1:2927500-3220000 GCA_037957365.1 Torreya grandis | reverse complement strand
ATTACTAGTTGCATAAGATATTCCTTTTATATCAAAAGCTTAGACTTATTTGCTTATATGCCTTAAAATCAATTATAACATTGGTTATGCCAATTTAAATAGTTGCATAGATTATGGAATGGAAATATTAAAGCTATAACTATGTCTTGAACTATTATGAATAACCATGTTTGATTTACAAGGATGTACAAATAGTGAAATGACATTAAAGGTCGAAGAATGTTATAAACCAGTTAGTAGTACTAAAGAATCTCATACAGAATTTATTTCTCTTATTCTTCCACATAATTAGATGCATAAATGAACTCAAATTTTAAAGTGCTAACTAATATTTTTTTTCTAATTTTAAGTACCTATTTAATTTATATAGCATGTATCTTGATTTGAATACATGAATAACCTAAATCATAACTTAAGAACAACAAAGCTATCATTCTTAGCCAAACCAATCCTTTAAATTAACCATCCTCAACTAAGATTGAAACCCACTATCGAGAGTGAGGTGTTTACCTAGGGTTAAGGACCTTAAAGAGATCTTATGAGGAAGTATGAGTGCCATTTATGACACTCAAGACTTATCAGTATATGCATACATTGATACACCTTGAATTTCATAATCCTTTTAAACAACAACTAGCTTCCTCATAGTGTCTTTTGTATGTGTTTACCTCTAGCGAATTGCCTCAATTACATATGTGTATAATTCATTGAATGTTTTCATTGTGTTATTAAGTCCTTTAAGTGGGCCTAACACATGTCTAAAGTGTAATCTAATATATGATTCTAATTTTTTTTAAGGTTGTTTCACTACCTGGGTAATTGTAGATTCTAGTATCTATATACACTATAAAACTTCATGGTTGGCCATGCAACTACCAAGTTCTATGGTATCCATGATAGTTGGCGATAAGTTTAGCTAGTGTAATACCTAGTTATGGATAAAAATAACATATTTTGAATTCATGGAGTTTTAAAACTTCCTTGGTTCTCATAGAGCCTAGAGAGAGATTGGGCTATCCTAGAGTCTTATATTTATTTACAAAGAAAATTATTTATCTATACATACATGCATTAGGCTCCATAACTTCCATGATAATAACAAGATTTTTGGCCACCATGGGAGTTGGTAGAATTCATAGCTAGTGCTAAACCTATCTATAGATCTCCACATATGCATTGGAAGCCACAAATCCCCAAAATTTCTTAGGTGGCCATGGATTCCAATAGATATCTAGGCTACAAGAGTCCATAACTGACCAAACAACACCCAGGATCTATGGCTACCTAGATATTTTGACTTCATCAAAGGCATCAATAGATGTATGTGTGACTACAAATTCCATTAGGTATTAGGATATGGTGGAGCCTAATAGAGTGGGTATATGTCCAACCTAAATTAGAATCATTTCCTACAAATAAGTGCTAGTTAGATCCATTAAAGGCATACTAGTGAAAATATGTCATTTAAAATGAATTACTAATTTCTTATAATTATATATTAATAATGGGTAGTATCCCACTTGATGGAAGCACTTCATTTTGATGTAATTTATGTAAATATTATGTGTGGTCAAGTTGTAGAGTCTGGTGGTTACTTGGAGGGACAAGGAGACCAATAGATAAAAAAGTTATGGTGGATCCCAACTGAGTGGGAATATGTCCTCTTAAAATTTTAATAATTACATGCAATTAAGTGCCATTTAGATTAATTGGATGCATAATAATGCAAATAAGTCATTCAAAATGAATTCATAATTTCTTATAAATATATATTAAAAGTGGGTGGTCTCCCACTCCATATAGGAGCTTTCTAAAGAATGGATTTGTGTAAATATTAAGAGTGGGTAGATGCCCACTTTGATAAAAAAAAATCATGGAATGGATTGTGTGTAATTATTAAGACAATAAATCATGGCATTATTTTTTTTGCACTTGGGTCATTAATTTTGATTTAATTATAACAAGAAGTTTTTTTTCTCATTCTTAAATTTTATGATTCATTTTGATTTAAAAACTTATATATAAAAATAAATAACACTTATAATTCATATATTAGGTATCATCCCACTCTCTAAAATAAGTATGGAATGGGTATTGTGAAAATATTAGGACTAGAACATGTAGGTGAACATTGTTTGAACTATTCATGATTGGATTCATTTTAGTTAAAAAATATAGCTATAACAATAAGTAATGGTTATCATTATTAGATAGGGTGGCCACACACTCTAATAAATAATAAGGAATTATTTTTTTTACAAATATTAGTAGTTTTTATCTAGATAAAATTTTAGAAGCATGCTATGGGTTTTGTGTAAATATTAGCACTAGAAAACCTGACATTCTTTTTTGCAAGTCTATAATGGTTCTCATTATTAGAATTGGAGGTCACCCAATATAATAAATAATAATGGAATGACCTTTTTTTATAATATTAGGAAGTTTATAAAACTTGATATTGTTTATCTACAATACAATGGTTATCCAAACATTCTATGAACATTTAAGTGAAATACTATTTGCACTTGCATAGATTAACTTTTTTTACAAAACATAGATATAATGAAAATAATGGATATCATTGAAATATATTGGGTGACATCCCACTCCAATAAAATAACATGGAATGTGTTTTGTATAAATATCATGACTACAAAACACAACACTAATTTTTTTGCATTGAAATAGCTATCATTTACAATGGTTGGTCTCATACTCTATGAACATGTAAGTGACACTTCATTTGCACATTATTGGATTAATTTTGATTAAAAAACCTAGATATAAAATAAATCAGTGGTTCTCACTCTTAAATTAATTCTACGAAATCTTTTAATGTTAACATTTGATGTCACATTTCATAGATTTACATATTCAACAAATAAAAAAGGTAAATATTTTCAAATCATATAAATATTATGAATGAAGACTTTATATATATATATATATATATATATATATATATATATATATATATATATATATATATATATATATATATATATATATATATAATTATGTATATCCATTTAATTTAGATCATGAATGAATAAACATCAACAAAAATATATATTAATAATTATATATTGCAAACAATCTTTGGTAACATACAAAATTCAGGTTTTCAAAGCAAAAATGAAATTTCATATTGTCAAACAAAATATAAGGAAGAAATAAAATATTGATAATACATAAAATAAAATATTTTAAATTCAAATTATGAACTAATACATAATTAAAAAGGTTAAAACTCTTTTTTTTTGAATTTTTTTATCAATATGCTTGCACTGAGAGAAATGTTTTATTAAATTTATAACAAAATATTCATAATAGAAAAAAAAAATTGAGTTATATTTGGAAAAAAATACTAATAGAGTATATAGAAAACATAAATTTGGAAGTTATATCTAAAAATAATATAAACTTGATTCAATAAAATAAACTTCTACTTAGATGAAAGATTAGTGTTGTAAACCATTATAGATATTGTATAAACTATGTTAAAACTAACTACAATTATTCCTTGTCATTGGTATAACTTTAAATATCATTCCACGATTCATATTATTAATATTATTCTCTATTTTCTATTAATATGGATCTCATGCCATGGTTGATATTATCAATTCATGCCCTTGCTCCTATTCTAAGTGCATTCACCTGTATTTACTCATTCCCCTACTCAAGCTATTGTGAATGTCATGTCATGAATTTTATTCCCTTCATAACTTCATTTTTTACTTCATTTATTAAAAAGTGAATAACCAAACCCTACAAATTCATTTTAAAAAATATATACTGTAATGAAGTCCAATACAAAAAATCCCTGTCAATCCACATGACAAATGTTTTAAATTTTGAATGTTCCATCATAAAGTTTCATGTTTAAACTAAATCCCAACATTTTAAAAATTCAAATATTTAAAGGGTTACATTGAAACATGTGGGATGAAAGTTTTAATATGGCATGTGTAAATTTAAAATGGGTTGTTGTTGAATTTATGCCCCCCTAATTTTTAACACGGTGTTTTTAAAATTTGAATTAAATTTTCATTTGTCATGCACAAAACATACATACATTTTTTGATATAATTTACATGTTAATATAATATTAATTACATTTTAATATAATATTAATTACATGTTAATAACTATATAGACTTTAATACAATATTACATGTTAATAATTAAATATATAGATTGGTTTATATATTTGAATTCTTATTTTATTTATTAATATATTATACATTGTGTTTATTATATTTTTAATTTTAAAATGTTTTTTAAACTAATAAACATTTTTCTAAATTAAACTAATTAATTAAAAATATATGAATCTACTATATAAAATATTAATCTTAAAGTTGAAAATTATAAAAAAAAATTATATTAAATGTAATGGAAAATATTATAAAGTTTAATTGAGACATAAATTTTTAAATTGATTATAATCAATAATATGTTAAAATTTACACACATACACACACATTATTTCTATGTAGTTGCGAATCAATTAATTACATAAAAGAATAGATGTATATACAGTTATATAGATGTATATGTTGTTATTAAAATTATATATTTGTCTATATTTTAAATGGTAAAATATTTTTTAAAGATATAAATAATTATATATATTTTATTATATTAAACAAAAATACATTGAAAATATATACACATTACATTTTTAAACTTTGATATTTTTAAAAATGCTTTAACTAGTAGTTTTCTTACAATATTGAATGTAAATTAATATTGTTTAAAGTTGAAAATTATTAAAAAAAAATTATATTAAATGTAATGGAAAATATTATAAAGTTTAATTGAGACATAAATTTTTAAATTGATTATAATCACTAATATGTTAAAATTTACACACATACACACACATTATTTCTATGTAGTTGCGAATCAATTAATTACATAAAAGAATAGATGTATATATAGTTATATAGATGTATATGTTGTTATTAAAATTATATATTTGTCTATATTTTAAATGGTAAAATATTTTTTAAAGATATAAATAATTATATATATTTTATTATATTAAACAAAAATACATTGAAAATATATACACATTACATTTTTAAACTTTGATATTTTTAAAAATGCTTTAACTAGTAGTTTTCTTACAATATTGAATGTAAATTAATATTGTTTAAAATGATGAAAATAATTATACATTATGAATTTAATGTAATAAATGTTAAAAAAATTAAATTTAAATTACGAAAAATTATTCTAAATTAATTCAATTTATTTTTTCAAAGATAATAAACAATTATAAAAGACAATTCTAATACTTCACTAGAAAATTATATAGACCATTAAACAAAAATTATTTGATATTTATTTTTTAGATTATTTATAATATTATTAAATTTTAATAGTTAAATATATATTTGTTTTTCTATGTATATGTGAATCAACTAAATAAATTGTGTGTGTGTGTGTGTGTGTGTGTGTGTGTGTGTGTGTGTGTGTGTGTGTGTGTGTGTGTGTGTGTGTGTGTGTGTGTGTGTGTGTGTGTGTGTGTGTGTGTGTGTGTGTGTGTGTGTGTGTGTGTGTGTGTAAAATTCCTTAGCTAGTTGAACCATTTATAAGTATAACCTATTTATACAAATACAAATAGGAGTAGTTGGACCTATATATATTATTTATCTTTTAAATGTTAAATATAATTAACAATGAATTTTTAGTAAAAATTGTATATATATCCAACTAGTCTTAATTTTTTTTGAGTAAATAAGTTCTAGTTATAATAGGTCCAATTATAAAATATGTTTTAAAACTTTCATATATATATCTAAACATATATATGTAACTCTAGGTCCAAATAATCCTATATCTAGGTTAGTATCATTTTATACATGTCAATGTATATTATTGTGAGGCCACCCATGATTAGAGATGAGATACATTGAAATGAAATAGGAATTTGATATAATGGGTATCCACCCACTTCAAATAAAAATGAATCAAATAAATTATAAAATGTGTCATTTGCATTTTCAAGGCTACTCATCCAAATGATAACAAATTAGTGTGAGGCCACCCATGATTGGAGATGAGAGACATTTCAATGAAATGGGACTTTCATAGAATGGGTGACCATCCACTTAAAATAAAAATGAATCAAATTAATTCCAAATAATGTGTCACTTTAATTTTCAAGCTTACTCATATAAATGATCACAAAGTACTGTGAGGCTTCCATTGATTAGATGTGAGATACGTTGCAATGAGATGTGACTTTCATATAATGGGAAGCTACCCACTTCAAATAATAATAAATCAAATAAAGTACAAGTAGTTTGTCACTTCATTTTTAAAACTTACTCAAGCAAATGATCTCAAATTTGTGTGAGGCCACCCATGATTGGATATGAGAGACATTACAATGAAATGTTACTTTCATATAAAGGGAAACCACCTACTTGAGACTAAAATGAATTAAAAAAAAGTACAAAAATGTGTCAATTAAATTTTGAAGCTTATTGGTCCAAAAATTCAAAATTTTCTTTCAATGGTTCTCATTAGGAGTGGGTGGTTTTTCAATCCAAAATAATGAGAAATTGTTATTATTTGTTGTTAATATAATATCCAGGTTGTGTCATTTTGTACATATAAATTTATATTAGTGTGATTCCACATAATGTGATTAAATGTGAGAGATATTGAAATGTAATGGTTATTTCATAAAATGGGCAATTGCCTAATCCAAATAAAAATGAATCAAATAAATTCAAAATAGTGTGTCACTTGCATTTTCAAAATTACTCATCCAAATTTTAAGAAGTCCTTTCAATACTCCTAATTGGGAATGGGAAACCATCCACTCTATTTTACTAATGTCAATAAGGTTATTTATTATTATTAATATATTAAATACTAGATTTATGTCACTTATACATCCTAGGATAGAGTTCTTTTTGTTAATATTATGATTGTGTATGATCAAAGACATTCAAATAAGAGAAATATATAGGATTATTTTGAAGTTATATCTAGGTTTTACAATAAACTTTAATATGACCAAGTGAGAAATATATATCATTTAATTATATTTAACATAGATAATCTTTTAATAATGTAGGAGATAATGTTTTTGATTTGACAAAACTTCATATAGATTAATCATGTTCATATATGTATCCATTAACTGGGGAAAAATATATGAAGAATGGTTTGTATAATTAAATTATCTACTAACTAATAAAATGAGTTGTGATTGTTTCATTTAATATTAGAGGTTCTTAAATCCATTATAAATACATTTAGTGGGAAATTTATTTATGTACATCTAATTTTTGTTCATATGGAGTATATAAATAAATCTAAAAATTCACATCAATTCATTTAAATGGAGTTAGAGGTGGATTTGTATAGAAAAAGAGGCATGGTTCATTCTTCAAAATGACAAAGGGATTCATGATATTCTTATGGATTGAAAATAAAACCTTATTCAAATTTTAACACAGGTCATATGGAATGGAATTATGACTATATTAAAAAAAATTATCATTATATTTCTAAATCATAAATTACACATCACTTGAATATGGATAAGGAATTCACTAAAATAAATTTTCATGAAAAAATGTTTATATTTATGAAGAGACATATGTTGGTATTTTTAGAAAAATATAACCCAATATCATAATTTTTTTAATTAAAATAGTCACAAAGATGAAAGGCTATTTTAAAATAGGCTAAAAAGGAGTTTAAAAATAACAAGTCTTCAACAACTTAGGATATTCAATTTTTTTATTTCTCTTAAAAGTATTTTAAAATTTGATTTGTGAATTTTCACCTTGCACCTTATTAATATAAGTACCAATATCTTGATAGAGATAATGTTGACTAATTATTCTAACTCAATATTATGTAACTATGTGCCTCATCAACAAGATGTAATATTATTACCATTTAAAAAAATGTTGGTGAATTTATAAATATAGAGTTAGAGAAAGACTTGCATGACCCTATATTCATTTCATATTATCTATGGGAAACATACTATAGAGCACAAAAATATCCTTAAAATTCATAGTTTTACATCTATGCATGATATAGTTAAATTTAGGTCTTCTTATATTTTATTAGTGAAGGCTATAACAATTTAAATAATAAACATATGAAAACAACGCAATGTCATTACTAAGTTATGGATTTACACCAAATTTGTTGACAAACTATACAATGTAAGGTCAAGTTGTATTATAGAGAGAATATTGTAGTGACCTAGTATTGGCCATGAAAAGGCATAAATTTTGAAGGTATTTAATTACACTTTTAATTGAACATAATAAATTAATTAGGAAATATATTTATAATCTATTGTTTTCATGTCTTGAATGGGCCTTTGAATTTTTTTTTATAATCATAACATAGACAGATTAAATGATAAGCTATTGTTGTCAATTAGCTTGATAATATATGGTAAAAATGGTTGTTGTGTTTTGAACTATATAAAAATGTTGTGCTTGTATGTATCCAAAAATGGACTATGACCTAGGTTTACAACCAAATTATCTTGATAATATAACCATATTATTGTTCAAAGGAATAAGGGGAATGTCTCAAGGAGATCTATCCATACATGAAAATAAATTTGAAATGAATAATTTTGTCTAATACTGACCATGGAACCTAGTATCAAAGCAAAAACTCTAAGTGATTATTGTAAAAGAGTAAAATAAGATAGAGTTATAAGGAAAAAATTGTATACTATTTCAAATCATGAATGCTAGAGAGCTTACTTTGATAGAGTGCACTACATTTAATGTTGTGGAAAAAATTTATATTCATGACAACCAATTTAGTTACCTTTGTCAAGAATTTGTATATTGTAAAGGAAAATGTAAAAGAATAACTATTTTTACTAGAAGGAAAGAGAGTAAAAAAATGAATGAAGAAGAAACAATGTCTAAGGATGTTTAAAAACATATGGAAATGTATATATCATATTTCATAAATAACACCTAGGTGATAATTTAAGATTCATATGAATTCATATCCAAAATGTATTTTCCATTTCAACTGAGTAGAATTTTGACATAATTAAAACATCATCTCCCTCCACTTAGTCTTGAATTAGTTGTTTTGGATTTTTGTAATGTTGTAACAAAAATCATAAAAAGTGATATTATATATCTTTTCCCTTGCATTGGTTTGAATTTTTATCTTTCTTATTCTAGTGGTGGAAGATCGCTTATTTTTGTAAAGTTTTTCACATCTACATGGAAATTTTTAAAAACATGAATACTTTTTTTATAAGGATGTTATAGAATTCTAGATGATGATGGTGGGTTTCATGGATCATCTACTATTTATGGTATATATGGTATTCATAGTGTAGATAAATTTTTTGAGTAAGGGGTGACCAAAAAATTTATTGGTCACACATAGAGACATTGGGTATTGTACGTATGATGGATATTGAGATTTTTATATCAGATAATTCATTCAAATTTGAGAGATCAATATGGTTTTGGGAGCATATGATGAAAAGATATAGTACATAATCTTCTCTTTTTATGATTTGTATGGCGAGATAAATGCATTTCAAGAAAATAAAAATTAAAAAGAACTTTAGTAATATTCATTGTTGAGAATGGAAAACAAGTGTTGATTTTCAAACATTATTAGAAATATATGATAAATAATCAAGGAAATTTTATAAAATAAAATGAAAATGGATATCATAAAATAGTTTTACATTTTTATTTTAATATTAATAATTTTCATTCCATTGCATGATTTTTAATTATAACTCTTAGAGACATTGTAATCAAAGATCTATATGATTGAATAAATAGACATAATCACAAATTCAACCCCAATGGTAATAAGTTACACTATTAGATAGAAAGATGTTAGGATTTTAGACTATGATGATCATCAAGATACTATGAAACTAGTGGTGGAAAACACAATAGTTATACTAGATCAATTGACATAAATCTCTAGCTTTGGTTCCCAATCATGTATTACTAAAAAATTATCAACACTTGAAAAACATTCATTATTTTTTTATATATGTGACTTTCATATAAACTATACTTGAATAACCATTATTTCATTATGAATAAACATATATCTAAGAATCTAGACTTATAGTATCTCCATTTCTAGTTTTATAATTTATGAAATTAGATATTAATATTACTTATTAGATATTAATTAGTATGATATTGGATTCCAATATTTATATTATTGGTTTTTATCTAGTCTGATATCAGATTTCAATATATCTATAATTAGATTCCAAAGTCTAATGTGATATCGGATTCCAATTATATCTTAACTAGTTTTTTATGGTTGAATTCATATTTATGGAAAATGGGCCAATAGTTTAACATGTTCCAATAGTTTAAATGTGTCCTAATAATTTAAATAATGTGACCTCATATTTTTTATACTATTACCTAATTATAGTTATTATAGTACTATTTAATATTTATCCAAAATTTATCATATATTGATTAGTCACATTATGACATGGAAGATTTTAAAATATTAGTACAAGATTGTAAATATTACTTAAATTCACCATGTAAAATTATTGGATAATACTTTTCATTTCCCACTTACTAAATCTAAAACATACTTATCATTATTCTTATCTTGTATAGAAAGGTCAAGTGCCCATTCTACACTAGATAATAACATAGGACTTTGTTTCTCATATTATCACTTTAGAGGTCATTATAATTATCTCAATGTATACAATGGGTATTTTCCATTCTACCCAAGACAATAATATAGGCCTATGTTGCTCATATTATTCCTATTGTTTGTAGAATGGGCATGTTAAAAAATAATTATTCATTTCACAGCCACACTAATTTACTTTAAATGGTTTAGATATTTTCAATATTAGTTGCATTTTGAAGGTCTTAGTGTAAGTATTTTACATGTATGACACATAATTGAATGAAATAAATATAAATCTTCAATTCATATTAAATAATAGTCTAAATTTAAGGTCATGTTATTGGAGCATGATTTCAAGTAGAAATTTCTAAAACCCCACATCCCAAGGTAATATAATATGACATATTATTTTATAATATTAAATAGTTTAATATTTAATCATTCATTACCTTTTTAAAGTAGTGAAAATTATAATTCAATAGCCTCACATCCTTTTTAGGTATCTTAATTAATATTCTTTTTCAT
Source organism: Torreya grandis (assembly GCA_037957365.1). NCBI lineage: Eukaryota > Viridiplantae > Streptophyta > Pinopsida > Cupressales > Taxaceae > Torreya > Torreya grandis. The sequence continues at coordinate 3,208,813 of JARHVA010001605.1, read as the reverse complement.
TTGTTTTGGTCTATGCCCAAATGACACTTTCCACATTAAAGTATTGTTTAATTTCATCTAATTTGATCCATGTTTTATTAAATGTAAAACAATCCCAACATAATTCATCACCTTATTATCTTCTATAAGGTTTCAAATATTGAAACCTCAAATTTTTATCCACTTTATCACCTTTTGTTATAATGTAATTTATATCCCCACCTACCCTTCCCATCCATATCTTTTCATTTTCATTTTTTTTATCATACTAGAAGCATCTATCCCACACACACATCAATAAATGTATTGAATTATTGTATAAATAAATGTTGATTAATTTTTTTTGTCTGTTAAAATTTGTGAACACTCAAATGAATCAAGGTTCATAAATTTTAGTTTCATGCCAAATATTACATTATATCTTCATGATTAATAGACCCCATAATATTTCAATGTGAAATCCACAAATTAACATGTCCATAAAGGTCCCTTTTATTTTATACTTAACATTTGATCCCTAGTATGTTGGCATATTGAAAGCTTCAAAAGGTGTACATATGGAGAGATAAAGTGGACTAAAAGTATCAATAGATCCACACATTTTATTGATGCTACATTGATAAAATAATAGATCTTGATAATGTATGGATTCCTAATAACCCATACCTAAACTTGAAATAATTTCCTTAGAAATCAACATTTCATGACCCTCCCTTTATTGCAACACCACATTCTATTATTTTTTTCAAACACATATCAATAACTTAGTGTTACCAAACCCCAAAAAATTTGGTGTTGCATCACTACTAGAACATTTCACATGAGCATAAGTAGAATAATGCTAGTAAATGAAAAATATTTTGATTACATACTTTAAAATTAATAAATATACCTTATTATATCTACACAATATTAATATTACATTCATATTTAACAAACAATATGGTTACACCATTAATGGGTCAATAGTAAGAATCATGAATAAAAATAGGGATAAAATAATTGAATAAAAGTTGGTCAAATATAAGCAATCAATGTCAATATTCAATTAATATTAAAAAATTATGATACAAATGCAAGTCAAAATTATTGGAGTGTTTTTTTGAATACAACTTTCAAAAACCCCACATCTCAAGCCAAGATGATATCACATTTTAATTTATGACCTTAAATAGATTAACCTTAGTGTTCATTACCTTATTCATGTAGTGTAAGGTGTGATTCAATGGCCTTGTGTCCTTTTTCAAGAATTATAATCTAACCACCTTTTGATTTTTTATTTGGTATCTATGCCCAAACGATTCTATCCACATCAATGTTTTATTTAATTTCATATAATTTGATTCATGTTTTACTAGGTGTCAAACAATCCTAATATAATGATTCATTACCTTCTCTCCTTGAGGGGTTCCTATTAGAACCCCACTAGTTTTCACAATAGTTAAACCAATTTTTTATTATAAATGGTGAACTTATAAAAAAATCTATTTATAAAATTATTGTTTGACTACTAAATTCATCTAAATTAATAAATGAAGTAATATATCAACCCACTAGTTAACTAAATAATACATTTAGTTTCCAAATAGTTTATAATAGATTTCAAGATAAATATTTCATAGAAAATAAATAATTAAATGAATCAAGTACAACATAATACTGATATAATCCACATTTTAGCTATAAATAAGCATACAACCACTATTGTCATTATATTCATAATTAATTAAAAATATAATAACCATTATTATGTTGAATATCCATCAAATATTAATGTACTACCTATTAAATTTTAGTACAAGGTAAAATATACAATATTATATGTACAACAATACAAATAAGCCTCACAACCAGCTCAATGATCTTAATTGGTTGAAATAGGTGAACAAATAGAGAACATCATCTGAGTGTTTTACCTCCAATCATAGACCAATAGTCTCCCACACACCTTCCCACTAGGAGTGAACCTACCATTCTTGAAGGGGAAAATAAGAATAGTGTGGATATCAATAAATCAACCAGAATCCATGTGGATATAATCACTAATACATGTATCAGTGACATAGATGATAACTTCTATCTACTATGATATTAACATACACATGTGAACTATAAGCTATAGTGCAATTACAATGTCTTAGCTATAACATTATTTTTCCCAATGTATTTATTATATCAATCAGATCTAATTATACAAGTCAATTCTACTCACACAAAATGATCTACTACTGAATCATAACTATTAGAAGATATCATGGGTTATGTATATGAATTTCATACTATCACTCTTATTATATATATATATATATATATATATATATATATATATATATATATATCACCTATTTTTATTTGATAGGTTAAGCTCAAGTTTTATAAAGACTTAAAAACCATAGTTAAATACAATATAGTAGATGAAATAAAATGGGAAAAGGTCCACATGGTCTTAAATACATAGTCCTTTAGTAAAATATTAATAAAATAGAAATAGAACCAAGTAAATAGACATATAAGTCAGATAAATTTCATTTGATTAATTTTCTTCCCTACAACCTCCTACCAGGTTCTTCACACTATTATTCAATCCTCTCATTTTAGGCCTTTGACATCTTGCTAAGTTCTTGCCTTGTCCTAGTGTACCTCTAGTTTTCTCACATTTAATGTTATGATCCCATGGAGTGTTAGTGATAACCTATTTGCCTTTCAAGGTACCCTTGCCCCTACCTATCATCTATTGATCCTGAGTCCCCTCCCTTTATTCATCAATTTCTTATTTCAGCTTGTTCCATTGATCCATGTACATAACCATCTATTTACCTAATCTTGATAGGTTTTCATGAATCCTCGATAACCTATGTCTAATTCCCTCTAGGAGTCTGATAGTGTCCTCATCCCTCCTCTGAACATTATCCATCTTAAATTCATAAATCTCAAAATTGGGGTTATCAATGTCCTGATGGAATTCGAGGCTTTTTTTGGTCTTCTTACTAGTGATTTTTTGAGGGGGATAAGGATCATGAGCCTTTATTTTTTCCTTCTTCCCTCCCTCCCATGAGGTTAGGTGGGTGAAATAAGAAGCATCACTTGTTCTTCCCCCCATAGAGAGGCCTTTTTTAGGGGTTTCCTCTCTGCTACTTTGTAGCAAATGAATCTACTTACTTCTCATGGGGGTTACTCATTTTTTGAGGAGGATAAGCCTTTGATGGATGATAAACATAGAGGGTCTTTTCTAAAATCCTAGGATAGATGCTTCAAGGGATATAAGCAAATAACAAGGGAATCTTTTATTATTTCCTTTGAAATGGTTTAATAGTAAAAAGTGATGCGATAAAATGTGTGTAAATTTACCTTTAAGGGTGAGATACTATGTTAAATGAAGGATATTTCCATCCATTTTCATAGAAGGTCTGATAAGAGAAAACCCTTCTTGCCTATGTGGTATATTATGTCATATTTCGAAAAGGCTTGTATATGTTCTTACTTGCATCATTTATCCTTGAATGAATTTTTACGATCACAAGTCATACCAGTCACTTCTCCTATAAGTTATTCAAAGAGAGTAACCATGCCCCCCCTTTAAAATTACTTGCCTCTACTTCTAATCATCCATGAAGTCTCTATAGAAGATCTCATCATGACCCTTAATCCTAAACATGAATTTTATAAGGTTTCCCCTCTGAATATTTCTCCATACTTTATGATTAGTCTATATTTATGTGTAAGAGATAAGATTGCATTAGTTCGTATCTCCCCCATGACATTTTTATTAATTCTACAACTATATTTTAGGTTTTTGGTAGAATATCAAGGCACAATTTAATTCTTTTTCTTTTTCTCCCCTACCATTGGGATGTTATTTTTTAAATGATTTTCATAGTTCTAAATTTCAAACTTCATGTCATTTTTATGACATAGATTGGATTTATTCCATTTACATGTCATGATTAGATTTTCCATGTGTCTATCTGCTACCATCCTATGGATTTAGAATATTTTCATCATTAATAAGCATGGGTTAGATATGGGGTGGTATGTTATGGGGCCTGATCCATGTGGCTAGGTCCATGCTAGAAACCTCCAACTTGTTATTTGTGAAACAATTTTATAATTTTCACATATAGATTCAAGTGGAATAAATACAAATTACATCATACACTCAACCAAAATACTATTATAAGGTATAAATAATCATAAATCAAAAATCCCATTATTTCCATTCCCTTAAACCCAAAAGTGATATAAAAAGGTTTATCAAATGAATTGTATTTAAAACCATATATGTATAAGAAACTCAAACAAGAATCAAATCATTCTAAGTCCTTTCTTAAAATATCCCTTGAACATAATTCATATATATATATATATATATATATATATATATAATTGAATGTAACATTCAATCAACATTATAACCTATGAATCTTAAAATAACTTATAACAAAATTAAGTCTATAATCTTCCTTTATATATATCTCCCTAGCTATTACATTATGATCTATTATATAATAAGTATTATTAAAATAAGGTTACAGTCTAGTTATATCTTAAAAACAAGATCTTCCATATTTTTCACATGTAAATAGAGATATTATGGATATTATAATAGTTGAGAATGTGTATATAATATGCCTAAGTTTTCTCTTCTTTTTTAATTACTAGCCATACAAACTAAGAATAATCTTCCTCATCCACAAATACAAAATCAATGGGTAAATTGTCATATAAAACATTCATTTATTTATATGTCTCACTTATAATTCATGTTGTCACTTATAATTGTGTAAATCATATAGATATAAACAAAAATGAGTTTGTGTAAATAACTCAATGTTTATTAGACTACCTATTTGCATATGCCACTATTTTAGTAAGTATACATTTGTATATACATTAATTTATACTTATAAATTATGTCACCAATATTCTATGTTACCTATTTTATGCTCTTAGATTTCATCATTATTCAAGATATATATACTCTGTATTTCAAATTGATATTACCAATATAGCCTACTACTATGTTTTCAAGTATATGAATTTAGTGTCAATATTTGATAGTTCATTTTATATAAGTAATTATACACTTATATATATATATATATATATATATATATATATATATATCTGGGTTTTTGGGTCAATTAGCATACTGCAGATAAAGTATATGAAACTCATGCATAAATACCCATATATACATGAGAGAATATAACAAACTTGGATATGTAATAATTATATAATGAAAACTATATATATATATACAATTAGCATACTGTAGATAAAGTATATGAAACTCATGCATAAATACCCATATATACATGAGAGAATATAACAAACTTGGATATGTAATAATTATATAATGAAAACTATATATATATATATATATATATATATAGTTTTCATTATATAATTATTACATATCCAAGTTTTTTATATTCTCTCATGTATATATGGGTATTTATGCATGAGTTTCATATACTTTATCTACAGTATGCTAATTGACCCAAAAACCCAGATTGTCGATGAACTAAAGACAATAATTACAAATTATTCATATAAGATCAAATTACTTCATTAACACCTATAGTTGTACTATATCACCAAAAGGAAGATAATGAATGCACACGTTTAATGTATCAATATTAACTAATTGGACATTTGCACACATATTTGATTGTAAATAACTATGTCTAAAAATTTATGAATATTTAGTGTTAATAACTCAAAATAATTTTTTCTAAGTGATTACAACCTGGTTGTATATACATAAATTTCATTATCTAACAATTTTATACATAGGTCTATAAACATATTCACACATGTATAGATGTGGGTATTTAGACACACACACACACACACACACACACACACACACACACACACACACACACACACACACACACACACACACACACACACACACACACACACACACACACACACACACACACACACACACACACACACACACACACACACACACACACAAACACACACACATAGTTTCATGTTTAAAAATAACCTCCTCAAACTTGCAATAGTTTGCTGTTTTTCAAAAAGGGCATTTTGATATCATTTGAACCAACACTTGGTTTTATGGCAAAACTAGAATACAAGGTTGAATTCATTTAAAATACACTAGTCAAATAATGATGATTAATATCATTTTTATAGGTCTTTAAATTCGGATTTAAGTGCAATATATGACTTTGTATCATGATTATGGGCCTATGGATGGAAATGAGTTCCATCCCAAAGTCCAAAATCATGAAACTTTAATATTTATTTTTATTTTTGTTGATAGAAACTATCATTCCACACATTTAAAGAGTATAATAATAACCCATACAAGAATAATATGTTTATTTCCATTCAAATCCAAAACCAATAAAAATATGAACCAACCTGGCAACATAGTCATTGCCAATTTAAAAATGTGAAATGGTAGCTTTCCTCTTATTCCTATTGAGCTCTAATCTCTTCTCTTCCTACCATATCCACATTATACTCCTCTTTTCCTCATTATTTTTTCAAAATATTTACATGTTTTTACATGACCATCCAATTATCTTACTATTATATGAGTTTTTGATCATGCCATTTTGCATTCATCAATGCACCATCTCTTCATTTGGCCATTCACTTATAGTCAAGAGTTATGAATTTATCTTGACATCTAAATGTAACCCTAAAGATAATAAAAAATGCAAATTCAACTCTCCTATATCATATAAATAAACAAAACCTAATTCCTTATTTACCTTTTTACATTGTGAAATATGCCAATAATAATAATAACCTAAACCTCAACTAAGTTCTAAGTTCCTTTAATTAATTTGATTTGGGGTACATTTACCCTCTTTTATTTCCTATGAAATTTCAATAGAAATGGGCATAATGAGACCAACTCAAACATGATCCATAAACATTCAAACCAAACCAATAAAACTCATATCTCAACCGACTAACATACATTCTAGGTTAACACAATATAATTTTAGGTCCCATAAATATTTTAAGAAACAAATATAGTTAAGTCAAGGACTTAACATACTATGATAGTCACAAGTTATGGATTCAAAAAACATAAACAAACTTGATTCACTAAAAAATTATAATAATACAAGTAACATTCATTATTTACACATAATAATGATTAATCATTCATTTTTCTCAAGAAATATAAAATGTGGTATGTGTAGGTTCAAAAAAATTATCTCAAACCCTAGTGATTATATATTCACCTCCATCTGATGATACTTTCCCTTAGTACTACCTATGAGGGTGGGATAGTCCTACAACCACCTCAAATAAAAAAAACTAGTTTGTAATTATCACAATAATAAATATATAAGAATAAATAAAATTTTGAAATGTAAATCATATAAAATGAAATTACAGTCAATCATGATCATAAAGCATATTAAAAATATATGCAAATGCTATCCAACATAATAACTAATGATGAAAAATAATATTACTATCAACCATGTGACATATATACCAAAATCAGACATAAAATTTTAAATAAAAATTATTAGTTTCATAATCCTCTACTAATACTTAATTAATTTTATAGAGTGAAACTAGATATGACATCCTTCCCCCATTAAAATAGATCATTTTCTTGATGACATTTATTTCAAATAATATTTTAAGAAATAAAACTAATATTTAACAAAAAATATCATTTTTATAAATGAGGAAACAACCTCAAGAATTCCTCATAATCTTCCCATATATCACTATCTTCAAAACATAGGTCTCAATGGACCTTGTATTTATCTATTACACAAGATAATTTTATTATTATAAATTATTTTGATTAGTTCTACTATGACCACCCCTAGATCATGAAACTATAATGCATCAATAGTATATTTCTTAAGTTAAGATACATGAAAAATATAATGCATTTGAGCTAAAATTGGTGGAAATGTTATTATATATGTTATAGGATTAATAACTTATAGAACCTCAAAGGGTCCCACATATATTTATGAAAAAAATTGGTATATTACCAAACTTAATCACTTTTTGGGGGTTTTACTCTCAAAAAAACTTAATCTCCAATTGAGAATTGCCTTACTATTATTTTCATATCAACATGACTTTTTTGCCTATTATTAGATTTAACCAATCTTCGACTTATTAATTTTACTTTTTTTCCATTTATACAAACATATCAAGTCCTAAATATACTCTATCTTTTAATTTGTCCCAATTTTTTGGTGTTCTACACCTCCTACCATAAAATAACTCAGAGGGAGACATTTTCAAAATTGATTGGTATGAGTTGTTACAATAAAATTAAACCAATGGAAGATACTCCTCCCATTTGTATTATAGTTCCATGAAATAAATTATCAAAATATCTTCTAAGATATTTTATTTTACCCATCTATTTTTTTATGGTAAGTTGCACCGAAGTTCAGTTATGTACCCAAAGTTGAATTGATAGTTTGTCAAAACCTTGAAGTCATACAAGGGTCCTTATCTAAAGTCATATTTTTTATAATCGCATGTAATATACAAACCTATTTCAAAAACCTTTTATAACTCATGGATGAATCATATGTTAAATTACTTGGAGTGAAGTGATCTACCTTAACAAGTTTATCCATAACTAACAAAATCATATCACGATGGCTTCTAGACATAAGCAATCATTGGATAAATTTCATGATAATAAATTTACACTTATATTTTGGTATAGAATGTGGGTACAATAACCTAACATGATGCATATTTTTAACATTAAATCACTAACAATCCAAGCATATAGACACAAAGTCTATTGCATCTTTTTTGATTCCCTTCTAGAAATATAATGGCCTTAGTTTTGCTAATATATTTCTAAGATAAAAAGATCATAGATTTATTAATATTTTTTAATGAATTTAAATCACTAAATATATTTGTAAACAAACACAAAATAATAATATAAGGTGTTTTTGAATAATTAAGGTGGTAAACCAGGGGCCAAACCCTATACAATAAAAAAGATAGGAACGCTGGCAAACAAAAGATGCCAGCACCAAACCAATGGCACAGCTGAGAAACAAAGTCAGAAGCAAAACAAAACACTACAAAGACTAGAGTAAGAAAGGATGAAACTAAATAACTATAGAATTAACAAGATCCTTAGGATTCTCATTATCGGCATTGTCAGCATTTCTTGGATTACCCACCGCTTCTAACATCGTCATATTCAGCAGAATGTTATTTCGAAAGCCTTTCATGAATACCTTTTCTATCTTTTGAATGTAGTCCTTTAAGGCCCCAATTTATATTTTCCAATCTTTCTCATTATCTAAACCCTCACCAGCTTCTTATACATGCATCTTCTCCTTATTATCAGTAGTTCCCCTAGAATCAGCACCTTGCTCTTTAGTGACCTCAAAAACTCGAGAAGCCTGTTTCCCACTAGCGTCCTCTAAAATTTCTTGAATTTCTAACTCTGCATACTCTTCATCTTGGGTTTCATCATCAGAAGCACTTTTAGAATACTCAATCAACCTTATTTTTGAGGCTGGTTTTCCAGCAATCTACCCTGACCTGTGCACTCCCAAAGGGAAACCATCGTTACTGATTTTGGAGGGCCTGTGGGGTTTACCACGTTGGCCCCCCATGGCCCCATCTAGAGTTTTGTGGGTCCCTTCCTTAGTATCTTCAAAATTTCCTTTTTCTCCATCAACCTTCTTCTTCCTTCCCTTTTTGCTCACAAGGGAGCTTAGAGTATTAGCAGGGGTCATAACAGGGGTGGAGAGAGGGGCATCATTAAACTTGGTAGGAGCAGGGGAAACCCAAGATTCATCAATTACATCACTATAAACCAAGTTTGAGGGAATGTCTTCATTGACACCTCTTATATTCATGTTTGGATCAAGGGAACAGTGGAAATTATAGAGACAAAATATAAGCCCCTAGTGTAGGGGAATAGGTTTTAAGTCTAGCTTCTTGGCCATTTTGGCTCTCGCCCTCAAGATAGAGTGTTCCAATGAGGATAGTAGATAGAAAGGAAATTTTATAATAGCTTTGCATCTAAAATGATTTAACAAAGCAAGGTGATAGTTATAAAACTTGGTATATTGCCCCTCGAGAGTGAAGTATTTCATAAGAATGAAACATACACCATCCCATGGCTCTGGCAGTTTGGTACACTCAAACCCTCCTTGATATAGGATGAGTTCTTCTCCTTCACCTAGAAATAGTTTATGACTAGCCAAATCCATGATTTTGGTTTTCCTTTGAGCTTTAAACCCTACATGGTCATTCTCGTGGCCATCAAAATCACCTTTTCAGAGATTTCAAAGCTAATACCCCCATAGTGACCCACCTATTCAACCAGGATCTTGTGAACTACTCAAACAAATTTTCATCATAACCATTCAGCCTTTCGAACTACAGGCTGATACTTCCTTCTTTACAGTAATGCCAGACTAATGGGTTATCCTTAAATTCATAGCAGGAGACTAGTTCAATATGAATATGATCTCCCTCCATTTTATAATTATAGACCCAGCTGATGAAATTCCCAATTACTGCCTTGAGCTTCAAACAAGTAACAAGCCCTCAGTTCCATTTGCACTAAATGTAGATGTGAAGGCTCATTTTACAAAATGGCCCACCATGGTGACATCTACTCTCATGCTTGAAAATAATACCCCCTTGGTTTTCATGATGTGACTCTCACACCTCCACCTCATGATATAAGGAATTAATCATGACAATCAAGGAAGTACTAAGGTTATCATTTTCCATGATCTGCAATGGTCTTCTCCACGTGGAATACCTTTGAAAGCTATCTTCATCATCAATGTGCATCATTTGTGCTCCATCATCTCCTTCTGAATGATCTCTCTAATGTTTAGGGGTATATGAGCCCCTTTTCGCCATACCCTCCATCCTGAGAATTACTGACCAAGGTTAGCACAAGCATCAACGACCCTATTACCTTCTTTGTAGGTGTGGGTAATCTCAATTTCGAAAAACTTTTGTAAAAGAGACTAGATGTCTATAATGATGTCTTTTAGATGGATACCAATGTTAGATGCTTTATTAGCAGCATCTATGACCAACTTAGAATCTTCCTGAATATTCAAATTTCTAAGTCCTAGGGATATAGCTAACTTTAATCCCCAAAGCAAAGCCATAGCTTTAACATAGTTATTACTCTGGCAACTAATGCCACAAGCATAGATAGTAGACATCCCTTCTTTTTCATTCCTTATTATTCCTCCTCCACTTGCTTTACCACTCAACTTGGATGTCCCATCAAAATTGAGTTTCATCCAATTGAGTTTAGGTGGTATCCATTTAGTATGAAGTCTCTGAAGAATTTTGGAATTATCATGCCCAGGAATAAGATTTAAAACCTTCCATTTGGCAGCAGTTTGACTTTCAAATTGAGATAAGGGTTTCTCCACAACACTAATATGAGCTATTGTAACACTTTCCAATATGGTCCTAGCAAAGGAGTTAAACACTTGAGAAACATTTCTAGCAGTGTCCCTAAAAATTCTATGATTTCGCTCTTTCCATAAAGTCTAGCGCAAGCATGGCAGAGCTTGCTTCCATAATTCCTAAATCCAAGGATGTGTGAAGGTTGAGTTCTAGCTGAGAATTACTTCTTTAAGGTCAAAATTGCAAACCCATTCAATGCCAAAGTTGTTAAGTATTATGCCCCATAAATCTTGGGTAAACTCACAGTGTATGAATAGGTGTGAAACTAATTCCTCTCTAGAACCACATAGAAAAAATTTGTTGACCAAAGTAAACCCCCTCTTTTGAAGGTTGTCCTGAGTAAGGATTTTGTTATGGGTAGTATCCCACCAAAACAAGTTAATCTTTGGAATGAGTTTATGATTCCAAACCTTTTTCCATACCTCCGTATTCTGAGCTTCAGGTGTAAGCAGATGATAGGCAGATTTGATAGAGAATAATCCATTCTTATCTAGCCACCGGTATTGTTCATCCTCTTGAGGGAAGAACAAGATTCTAATTTCCTAAACACATTGCTAGATCTCTTGAATTCTTGGGATAAGATCAGGCCTATGCACACAACAATCTAAAAGGTTTTTCTAGCTCCTTATCCCATTGTTATTTTCCATATAATCACTAACACTATCACTAAAGAACTGAGTAGTCAGGTCTATAATTTCTTGATAGTTTCCTTGGGAGATGAGAGGCTTGTCCCTTAACCAATTATCCTCCCAGAATTTAATTTTTCATCCATTTCCAAGATTCCACCTAATTCCTTGTTTGAGAAGATGTGGAGCAGAGGATCAGAGGAGCAGAGCATGTGGATAATATTTGAAACTAGTTTTTTCCTACCCAGTTGGGCCCCCTGAGTGTGATAGGTAGGACCACAGATCTAATGGAGGTCACTGTGGGTGGCAGTACCTTTGGGGATCTGTCCAAGAATCTATTAGTGGATAGTCCATCAAATGGTTGGAAGAAGGTAGTTATAGGTGAAAAGACATGTCCATTGAAATGCATGTCAAGCCTCCCTATTCTATCGAAGGGAAAGATGTTGACTATCCAAGATGATCTAGTGGAGGAAATAGTGGCATCCATGGTCCTTACGCTAGTTGGCAAGTTTTTTTCTTTCTATCCTAATATTGAAATGCTTAGAAAATGGATTTTGTCTAGGTGGAAAGTCAAAGGTAGTATTTCAATCACATCCATGGATAGAGGTCTATTCCTTTCTAGATTTATGAATAGGGAGGACATGATCACTACCCTTACTAGGGGTCCTTAGCTCATGGAAACTAGGATTTGATTCTAACTCAAACCTCAATAAGATAACAGCTGCTTGGGTAAGATTACCAGGATTCCCTTTAGAATTTTGGGATGAAATTTTTTTCACAACCATTGGTAATTCTATTGGTCAATATGTAACCTCAGATCATATAACCAGAACTAAGTCCAGATGTGTGTATGCTAGAATCTATGTAAATGTTCAAATAAATAAGACTCTCCCTACGCCCATTGAGCTAAACTCTAAATATGGAACCTAGACTCAACCAATTACTTATGAGAATGCTACCACTTTTTATCAAATATGTAAGAGGAAGGGACATCTAATGACACAATGCAAAGTGAAGCAAAGGGGGATGAAAGAGGATTCCCAGAATGTAGAGGAAGAACAAGTATGAAATAGAGAATAATGTGGAAATTCCTGATGATACAGGAAAAGGAGAGGAGGGGAAGGGAAAGGAGGCTACCCCTAGTAGTGAAGGTGAAGTTGTCCCAAAGGAAAATATAGGATGAGATGATAGTCAGAAGGCTATAGAAGAAGGAGAGGAGGAAAAGAGAAAGGAGGATATCATCAATAGTGAGGGAAAAGAGGTCCCAAAGGAGAATATAGTATCTGACAACAGTCACAAGGCCACATTTAACATACTCTACACTTTACAAAAATATACTAATATGTTTAAAGAAGGGGTAGGAGGAGACATTTTGCCAAAGGAAGTCAATGAAGATGAAAATTTTTCAAGGATTGGATAGGAAAAAGTAACACCTAAAAGTCACACTCAATGAGTACCATATCCACAGTCAAATATAGACATTTTTTATGCTTTGGAAGATGGAGGCCAGCTAGGAAACTACTTGGCAATAGGGGTAGTAGGACAAGATGGTAACAATGAACATGAAGAATGGGTTACCCCAAAGAAAAAGATCTATAAAGGTAAAAAATATGAAAATGTTGGTACTGAACCCAAACAAGGGAGGCTAACCCTAAGGGAAACAAGACAAAGAGAGATTGCTAGAGAGATTGCCAATGGAAAATAGAAAACACTGGAGTCCCAACCCTCCAAACTCTCTAAATGAGAATATTATCATGTAATTTGAGGGGATTTAATAGTCCCTCAAAGTAGGTTGAGGTTAAAAACTACATTTTAGATAATAAACTAGATATTCTATTACTCCAAGAAGTTAAGATGAACGAGGAGAATTTTGCAAAAATTGCTGACTATATATGGCCTAAGGAAGATTTTTGTATTAGTCCTACTAAAGGGGCTTCAAGAGGGATTTTCACTATGTTTAATAATGATAAAATCCAAGGATCTCTTATGGCCCATAATAAGCACTTTTTGATTACCAAATTTTCCATGAATTCCTTGAACAAGATGTTGGTAAATGTTTATGCACCGAATAACAGAGCTATGAGACATAAATTATGGATAGATTTGAGTAGCTATAGGAATAATCCTCAAAATTTTAAATGGATGCTAGCCAGATATTTTAACACACCTTTATACCCTTCTGAAAAATAGGGTGGAATTATTGATTACTTGGACAACATGTTCAACTTTTCTAAATTCATTAATGATTGGGGATTATTGGATATAGAGTTATAAAACAAAAAAATTACTCAGACCAATAGAAGAAGAGGAGATCAAATGACTCAGGCTAAATTATATATATTTTTGATATCAAGCAACTGGAATGATTAGCAGAATATGCAGGCACAGGATCTACCTAGAACCATGTCCGACCACTGCCCAATTATCCTCAATTGGAGAGATCGGGGACATCACGGACCTCCTCCATTCCGTTTTGAAGCTATGTGGATTAAACACAAAGGTTTTAGAAGAATGGTTTCCCAATGGTGGAATATTCCCATTCAAGGTACTCCCATGTTTAGAATAGTCAAGAAACTCGAACACATTAAACAAGAAGTTTATGGCTGGAATAGATACAATTTTGGGCAGGTTTTCTAGAAGAAGAAAAATATAATGGGAAAACTCAAGGCTATTCATCAACTAATTGATCAAGGGGATGAATCTAAGGGAACCTTAGAAGAGGAGAACAACCTGTCTTTAGAATGGAAGAATCTGATGGAAAGGGAAGAGGTTTTTTGGAAACAAAAATCCCATGTTCAATGGCTTAAAGAGGGTGATAGGAACACTACTTTTTTTTCATCTCTCAGCTATGAAACATAGAAAATCCAATTCAATAACTAAGCTTGTCCTAGATAATGGAGACATTATTACCAAGGATAACAAAATAGGGGAGCAAGTCAGGGTGTTCTTTCAGAACCTACTTACGAAAGAAAACAATAATGATAGAATTGATAGATCTATGAGTCAATTAATTGATAAAATCCCTTATTTGATAACAAAAGAAGATAATATATAAATGTTAAAGCCTATATCCAATGAAGAATTACATGTTATTTTATTATCCATGGGTGCTTTTACAGCCCCAAATCCTGATGGCTTTCCTCCTATATTCTTTCAGGAATATTGGGAGATTGTTGGAGCGGACCTCACGGCTGTAGTTCATGATTTTTTCAAATCTAGAAAACTTTTGAAACAAGTTAATAATACCTTCATTGTACTTGTTCCTAAAAAATCTCAACCTTTACACGTTGCTTATTTTAGACCCATTAGCTTATGCAACACTGTGTATAAGATATGTACTAAATTGTTGGTTATGAGAATTCAACCCTTGTTTGACAAAATTATTTCTCCTACTCAAAAAGGTTTCATCTCAAGTAGGCAGATTATTGATGCTGTGATCACCACACATGAGACTATCCACTCCATGGATAAGAGTAGAATCGCTAGGATGGCCCTCAAGCTTGATATATCCAAAGCTTATGATAGAGTCTCATGGACTTTTCTATTCCAAGTGATTAGAAAATTTAGGTTTAATGATAAATTGTCTTGCTTCTTATGGAATGCAGTCTCTTCTACTAAATTCTTAGTGCTGGTTAATGGTGTTCCTAGAGGGTTTTTCTCCTCCTCGAGAGGAATTCATCAGGGAGACCCTCTCTCCCCGTACCTATTCATCATTATGGCTGAGGCACTGGGAAGATGCATACAAACTGATATAGTTTCAAAAAAAAGCTAGTAGGCATCAAACCTGCCTCTTCCCTTCATCCTATGGTTATATAGTAGTTTGTGGATGATACCATCTTATTTGGCATCTCATCGGTGATCGAAGCTAGAGGATGGAAGAATATACTTAATGATTATGCTAAAGACTTGGGATAAAGAATAAATTTCTAGAAAAGTAATGTGTACTTCTTTAACACTCCCAATGAACTTAGACATTTAATCATTGATATCTTATATTGTGCTAAGGCTGGCCTACCAGCTACCTACCTAGGTCTCCCACTCTCAGTCAAAAAGGTTTCTTCAGGTTTTTGGAATGGTATTGTGGAACGTACGCAGACAAAACTTCTTGTGTGGAAGGGGAAACTACTCAACAGTGCTGGTAAACTACAACTTCTTTGGGCATCCTTGCAAGGTATTCCTACTTACTTCATGTCTCTTTTTAAAATTCCTACGTATTTTGTTAAAAAGTTGTAATAGATCCAAAGGAATTTTTTATGGATAGGAGTGGAAGACAAATAGAGAATGTCTTTAGGCAGATGGGAAAAAGTTTGTCTCCCAAAATCTCATGGTGGACTTAATATAAGATCCATCAGGAAAATGAATAAATCCCTCCTCTCAAAAGTTAGTTGGAATCTAATTCACAACAACAGTGAGTGGGGGGGAATAATGTATGCCAAATACATGCATAGCATTGATGATTCCAACTTTCTTCAACAGGCAGGATTACCCCAGGGGTTTGTGATATGGAATAAAATAATATAAGGTGTTAATCTTCATAAAGAGAACCATTTTAAAGGTCAACACATGAAGCATGAAACATGATTCTTTATACCAAATTTAAAAAAGACATAAGGAGACATTACACCAAATTAAAAAAAGGTATATTAATAAGAAATGGGGAAATTTATTAATCAAATGAAATTTAATTTAAAAATTTAATAATGAAATAAATTACATATAAGTTGAAATGTAGGGAAGTAAAATAAAAATGCACCTATAACAAAGTACAATGACCCACGACACACCAAACCTGTAGAAGAAATTCAAAAAAAGAAGAGGTGTATTTCTAAAAAAATATAATTTATAGAGGCTTGGATAGACATTTAGGAGGATTCCACTTTTCATGGAATTTAGAGAGAGAAAAAAAATCAAATTAGCTTTATGGAAGGCTTAAATCATATTTTGTGTGAAAAACTAGAATCACATTTTTTATAATTTTTATTAAAATGTCATATGGGTTTCTGTAAAATTTTGATAGTATAATCTTAGAAGATAGATTAACAAAACCCAAAAAAATAAAAAAGACAAATAAAAAAAATGATATGGCCTTTTTTAGACAGGTTTTGAATGTCACAATTTTTTTTAAATGAAAAAAGAATATTTTATTTATGCCACCTGTTCAAGAAAACTCAAAATATTACATTTGAGAGTAAATTTAAATTTAAGTTAGAATTAAAATATGTCAAAATAAAGATAAACATTATGTTAAAACTAGATAGAGACTAAAAGTTTAATGCAAGGGTGCAAGACCTTGCAAAAAGAAATTAAATTTCTCTTTCAAAAAACCTACACAAATCAAATTTTAATGTCAAAAGAAAAATATGCTCTAATACCATGAAAGGATTTATGTCAATAATTATTATAAATAACATTGAAAAAATAAAAATTAAGAAAAACATGAAACAATAATACCTCTCAAGGTGCAAACCATAAGTTGAGACAAGATTTTAAAATGGATAATGAAACCTTTTAAGAGAAAAACCCATGTGATATTATTAGAAGGATTTCAACCAAAATATCCACAAATATAATATTGAATCAAGAGCACAAGAGAAGAAGTGATAGATATATCAAGATATTAGTGATTAAAAGAGGAGATGAAGGACTCTTTTATAGAGCTAGATAAGGAAAATGGGAATTATATATAACCCCATTATGACCTTAAAAGTCTCTTAACTATGTGCCACATGTGGCCTTGTCCCTTACAAAAAAATATAAGTGTGTTCCATGTGGATAAGGGAGTGTTACATGCAAGTAACTCTAAATACAACAAGTGGATTACGGAGGTGAATGACACCTCATAAAGGTAGGAATAAAATGTATTTATAAATATAATAAATGAAAACATAACATAAGACTTAAGATAAGCCTATAAACTTAGGAAAGACACAAATTAAGGTTTATTTTGGAACAGGATGGGATAGTCCTACAACCACCTCAATCAAACAAATGAGTAGTTAGTTTTTAATTATCACAATAATCAATATATAATCATAAATAAAATTTTGTAATGTAAATTACCTATAATGAAATTACAGTCAATCATGATCAAAATCATAGTAATGATATATGAAATTATTATCCGACATAATAACTAATCATGAAAAATAATATGACTATCAAACGTCTGACATATGTACCAAAATCTATCATGAAAATTATAAATATAAACTATTAGTTTCATAATCTTCTACTAATACTTAATTAATTTTATAAAGTGAAACTGGATGTGACATCCTTATCCCATAAAATAGTTTATTGTCCCAATGATATTTATTTCAAACAATAGTTCAAGAAATAAAAACAAATTTCAATAGAAAATATCATTTAAATAAATGAGGAAACAACCTCAATAATTACTCATAATCTTCCCATATATCACTATCTTCAAAACATAGGTCCCAATGGACCTTGCATTATGGCACTTATCTATTAAACAAGATAAGTTTGTGATTATAAATTATTTTGATTGGTTCTTCTATGACCACCCTAGATAATGAACTTATAATGCATTCTAGTAAATAACATGTATAGGATCAAAAATATATTTCTTAATATAAGATACATGAAAAATATAATGCATTTGAGATAAAATTAATAGAAATTCTATTCTATATTATATATAATTAATCACTTATATAACCTCAAAGGGTCCCACATATCTTTCTGATAAGTTTTCTATTTTACCAAACTTAATCACTCTTTTAGGGTTTTAATCTCAGGAAAACATTATCTCCAATTGATAGTTGCCTCACTATTCTTTTCATATCAACATGAATTTTTTTCCAATTATTGACTTCAACCAATATTTTCCTTATTAATTTTACTATTTCTTCTATTTCTACAAGTATAACAGGCCCAAAATCTATTTTAGCTTCTAATTTATCCCAATTGATTGGTGTTTTACACCTTCTACCATAAAATGCCTCAAAAAGAGCCATTTTAAAATTTGATTGGTATGATATGTTGTAATACAGCTCAACCAATGGTAGGTATTACTCCCTTTTGTATTATAGTTCTATGAAATAAATTCTCAAAGTATCCTCCAAGATCTAATTTATTCTTTTTATTTTCCCATCTATTTCTAGATGGTAAGTTGTATTGAAGTTCAATTGTGTATCCAAAGTTGAATTTATAGTTTTTTAAAACCTTGAGGTTATACAAGGGTCCTAATCTAAAATCATATTTTCTATAAACCCATGAAATCTATATAACTCTTTCAAAAAACTTTGGTCAAACATCAATGCATCATATGTTAAATTACCTGGAATAAAGTGATCTACCTTGGTAAGATTATCCATA
Source organism: Torreya grandis (assembly GCA_037957365.1). NCBI lineage: Eukaryota > Viridiplantae > Streptophyta > Pinopsida > Cupressales > Taxaceae > Torreya > Torreya grandis. The sequence goes on along the minus strand of JARHVA010001605.1, from coordinate 3,189,404 downwards.
AGTACCAAAATCATATCATGATGGATTCTAAACATAGGAAATCCTTTGAGAAAGTCCATTCTAATAAATTTACACTTTAATTTTTCTATGGAATGTGGGTACATGAACCCAACATGATGCACATGTTTATCCTTAACTAACTAAAAAATCCAAACATCTAGACACAAAGTCTGTTACATCATTTGTATTCCCTTGTAGAGATATAATGGCCTTAATTTTGTTAATAGTTTAGTCACTCCAATATGTCCTAAATATGGATCATTATGAAATTCTTTTAGCATAGTATTTCTCAAATTTTCCCTATTATGAACATAAATTCTAATCATACCTCAAAATTCCATCATTCTAATTTGAAAAATTTGGTATCTATGATCCAAAGAATTCTCAACCAAAGATTATTAAATTATTCTTATAATTCATCTTTAAGTGATAATTTTAGTACCTGATATTGAAAATTACTTCTTATTATTTTCAAAATTTTAATGTACCTTCTATAACTAAGGGCATCTATAAATCCATTTTCTTTATCATTAATGTAGTTAATTTCAAAATCATAATTTGATACAAATTATAACCACTACCTCTTATAATATTTAAGGTTAGGTTGGGTAAATATTTAACTAAGTCCAAAGTTATCAATTTTAATATCAAAAGGTTTTACAAATAAATAATGCCTCCAAACTTGTAGACCATGAACTATGGAAGCTACTTTGAGATCTTGAATAACATAATTTACGTCATAAGGCTTCAGTTTTCTTGAAATATAGGTAACAATTGAACCATCCTATATAATAAATCCTCTTAAACTATATCTTGATGCATTTTTTATAACTAAAAAATGACTATTAGGATATAAAATCTACAACATTGGTGCTGAAATTGTGAACTAGGAATTTGATTCAAGAGAGATGATTAATATTGTGTTAGTCCAAAAATGCAAAAAAATTGATAAAAACACACTAATTGGCATACATCTCTAGGCCTAGTTACTAGGGTGATCTTAATAAAAAAATCATAACTAAAAAGTAAAGCATAATAAGAATCCTTCACCTTCCTTGGATGCTCCAAATGCTTGTTTTAGTGGATTGCTTGGCTTGTGCTCATGAAGTCTTCATCAAAGGAGGCTTGGCTATCTTTTCTTCTCCTTGGAACCTTGTGGCTTTAGATTGGCTTGGATCAAAATTTTGGAATCATAAATTTGGTATGTGAGATCTCTTATAATCAATTTGACATGTTAAATTTGCATAAATTAAGTTTAAAAATGATGTTCATGGCATCTCTATTGATAGATTTTCAAGAATGACCAAAATCAACCATGACCTTCCATCTCAAGATTGAGATGTATGGTCATGGATTAATTAAATTATGTAATTACAATACTTAATTATATTCATAATAAATTTGGAATAAGGTACATTAATGAGGCATGGGAGGTAATAAAGAGGCATGGGAGACCCATAATCCTGATATTTGTGGCATTTATGGCCTAGGGATGTCTTCTTAAGAAATGAGGTCACCTAATGATTCAGATATTCAATATTCATTTCTAAAAAAAAATCAATAAGTTTCCATGTAATTATTAATTATGCCTTAATTTGGATTAATTATCTCTTAAGCATGATTAAGCACTTTGTGCACAAATTACTCAAATTGATCAGAGTGCCTTGTTATTGGTCCAAATTTTGATTGGATTAGAATTGGAAGTTAATGTTAGATGCATTGGATCCATTATCCCATTTATGATGTTTCCAACACCAAATATAAAATACATGCATCACATAAAATAAATTTTATAGAAAAGAGCAATCTAGAGCACCCAGGTGCAAAATTGGCATTTTGACTCAAAATGATATGATCAAAGTTAGCTCACCCATAAATTGCATTGCCCGATTTAGTGATACTCTAGCCAAAATTGGCACTTGAATATGTCAATTTAAACTCATTTAATGTAATTTAGTGTTTCTAAGCCAAATTGTGCACTTTGGTGGAAATTGGTCAGAAGCCTAGTTGGAGGTCATTGGTGGCCAGATTTAGGCGTCTATAGAAATTAAATTTGTTTTAGAACATAAGCAAAATTTTCACTTTTATCAAACCAATTTTTTTTTTTCATTCTACTTAATTGAAGTGATTGGATTAAATATATTGGATAAATTTAGTACAAAATTCATTTATTAACCTATTAAACCCATAAAACTATACACCTCATGCATATTTTGGGGTGTTATCCACTCTATAATGGATCTAATATTGGATAGATCCACTTAAATTTATTATATATAGATAATGTGTCCTAAGTATTGCACTTTTATTTGGAAGAAAATAACACTTAGAAAACTTTCCATAGATTTTTGTCATGAATAACCACTGCAAGACTAAACACAAGTTTTCAACACGCTCTTATTCACTTTTGAAATAGCTGATAATGCCATCTAAAAATAATAGCACAAATTAATCAAGATAATCACTAAAAACATTATTCATGAGATTTATGAATGTTTCAAGTACATTATTTAGTCCAAAAATAACTACTATGAACTCATAATTTCAATAATGAGTCATGAAAGATGTTTTTAGAATATATTCCTCTCAAATTCTCAAATGATGGTACCCAACATGTAGATCAATATTTGGAAAGACTGTTACAACACACATTTTATCAAAAATATTATTAATGCAAAGTAATAGATACTTATTTTTTATTATTATCTTGTTATGAATGCGGTAGTCAATGTACATATGAAGGGTTCCATCCTTATTCTTGAAAAAGACTATATGTGTACCCCATGGTGAAACACTTAGCCAAATTAACCCTTTGGCCAACATTTTTTGAAGTTGTTCATTTAACTCAATCAACTTAGTTTTTGTCATTCTATAGGGAGCCTTACACTTTGGTTCTAATCTTTGAATGGTATGAATGATGAAAAAAATCCAATTTGGATCCACAGTAATTATTCTTGAAAAACATATCAAAAATATTACAAAAAAGGATAGTCTTCTAAAGTGGGTTCCTTAGCTTCACCAATTTCATCCATCTTGACTAGGAATGCTTGGCATCCATTTCATTGAGCCTTTTTCAAAAATATCGCTGAAATTTTCTTAAGTTTCAACTCTCTAATCTCCTTGGATTTGGGTTTGATTTCCAAAATCATATAAACACTAAAAATTCTTAAAAATATAGTGAAATTTGGTTTTATGTCTAGAGAGCCAATTCACTCCTAAGATCACATCATATGACCCTATTTATGTTTCATAAAGATTAATAACTATGGTGAATTTTGGAAAATTTATTTCAGCCTCAACAAGAAATTTATCAATCTTAACTTTTGAATCATTCACATATTTAATTAACCAAGTATCTACCATAAAATTATCTTTCTTAGATGATTTACTTAGCATTCAAGGAGAGATAAAGCATTTACTAGCTCCTATATCTATCAAAATAGAAATAAGATGCCAAAAAAGAACTTGATACTTTGATGGGAGAGGCTTGAAATTATGCTTAATGATTATCCATTGCTACATGAATTTTCTAGTGAAATTTTTCCTGCTAAGATGTGGAGGTGGACAAATTTTTATTTTTGCCATCTATCTTCCACTAAGGATAACCCCTAGCATAATGGTCTCCTTTACATGTAAAAATTACTCTAGGGGGTCCCTTTCTCTCAGTTTGAGTAGGACCCTTAAATCCTTATCTAAAACTACCTCCTAGTTTCCTATTACATGAATAAATATCAAATCTGACATCATAGTTGTTGAACCAATTCTTAGAATTCTCATTCTATTTCCAATTATTATTCTTGAAGGGTGTCTTGGAACTTCTAAACTTCTTTTTATACTTTTATCTGACATCTACAACTAATAACATATTTTTCTCTTGATTAAATACCTTATCAAAGACCCAATCCATGGTGTATCATCCATGCACATCTACTTCATACCCTATTTAGGGTTTTAAACCCATAATGAACTTCCTAGTCAAAAAATGGTCATCTTTCTGATACTATGTAATATACTTCAAGATATCTATGAAATTCTCCAAGTACTTTATTACTAAAAAATCCCCTTACTTCACAATATATAAATCTATAAATTTATGATCAAAATATAACTTATGTATCCATCATGATCTAAAAAGAGGCATAAACTACTCATATGTGGTAGTAGTGTAATAAAGGTTCATATCATGCTTCTTATTAGCCCACCAAGTTGTTGCTTCACCAACTAGTTGGTAAAATTCAAAAATATCCTTAGCCACCTCATAATAATTTTAAATTTTAAAATAACTTTCCATTTATATGGTCCAAGCTTCAGCTCCATCACATAATACTATTCCACCAAACTTGGGTGGGTTCACTTTATTCATATCACATATAAGTTCTAAAACTACTTGAGTTATAGCCACTTTATAACCTTCCTCATGCCCTTCACCTTGAGGAACTTATTATGCATCATGTTTTTCCTCTATAACCTCTTGTTAATCTTCCTATATAGGTCCGTGAACTTCTAACTCTAGAGTTGTTATCATGTCTCTAGTCTCATTCATGATAGTGAGTATTTAATTGAGTTTTGTAGCTTACTCTACTACTAGATAATTAGGATCATATTGATGGTTCACATTTAAATTCCCCTAACCACTTTATTTACTTCATGCCATTCTCTTCTCTAAAAATTAGGAGAATAAATTTATGATAGTGGACTCATTAGTTATAAGCACTAAACCTTCACTTTGACACCACAATGCTAGAACCCCATTGGGTTATACAATATTTACACCAATTTTTTATAAATGGTGCACTTAAAAAAAAATTGTAAATTTATTTTTTTCCTACTAAGTTCATCTAAATTAATAATGCATCAATAAATCAACCCACTAGTTAATTAAATGATCAATTTAATTTACAAATAGTAAATAACATATTTCACAATAAATATTTCACATAAAATGAATAATGTAATGAATCAAGTACAAAATAATAGTGATATAATCAATGTTTTGTTGAGGTATGTTCCTATTGTTTGTGTTGCAGCATTGATGTCAAGACAAGATGGAAGTCATTAATGTCAAAGTTGATGTCACGCATGGTGAAGTTGTATGTGAAAAAGTGTCCTATGATAAGAGATAATTTGAAGGAATCCTATTATTTCTTTGTTGAGATATAATTTTAAGGAAACTTGGTAACTTTTTTGAGGTTGATTACATGTTTCAATATCAAGTACAAGGTAATCATATTATTGAGTTCTAGGTGTCTTGATAAGCCTAGTTTAGCCCTATGAGAAGGTGTATGCACAAATCATAGTAAATCCTAATTAATTGTGTTATTAAAGGCATGATAAATTAATAAAGTTGTGTAAACATGTTAAATATTCAAATAAGCATTCATAAGAGTACCAAGGTCAACTTTGAGGCTTAGTCCTTACATGATAGATCCTAGTGAAAAGGCATAGGCATGGTAGCATGTTGAGGTGAGTAGTATGGGACTTGTGAGAATAATATTTGAAGTTTTTTAAAATGGTATTAATATTTATGACATGAGGATGAGGTTTTGAGATTAGTAGAGGAATTTTTAAGGTGTGTTCAAGGTCTAATTATAACTGACAATTCAAGGCCTAATGAGTAAAGAGACCAATATGGCATAATGAGGGGTCAAGATCATTTATTATGGTTCCAAAGCTCATGATATAATTTTAATAGGTATGAGAGGTTTTTTAATTTTTTTTTAACCAATTCTAAGGTCATATCCTAGAGGATAAATCATGAAAATTGGTGTTAAGGTTTTTTATGTGCACAAAATGAGGTGTTATAGACCTGTGAAGGAATTTCTTATGCTCATTGGCATGTGAAACCTTTGCATGAGGATAAAAATAGTTCATGGTAGTTTGATAATTTTTATATCTTAAATTTCATTGATTTTTTTTCTAGGTTAATGGCCTAATCTTTATGAATAATTATTATGAATGTATGATAGTCTAAACCCTCTCTAAAACCCTAATAGTGACATGATAGAAAATATATTGTTGTAAATGGATTATAATGGATTAAATGACATATTTTTATGATTTTATACTATATATTACTCTCCAAATTTTATCCATGTGGTATTGGTCTATCAGAAGAGTGAAAAAAAGCTATAAGAAACCCCTTATTTCTTGAATTTTTGATGTAACAGGTAGGGTTGACTAGGTCAAAGCATGAAAATGATTGAATGATGATGTGTGAGAATTATAATATAATTTAATTTAATTTTATGATAAGTTTTAAAACTTTAAATATTCTAAACTAGTCATGAAAATTGACCTATCACCTAATAGGCCTAATGAAAAAGACAGTGACAAAACTAGGCTAAAGTGGGAATGAGAGTAGGGATGAGTTGTAGTTGATTATGGATGGATTCAAATGCATGGGGTAATTTTAAAATAAATATTTAACCTTTATCATTTTAATATAATTTTTGGTGATGCTCATATACAATCAAAAATTTGTTCTCAAAGTGACCTATCTAACATAGTTAAGTCTGTGAAGGATGAAGATATGAGATTGGTCTATAAGACCAATATTAATATTGAAAATATATATATATATATATATATATATGTTAAAATTATTATTATTTATCATATAAACCCATTTTAATTTCATAAAAGCACTCACATAAATTTTTGAAGTCTTAGTTTTCATGACTATGTTTTTGGAGCTACAGGCAGTTTTCTGTTTATGATTGGGAATGGTGTCCCTGAGTCTTTTTGAATATATTTTAAGAATTAAATTAAAATTAATTTGTTATATATGTCTCATATTTTTATTTTAATTTATTTTTATTCATGATAAACTCCTATGAAGGTGATAAAATTCAAAGGTTTTTGACTGAGTTTTGAAGTCTATGTGCAGTTTTGAGTGAACATATGAATATGATTAGTTTGAGGTTTTTTTCCATATATGGTGAAATATAATACTTGTTGATGAAACATAGGTAATTTATGTACTATTAATTTTATTTATTTATATTTTTTTATGTCATATTTAAGTGTATGATTGAGATATTCAAGATAGACTTTCTAGCAGTAAGAAAGCCTTATTGTGAGGAGACCTATTGGTGTGGTTCAAGGAGTGAAATGAGATAAATTAGTTTTGGGACATAATATGAGATCATGAAGGGTATATTTGAATTTTTTATTATGTGTTTCATCAAATTTTTAAGGTTCAATGTGTTTCAAGGACGCCAATGTGAAATGTGGGTTTTGAGAAAGCCTAATTACATTAGGTCTCTATTAGGCATAATAGTGGTTTCGGCCCTTAAGTGTAATGACTAACATATTTAGTGGTTTTTTAACTTATGAAATTTATTTTTGGTATATTAAATTTTTTATAAAATTATTTATATGTTTTATTCCAACCAATATGGGTGAGATAAAGATTCAAGTATAAAGAGAATGTCTAATAGGCCTACTTGACTAGTTAGAATATTGAGGAGATAAGCAAATGATATAGAGTTTTAGACACTAGGTAGAGGGTTTTAAGAGAATAAAATATGTGTGATTAATATTTTATTAATATATAAATATGTTTATAAAGGTTATGATCAAGGTCATACTACCTAATTCTACCAAGGAAAGGGCTAGTTGAGCCAAAAGGCCTAATAGGTTGTTTGAGAGAGATAGAAGAGTGAGAAGAGAAAATAAAGGTGGTTATATTCAGTTGAGTGAGAAATAGGTGTCCAAATTTGATCATATTTTCAAGGTATCTTATTTTTTTCTAATTTACCTATGGGGTTAGTGCCTCATTGCAAGTTTGTGCTTGCTAAAGGAATAATTGAGTTGGTGTTTGACTAGTAAGGGGTTGGTGCTCCTTGTGGGGTTGGTGCTTTAATAAATATTTATTAATTTATTATAAGACTATATTAAAAGATATTTTTTTATTTTATTTTATTCCACAAGAGGGTTTATCATATATCTCTTGTGTTATCATTTTATTTTATTGTATATATGTTTGTTTATGTATGTATGTGAATGAATGCTTCATGTATGATAAGTGAAATTTAAGGATCATTTTAAGGAAATTGATTCACCCACATATTTTATTTAATTCCAAAAAATTTTAAATTTAAATAATCATACAACCAATTCTATCATAATATTTAGAATTAATTACAAATCTCATAGCCAATGGTGTGTTCAATATCCATCAAATAGTAATGTAGAAAATGTTAAATTCTAGTACAAGGTAAAATATACAATATAATATAACAAATTATCCTCATCAAAAACTCAATTATTCATGAATTTAGTTATTTTTATGATCCTAATTGGTTAAAATAATTGAAAAAAGGAAGAGAATCATCTAAGTGGTTTACCTAAAACCATAGACCAATGGTCTCCCACACACCAGCCTACTAAGAGTGGCCATACCATTAATATATGGGAAGATAAAAATTGTATAAATATCAAAAAATAAACTATAATTAATTTTTTTCCAATCAATAATACATATATCAATAACATAAACCATGAAATCTAATATGTTATCTACTATGACATCATCATACATGTGCTGATTAGAAACTAAATTAGAATGACAATGTGTTAGCTATAAAATTATTTTATCCAAATGTTTCATTATAGAATTCAAATATAATGATCTAAGTCAGTTCCACTCACACAAAACTCTCTGCTATAGAATAATAACTATTAAAATATATCAGGGGTTAGGTATATGAGTTACATATTGGCACCCTCATATATCTATCACCTGTTATCCATGAAACAAGTCTAGAAATTTCATATATATATTTAAGGAAAATAAATATATATTGAAGCATAAACTCAACCCATATAGTATTATAAATTATAAGAAATCATAAATTAATAATTTTATTATTTCCATTCACTTAACCACAAAAGTGATATAAATAGATTTATAAAATGAACTTCATTCAAAACCATATATGTATAGGAGACTAAAATAAGAATCAAATAATTCTAAGTCTATTCTAAAAATATCCCTCAAACACAATTCATATTTGTAAATATATAACTGATAATAACACTTAGCCAACATTATAACCTATCAATCTCAAAATAACTTATAAAAAAAAGTCTATAAGATTCATTTATAAATCTCTCCCCACTTATTCTATCATGATCTATTACATAAAAAAGTATTATTAAAATAAGGTTACAGTCTGGTTATATCTTAAAAAAAGATCTACTCTATTTTTCACATGTAAATAGATACATTGAAAATATTATAATATATAATAATGTGTATAGAATATACCTAATTTGATATTATTCTTCATTACCATATATACAAATTAATAACAACCATACTCATCTATATATACATAATAAATGGGTAAACTATGATATAAAACATTCATTTATTTGAATATCTCACTTAGAATTAATTTTATCACTTAAAACTATGTAAATCATCTAGATACAAGTAAATATAAGTTAGTGTAAATAATTTGGTGATTATTAAACTATGTATTAACATATATCATTATTTTAGTAAGTATATATTTTCATACACATTAATTTATACTTACTAATAAATTAAGTCCCCAAGAATATGTGGTGCCTATTTTATGCTCTTAGATTTCATAATTGTTCAAGATAATATACAACATTGTAAAAATCCTTATTTATGTGTGTGCATTCATATACACACACAAACACACCCACCCACCTTGTATTTCAAATTTATATTACCAATATATCATACTAAATTTTTTCAAATATATTCATTTATTTTTTAATATCTCATGATTCATTTCTACTAAGTAATTATAAACTCTCTCTCTCTCTCTCTCTCTCTCTCTCTCTCTCTCTCTCTCTCTCTCTCTCTCTCTCTCTCTCTCTCTCTCTCTCTCTCTCTCTCTCTCTCTCTCTCTCTCTCTCTTACACACACACACACACACACACACACAGACACACGAGTTTCATATAGTTTATCTAGAAAATGCAAATTGACTCAACAAATTAGGCTATCAATGAAATAAATACAATAATTAGAAGTTGTTCATATAATATCAAATTACCTTATTAACACATACAACTTTATTATATCACCAAAAAGGAGATAACAAATGCACATGTTTAATGTCTCAATATTAACTAATTATGAATTTTCAAACATATTTGAGTATAAATAGATAATTCTATAAATATATTAATATTCAACATTAATAACTCAAAATACATTTTTGATAAGTGATTACAACCTATTTGTCTATACATATATTTCATTATCCAAAAATTCTATACATAGGTATTCAAACATCCTCACATGTGTGTGTGTGTGTGTGTGTGTGTGTGTGTTTTCATATTTCAAAATAATTTCCTCAAACCTATAGTAATTTTGTATTTTTTAAAAGGTAAATTTCAATATCATTTGAACCAACCCATGGTTTGAGGGAAAATCTAAAATACAAGGTCAACTCCATTTAAATTACACCAGCCAAATAATAAATCTCAATGTCATTTCTATAGGTATGTAGTTTAGGTTTTAAGTATAAGAAACACCTTAGTACCATGAGTATGGGCCTGTGGATGGAACTGAGTTCGATCCCCAGGTCCATAATCATGAAACTATAATATCTACTTTTAATTTTGCCTATAAAAACTATAATTTGACACATTAAAAGAATATAATAATAACCCATATAATAATCAAATTTTTATTACCATTCAAGTCCATAACTAATAAAAATATTAACTGACTTGGTAATAGAATGATTGAAATTTAAAAATACAAAATGGCAGATTTCATCTTCTTCCTATCGATCTCTAATATCTTCTCTTCCTATAGTCTTCCCATTATAATCCATTTTTCCTCATTATTTTTTCAAAATATTTGCATGTTTTTTCATGACCAACTAATTCTCCTACTATTCTATGAGTTTTTCATCATGCCATTTTGCATTCATGAATACATCTCTTTATTTTTATATTTACTTACAGTCAAGATCTATACCTTAGGCATGACAAATGCATGTAACCCTGAAGATCCTTAAAATGTGAATTTAATTCCCCAAAATTATTGAAATAAACAAAACCTAATTCCTTATTTACCTTTTTACTTTGTGAAACACGCTAATAAAAATAAACAAAACCTAAACCAAGTTCCAAGTTCCTTTAAATAATTTGCTTTGGGGAACATTTAACATCTTTTGTTTCATATGTAATGTCAACAAAAAGGGGCATAGTGAGACCAACTCAAACAAGATCCATAAACAATCAAACTAGACCAATAACACTCATATCTTAACCAACTAACATATATTATAGGTTAACAAAATATAATATTAGTTACTATATATATTTTAATAAATAGATTTAGTTAACTCAATGACTTCACATACTATGCTAATCATAACAAGTGATGGATTAAAACACTACAAACATGCCTGATTCACTGCAAAAGTAAAGCAATGCAATCAACTTTCATTATTAAAGTAAAATAATGACTAATTATTCAAATTTATCAAGCATACTAGAATGTTGTGTGTGTGGGTTAGACAAAATTTTATCAACCCCCGACGCTAGTAGATGAAACCCCTATATGATGATATTCTTTGTCTTTACTACTTGTGAGGGTGGGATAGTCATGTAACCACCTCAATCAAATAAATATGTAGTTAGTGTAGGTTTATCACAATAATCAATATATAAGCATCAATAAACTACTATAATGTAAATCATCTATAATGAAATTATATTAAATCATGCTCATAAAGTAGAGTAATAACATATGAAACTTTTATCCAACATAATAACTAATATTGAAACAATAATATGAATTTTTACCATGTAGCATGCATACCCAAATCTGGGATAAAAATTAGAACTAAAAAACATTAGTTTCATAATCCTCTACTAATACGTAATTATTTTTTTAGAGTATAATTGTATTTAAAATTTCCAATATCGAATCCTCACCTTTTTAGCCACATTATCACCTTATGATTTCAGGTAAATATCCACATATACCATTCTTATCCATATATTTTCATTTACATTTGTTGGTTGTAATAAAAACATCTATCCCACATATACATCCATAAATGGATTGAATGCCTTTTTAGATATTCCACAAATAGACCCAACATAAATATTATTATTACTTAGGATATATTGATTAATGTAATCTTGTTTTTAGAAATGAATGTCTCCAATTATTTGGTCATATATGTCATGATCCTATATTTTATGTGGCCAAAAATAAATATTTGACATCTTTCTACAGTTTACAAATGGTATATCTAAATCACAAAAAATATTTCCCTAATATTTGACATCTTGCTCTTTAAAAGTTGATAAAGGAGGATTCCCTTATGGAAATTTTGGTTTACCATTTTTATTTATTTGTCAAATTGAGATTCGATGAGACCATTAGAGATCCTTTATTTTTATTTATATTCCATCACTAGTATACCATCCAAAACATGAAAACCAAACTTATTAGGTTTTATAATACCCACTATCTTTTGGATTCTATTCAAAAAGTGTGACTATAATAAGGATTTGAAATTATACACTCCCTCAATAACATAAGGAGTGAATGTAATTGACCCCTCTTGGCATGTTATGTATGTTTCCATGATATGTGTTGAATAGAATGTGTCTAATTTTCATAATAATGCCACTTCATTTTAATCACTTATGTGTCTAAACTATAGTTAGAATGAATTTATGCAATCACACGTAAATTTGATTATAAATTATTATTTGATAAAATTTAATTGAACAAATGTCAATTTAATCTGAAATCACAATAACACATCCGTAATTGGTGTAATGATTCATATAAAAACATTAACCTTATCTAGCATATACTAAATCAAATTAACCCTTTGAAAGTGTTATTCTAGAATAGTTAAATGAATATTTGATTAAGAAAGAACATTTAAAGTATACCATTATTTTAATTACCAATTAATCACCTTGATTAATTAGTCTAATCATTACTCTAATATGAAATTCCATGGATTTATAATTATCTATTTTACATAAAGTAAAATAGATTTATTAACTCACATTGGTGATGTCATAGGGGAAAGTCAATGGAATGGGGGGGGTTTATGGGCAAGGTGGCTTATGACATGGCCAATTACAACCTATCTTACACCTCTTACATAACCTCTTATACACTTATATATGACACACTCAAATAAGGCTATTCATTGCACTTTTCTTACAAAACTTCATTCCAAACTCCATGTGTGCAATAATGAGTTTGAGGACTCATTATCCACCCTTATGTTTATCTTAAAGCAATGGTTCACATTAATCCCAAAAGTATATAAATACAAAGTCCTTTGGCCATTATAGACAAGATTATTCATACAAACTTAATCTAATAAATTATACAAGGAGCTTCAACCATTATCAATCATTCTCATGCCAAATAAGGAGTAAACATGGTGAAATTATTACCACATATGGAGTTAACATTGCTAAAGATTACTAGTCTACAAGTTGAGCATATACATGTTTATTCAAAATAATAATTCAATTAGTCTTCAAATAAGATATAAACATTAATAATTCATATTTATATTTGATTCTTATATTGTTTGACTTTTCTCATCCTTGGGAATAGGCTTAGGGTGTTATGTTCCTTAAGTTGTTTTGGATTTACATTCAATAACAATGGACTAACCCTATTTGGATTGTTGTTCTACATAATGACATGTTTGGTGGGATATATGCACCTCATAACCTATTTAAGGACTCATACATCCTTCTAAGTGAAAGAATTCATCTAAAATTTTGAAAAAAAATCTCATTTTTCTTCTTAGCTTTGAAAATTTTATTCTAGGTGAAATTGACGGTTTCACTAGAGAATCGATGATTTTGATCTTTATTTTTAACTTTTTTTTATCATTTTAAAAGCTATCATAAATGATGTTTTCACCTTTTAATAATTTTCACTAATTTATTTGATGGTTTCACTCTACGGTTCAATGGTTTTGATCTAGGTAATATTCAGTTATTTTCTTACTTTTAAGTGGTTTCACCCTTCTAAGCATTTTAATCAATTAATTTGATGGTTTCACCCTATATTTTAAAAATTTAACCTTTCTAAATTTTTCATCAATTTATTCAATGGTTTCAGCCTACTAATCGGTAATTTCACTGTGTGTTTTGTTTGAATAAATTAGTAATTTCATCTTAAGAAAAATAATTTGACTCTGTGTGAAAAAATATGAGAATTGAAAAACTTCATTTTTGGTATCCTCATTGATGCACAAGTTAATTTTGGAAAATTATGATATAATTTATTTTAGGACTGTGATTAAATAATGGACTTATATACCTATAATCAATTATTATTTATCTATAAAACACTTCCATTTTGGATTTAAAATGAACAAACATTTCAAATTTGGGCTTAAAAATGAATGCATATTTTATTTCAGGTTGTAAATAAAAATTATTACTTATTCATTTCATTTATTAGTCTTAAGTTTTTACATCTTGCAAGTTGTGTATATATTGTGACACATAAAAGTAAAATACCACTTTTTTTTGGCTTAAATATTTGATTATTATTCTCGTCACTTTCCCTCTTGGGGTATTCCTATGAATCAAAATTGAAATACCTTCCTTTTTATTTTTATTGTGTGCTATGGATTTCACCACCTTATCACAAGTCATTAGGTCATGGTGACCAAGATTTCAAATTTTGTCATTCATACCAACCCTGCTTAGGGGTATATAAAATGCAGCTACACTCTATTGATATTTAGATGAAATTTACTTCAAGTTTGATTTTACTAGTAGCACTTAAATAAAATATTATAGATTAAGTGGTCATATAGGGACAATACACTTTTTTTAATGGTTTTTTAAGTCTCAACATCCAACCATCATATTTTCACCCTTCAAGGACCATCTATAAACCTAATAAAAAATTAGAATGGAAGCCTCTTTGCTATGGAATGGTCACTGATACATGTGTACAAATTTAACATCCCCTATTGATTTCCTTACACCTACAAACCTTTGATATAAAGGTATGATTTAAACACCACCAATAATATTATTTAATTATTCAATGAATCTTAAACTTTTAAATCCTCTCAAATGTGAGTATTTATAAGGATTGAGTGATTGTGATGTAATCATATGTACGTTATTAAAAATAGGACCTTGTGAATTATTTCATGATTATTGTCTTTAAGCCTATTTATTTGATAATCCATTCATAATTATATATGATATTTATGGATTATTTATCACCTTATTCTTGTAAACTTGGCAAACCTAGATCTTGTTTGTTCCTCTTAGATCTAGACCATTCCCATTTCCACACTTTCATCTACTCTATGTTATTCCCCTTGGCTTATATATCTTAATGTAAATAGTATTATGTTAATGACCCATGTTTTTTTTATCTTACACATAATGTTTAAAATGTACTTATCTTCTATATCTACAAGTTTTTAACCTATACCTACTTTTACATTGCATGGACACTAACATTTAAGAATGATGATAACATTGACATTAGTGTCCTAACTTGATGCAAGTGTCCAGTTCCCTAATGTCATCTATTTTTAAAATGAAATTTATCCTAATGGTTGGAATAAATGTTTTAATGTGAGTTACCTCTCCAAAAGGATTGATATAAATAAATGATCAAGTGTCATTCATTCCTAACCTATCAACATGAGAAAAATACCTAGTATGCTCACCAAAGAGCATTTAAAGATTATTTAGTTGAAGAAAAGCTTAAATATTTATATACCAATCATAGGTAAATCACATCTAAATGTCTAAAGTACTAAAGGAGAATCCTAAGAACCTAGTTTTATAAGTTATAAGATAGGTAACTATTGTACTTGTTTTTAACAAACTACATCATTCACACACAATCCAACATGTATGGGAGAACTAATTCAGTTTGAGTCCCTCTTTAGAATATTTCCTATGTAGGCAATGTTCACTAATAGAGGGGTATATGGGGTAAAATTCACACCATTTTCCCACTCATGTTTTTTACCCCAAGGTCACAATGAAGATGAAGAACTAGGGTTTTTTAAATTCATGAGTATTGATAGTCCATGATTTAGATCTAAGTGCACTAAAGTGAAGGTGAAGTCAAAACCAAAAGCATCTATGTGGGTCAAATAATTTTCCATTAGGAATTATGTATAGGACACTTATATCAAACCTAGATAATATCATCGACATAATTATCCCAAGATGATGTTTGTGTCTAGAGCTCCAAAAGTGTCAAATCCAAAATTTGATGACTATTCTAGATTCATATTCATGTTTGCTTTCTACATGTTCTATATATGACACTATGTTATAATAAAAAATAGATATGTATATAATTTATTTGTCATTTCTATGTATAACTTAGTTATACTTTCTATATTTAGCCTATATTTATCATTAAGATTTCTTGTATGTTTGTATCTCAGTTTAACACTCAATTTCCCTATTGTAGATCTAATCATCACCCTTGTAAATTATCATTTTTATATTATAAAACCTATTAAACCAAGTTAGGATTCATACATCTAATTCAAGGTTAAAATTTTGGTAAACATGACATGAAAAATATATAAGACACAAACATCTCTCATAGTATAATTTGTTTTACAAAGGCCACAATGGAATATATGCATATCTTCACAATTGATCTTAAATTATTCAACTTTCATCTTATCGATAAATATCCTTCCCTAAAAATTTTGACCCTAGATGAGTTTTCTAATGACGAATCATTGCTAGAGTACTTGGGGGCATATGAGTATCTCCCTTCCTTTTATCATAAGCATTAGTTTTCTCATGCCACCTCTACTCATGCTTAATTTGGTGAGGGAGATGAGACCAATGTATAAAATTCTATTCCTACCACATCATTCATCACAAAAAAAAACTACTTTGTTAATTGAGTAAATAATCAATAATAACTTTGGGACAGATAAGGACCCTCATCTAATTTTACTTGTCATGTTTTAGGATGATGAAATAAAAACCTATTGATAGGACTTTTTACTTGGGATTATTAATATATGTTAGATATTGATCCATCTATGGTAATGCACAACATATTATTATACCTAGATGCAAAACTAGTAAAATAAAATATCCAAAAAATGCATCCTAAAGTGGTATTATTGGTAAAATATGAAATTAAAAAGCTCTTATATGTTATATTTATAAGAGACATTACACATTTTGAATCGGTATCCAACATTTTTACTATAAAAAACCCAATAGTGAGATTCAATATTACATCGATTACCATGATTTAAACAAGGCTTGTCCTAAAGATGATTTCCCATTACCTAACATCGGCATTATTATAGATCATACATCTAAATATGAGACATTTTTATTTATGGATGGATTTTCAAGATATAAACAAATAAAATTTAACCTTTTAGATCAAGAAAATAACATATTTACCACTCCTTTAGTTATATTTTATTATACAGTCATGCCTTTTGGATTAAAAATGTAGAATCCAAATATCAAAGGGCCATGACTCATATATTTCATGATTTTAAACAAAGAAATGTTTAATATTATGTTGATGATTTAATTTCAAAATCCAAACATCACCAAGACCATGCTAATAATTTACAAAAATATTTGAGTACTTGTGTATGTTTAATGTTCAATTAAATCTAAAAAAGTGTGTTTCAAGGTATATTTAGAAAACTCCTAGGATACATTATTTCTTAATGAGGCATTGAGTTTTATCAAAAAATGGTAAAATTTATCTTATAATTGCAACCATCAACTAATATAAAATATTTTAAATTTTAAAATGATTAAATTCAAGCTATATGATGTTTCATTACTTAGTTGACTAATAAAACAATCCCTTTCAACCCATTTGTTAAAAAAGGATGCAATTTTTTTATGGGATGACATATGTCCATAAAATTTTGATAAAATCAAAGCATATTTATCAAATCCACCATTAAGTATGCTTCCTATCCCAAATAAACCATTACTTATTTACATATCAACCACCCATGAGGCCCTAGGGGCCTTACTAGCACAATTTGTTGATAATCACAAAGAAAATGCAATAGATTATATTGGTCTCTAATTATTTGATTATAAATGTTAATATAAAAAAATAGAAAAACTATCTAACCTTAGTTTTTACTACTTATAAACAATGACACTATTTTAATAATAATAAGTTTCATGTTATAATTAAAGAATATCCATTAAGGTTCATTATGAATAAAACACACCTAACAAACTACATAGAAAAATGGGTGATGCAAATTATAAATTTTGATCTAAAATTTGTATCCCAAAATTCAAATTCATATCTAATAAATTACTAAAATCTCTTTTAACAAATTATTTTATACTCACTAAAGATTTTGGGATGAGTTTGAAGCATATAAAATATCTTCAAATACATGGATAATGTTATTTGATGGATAAAAATGTAAAATAGGGGCAGGTGCTGGTATTGTGCTTTTTACCCCTGAGGGTGAATATATGACTTTCTATTATAAATTAGTTTTTTATTTCACCAAAAATATATCCAAAAATGAGGCCTTGGTCATTGGATTATCCATAGCACATAAGATTAATATAATAGGCGTCCGAGTTTTTGGTAATTCCTAGTTGGTTGTTAATGAAGTTACTAATCATTACTAAACCAAAGAAGAACATATTATTCCATATAAATAAATGGTAGAAAAAATCATAGAGACATTTGAAATAATTTCTATCTATAGTGTTCTATGTAAAGATAAAGACCATGTAGATGCCATGGTAAGCACAACATCCTTGATGACTTTTTATGATGATCACATAACCTTTATAATATGATAGCTATGAAATCCTTCCATTTCTTCTGATAAATTAAATTCCTCAGTCATCCTTATTGTTACTCTCATTACTATAAACATATAATGATACAATAATATTTATAATTTTATTTATCTATCCTATATACTAGACTATTTTACATGAACTGGTAAACTAAAATTACAAAATGAAGCATTTATCTATGTTATTAATTTGAATGATTTATTCAAATGAGGTTTTTATGGACAATCACTTTGATGTTTAAATAAAGATGAAGCCTGTACTACACTCTTAGAAATGCATGACAGTGAGTATGGTGAGTATTTCAATGAACATGCCATGTATCAAAAACTATTATGTAAAGGTTATTACTAGCCTACAATAGAACAATAATGTATCGAACATACAAACTATGTTTACAATGCTAAAAATCTAGTAATTTGAATCATGTGTTTTTCCATGAGTTACAACCAATTATTTCACCATTGTTTTTTCCTTATGGTGATTTGGCTTAATAGAAAAGGTAAATCTAGTATCTATTGGTGGATACAAATTTATCATTATAGCTAAAAAATATTTTACAAAATGGGTGGAGGTAATTCCACTTGAGTTTATCATAGGGGATGTCATATGCATGTTTCTAATGATCAATATTATTACCCATTTTGGCATACCTTCATCTATTATTTCTAATAATAGAACATCATTTAAAAAATAAAGTAAAATGATTTTTTAGAAAATACAAGAATAAGCATATTTATTCTAAAACTTATTATAGACATGCCAGTGCCCAAGCAGAGGCAACCAATAACATAATTATCAAAACACTTGGTAAAATAATTGAATGATATAATACTAATTGGAACCAATAGATGGTATATGATCTATGGGCATACTAACTAGTGTACACATACTTACTCGGACCACACCTTACTCTTTGGTCTATGGTACATAGGCCATCTTGATTGAAATTAAGATACCTGCTTTACGTGTTTCTATTAAACGCATCATCAAAGATAATGAATAATGTGAAAATGGATTTCATAAGTTAGAATAGTTAAGTTCCAAATGCACACATGTTCTTGATCACTTGCATGCTTATCATGATCATGTAAAAAT
Source organism: Torreya grandis (assembly GCA_037957365.1). NCBI lineage: Eukaryota > Viridiplantae > Streptophyta > Pinopsida > Cupressales > Taxaceae > Torreya > Torreya grandis. Next base: position 3,169,484 of record JARHVA010001605.1, on the reverse strand, counting down.
AAGATATAAAAAGGTTCATCTATGTAACTTTGATATGGGTGACTTGGACTAGAATAAAATTAAAAAATACCAATGTAGAGAAAGATAAAAAGGTAAATTTCAAACCAAATTGGTTGGGACTATTTATAGTTATATAAAATATGGTAAAAGGTATATACTACCTTGATACACTTGAAGGAAATCATTTAAAATTACAATTGAAAACTATGCACTTATGTAAATATATTACATAATAAATATTACAAAAAAAAATGAAAAATGAAAAACAATAAAAAATATAAAAACACTTTTAGCACCTATATGTTATATTAGATTATTGGCATATATGTCCTAGTTCTATTTTTATAGATGGAATACTTAATTAATCTTATATACACATGTCACACTTATACTTGAGTGTGATAAAAGAATACATAAATACATTACCTATTCCTATTTTAGATGTTGGTCCTTCACTCATGTCATGTAGTCATTGGGGGCATCTGATTCTTTGATCTTGATACACATATGTAATATGGTTCGATGATCACATTTATTTATAATGTTCAAGATTACATATGTACTTACACATTCCTTTATCCATGATTATATATTACATAGGGTAGTTGATATAGAATACACTTGATATTTTTTTCTAGCACTTTATATCCATGGGATACTATGATATGTTTATGTTGGTTACTTATGATTTTATTTATGCACTTCCTTGAGTGTATTACCTTGTTATTATCTTGATTGTTATAGCATTTGAAAAATATCTTTTAATTATAAACCCATGTATATGTATGCTTCCATTGACATTTTCATATGTCATTATTCTTTATATAGACAATTTAATATGTCATATTTACTTTTTTGGATATTTGATAATCATGTCCCTTTGATTATGTAACATTTGAACATGCCCCTTGTTTCTAGTCTCCTTCAACCATTGAATTTTGATTTTTTTTTGTGATATTATGTGTATGATTTATTTTATTATTGATCTCATGTTGTTACTATCTAGATTTTGTTATGACTGTGATTTAAAACTTTTGGGAATATTGGTATATTATTCCTAATTTAGTTAAAGGTCTAGAATGAGAAATCAGTAAATAAATATGTAATAATTAAGCTACTAATGATTGTAAATTAGATTTTAATTCAAACTTTTTTAATAATAGTAATAAGGAGAAGAAAACAAAACTTAGCTAGAAACTGATTAATGTAACTGAGATAGAGGTTGGAATTCACTATGCAAGACTTAGACACTATCACAAACTAAGATTTAAACTTCATTTTGTGATTGGTTAGGAGCATCAAAATTAGATAGTAGTGGCAGTGGTGATATATTCCACCTCTACCAATTTTGTTTTGAGGATCTGATATTTTTGGGTTTTTTTCACCAGGTTAGTGTGAGCTTGTGTACCAAAATTTGGAGGCTAGAAATCAACATAGCTCACTATAGAGAAGATTATTTCTTCAAACCCTATCTTCCATTATGCTTTGAATAATTTTGAGCAAGAGGGGATATGCTTTTAGTGTGTGTATGGTGCAATAGACATGATTCACACCCTATGTGTGGGCATGCTTCCTACATACCAATACTCCAAAGAGGGATCAAGCCACATGTAGTTCTCCCCCTTTATGTGCTTTGCGCAATTGAGTGTATGAATGTGAAAATAATGTTATATTAGATGTGCTTGAGGTGGATAGGGATTGGTTTAAATATTTGAATGAGATTGAATGTGTGTTGGCTAGTTATATGTAGAGAATAGGGAGGTTCACATGAGTATTCTTACTTGTATTCTTACTTGCTTAGTGATAATTGTCAATCCCTTCCAAATGATCTTTGAATGGGTTTTTATAGGGATCTATTGGTCATGGATTAAATTTCATCACATTAGGATGATAAGGATAAGGATGGATAACTAGAATAAATTTACCATTAGGGCTAGAAATGGGCTTGGAAATTAGCATCAAAAGTAGATATTAGTGGCATCGACACTATAGTCCAATTTTGGCATTACTATCTTGAGTAGATAGAACCTAGGAGGATTTATTTATCATGAAAAGAGGGGTCTAGCTCAACTGAGATCAAGTCTAAAAGGATATAAATTATTGATAATTAGTAAAAATATGCATATCAGGATCATGAGATTAATGAAGAGGGACTTAAGGGTTGGATTAGCCATGCTTAATTTACCAATTTTTGCATTTTATATGATTACATTTGCCCCCCCCTTTATTTTAGTGATGTAAAAAATAAAAACACTAGGATAAAGGAAAAATAGAAAACATACGTAAACTTCTTGTAAGGATGAAGCTCATAAATCTATGTGTTGTTGGGTACGTATAGAGAAATCACGCTTGTGAATTATGAATCTACAAGAAAAACAAAGACTAGAATAGTTCTTATTAGATACGTTATATTTAAAATAAGAATGTAGAAATTTTGGTAAAAGAAGTAGGAAGAGAAAGGAATGAATACGCCTCACTAGGTATGTAGATCAATAAAAAACTTATTGTGATATTGAGTGATACTAAGTTATGATAGATGAGTGTTAAACCAAGAGTAATATTGTGAATGGAGTTGAGTGTTCAGTTCCCTAGAAGTGGATCAAGAATGTAAAAGATATCTTTTTGTCTCCATCATCTCCCACTAATTAAAACTAGGTTATCATGCATGTTTTGATCAATGTTTTTACTATGTCCAATCTTTCTAAATAGGTGGCTCAAGAATACAAAGGATAGCTAATATTTTGGCTCCATCATCTCCCCATGAAGTGAATATATGAACTGATATTGGTATGAAGTGTATGTTGTATGAGATGGATCCTAAAGCCCATGAATGTAATATGATCTGATAATTTTGGCACAGATAGCCAAATGTATGATGGAAACTAGGCCACTCTTGGCCATTTTGAAAGATGGAGATTAGGTTAGTATAAAAGCCACTCTAAAATGGTGCACTACGCTTGTAAGAAAGCTACTCAGGAACTCAAGAACTCAAGAAGATAGGCTTGTATTAAATCCATTCCATAATGATGCTAACCACCTATAGCTGGAATAAGGCATGGAAATACTTAGAATACCTTGGTAATGTTAAACTTAGAAAGAAAAGAAAACAAATTTGTTGTGCACATTGCCCCTAATCACTAGTGTCTAGAACATAGATTCGAATTTAGAAGTTGTACCAACTACCCTATCTAAAACTAGAAATGAGATCCATCATGCCATGCATGATTCCCCCTATATCTATATTCTCTAAGAAAAACAATACTAAAATTGTTGATTCTAGTCTAAACTATAGTTGATAAAATCTTAACTAAACTTACCTTTCTATCTATTTTTGGAAAAACTAGTTTTTCTACTATTTGGATAGGAGCACTGAAAGTGGAAACTAGTGGCACCAACACTATTTTCTAGGGCCAAATCTGATGACTATTCTAGATTATTTATTATTTTCTTGGTCTATTCTAGCTATTTTGATATCTGGTTGTTATTTTGGGTGTGTTAAATGTTACTATTTCAACTATTAGGATCTATGATCTTTGAGACAAAGCCCTTATTTATTTCCCCCTCTTCTAAGGGAAAGAATGAAGACCCTACAATGACTTCCTTTAGAATAAAGATCCCTACAATTGTGTTATATTGTAAAGATACATGATATATTAATTAATCGATGAGATATCTCAAGATATAACATGATTTGTATTGAGAGATTGTTAGATCAATAGGGGTATGCCTAGATAGATGTAAAAATGTTATAACATGTGAAATATACTTAAATATAAGTGAAATTCTAGTTAATTATTAGTTTTTAGTTGGAGGGATGGAGTATGATGTCCATTATGGCATCTAAGAAAGTAGGATAATAAATGATTTAGATCACAATATTGTAAACAATGAGAAGAAAATAAGCAATAAGCACATAAGGTAAGAATAAAGAAGCATACAAGGGTCACCAAGGGGCCAAGAAAACAAGGGACATGGGCTCATTTCACTCAAACTAGAAGGTAGACATATAAGGCATGTTAAAATACCACATACACATATAATTGAAACAAGTAAAATTTACATAGAAGAAACAATAATATAGAGGAGTATAGGCAAAGTACATTATAAAATGTCCTAAGGAAAACATATGAATAGAAGCAAAGAACATTGAAAAATATCCTAAGGCACACATAGGAGACAAATAAGAACTGAGAAATAGAAATAATCTAGCTATGCTAAGTAATAAAATAAAACATGTAAGGAACTAGAAGTATGATCACATCTAACTAATTAAAGCAAAAGGGAAAGTATGCAAGACATGTTATTACAAGACTAGGTATATAATAAGAAATACATAAGTGTTATATACTAGTGAGTGTCGATAGAGTAATCTATATAAGCGAGTAAGTAATGTACATCAACATGATAACTAGAGTGTGTGGTGTAGGAATGACATAAACTAAATAGTGTAGTCATGTTGAAGATGCCCCCAATGGGTATGTATATTTATGAACATCTCCATGTATAAGTAGGATGCCCCTTCAATGGGTAGAGTGAAGCAATCAAGTAGCTGGAAGTCACTGCACACACTCAAAGAAGACAAGTGAAGCATGGTAATGTAGATAGATATATAAACAATAGCATATAAAAACAAATGTAATTCTGGCATAGTAGTAGAAATGTAAAGCATGGATAACACATATAGTTGAAATATTTTTGGTATTTTTAAATTTTATTTGTATGTTTTTATATTTTTATATTTTGTATTTTTTTTGAATTTTTGAAAGTTTTTGAGCTATGTACAATCAATCATAAGAAACTAGGTACAGGTAAGAGGGAAAATGATGATAATAATTGATAAGTCTCATATGAGACTCCCTATCATGGCATCCTATATTAAGGAGAGGAATCATGTGTGATCATGATATAAATGTTGAGATTATGTCTCTAAAAGCTATATATTTTGTAAATACTCTAAAATCTATGAAGTAGAAACTAATTATGGGGTCCCCCTATAATTATAAGAATTTGATGAAATTGTAGGGCTCTTAGGGACCCATCTTGCAGTAGGAGAATCTCTCTAAACATGTGCTCTATGAGTATATGCATGAGATCTCAAAGATACTATTCAAGGTGTAAACACTATAGCTATAAGTTGTATATAATTTTATAGATGTGGAGGTGTATGAATTCTTTACACTAGTGATTGATGCCTTAACTATGTCTAAATCAGAACTAGAGGAAAAACTATAACTAGTGGAGAAATTAAAACTGGATGTTAAACTAAAAATAGGGACTATACTATAAAAGATGGCTCTAAAGTGGGGACTGGTAACTCATATATATATACACAACCTATAATAACCTGATTAACATGAATTAATTTCATGCATTTATAAATATTATAAGGTACTATTCAAATTTTTTAGATCCATGGTCAACCAAGTAACATATCAAAAACTCCTATACTATGAACAATAGTGAATGGTGTGGCCACATGTGTTAGACTCACCTATAGCGGAAGTTAAATCTCACCCAATGAACTTTGTATATTCCCACTGAATCTATTGATAACTATGTTTGTTGGTGCAATATCCTACTCTAAATATCCTAAATTCTATAATAATGTCATAATGCACATGTTCAAATTGGATCCATTGTCTATGAGAACACTATGAATAGGATGATTATGAATGTGAGCTCTAATATATTAGTGCATTATAATCCATATCATCCTCAATGATTTTTTTATTTAAGAAGGACATGGAACTCTGGAATTGTATGCACCAATCATGTTACTAAAAAGATGTGTCTCAACTAAAGGTGTCCTGTATGTATCTGGTGGGGGATGCACATGATATGTTTGATGAACCCCTAATGTATCCCCTCTCTCCTATTTGGAATCTATGGAAAAGGATCTAAAAATATTTTCAATGCTTTATCCTATGTTGGCTTGGCCTGAGGAGGCTCAACTAAAGTGTCAAGATCAGTATGATTGACATCTATTATATCCTATATCTTGCATATCAAACTGATGCATCTATTTTTTGTATGGTTTGGTGGCTTGTGAAACTCACAAAATGCATGTTGATCATATCCCCATGGAAGAGGCTTTGTCGGGTTAACTTCTAGAATAGGAGGAAGATATATGATGTTACATTCCAATATCTATTATAAAACTTTTCCTAGAAAATTTGGTAGGTTTGTAAAGGTTTATCAAGAAGGTGTTGATAAAACCACTCACTGAGGGGGCTCAAAATTCACATTAACTATAAGTTGATTCTGGCTCTTATCATCAATGACCTTTACTTTATATGGGACTTTACTGTTACTCTTATTTTTTTGTGTCTGAGATACTTGTGTACTTGAGTTTTCCCATTTAAATTAACTTGAATTCTCTTTCTTTTAACATGTGACACAATTTAGTGAAGGAAGAGAATCTTTTGAATATGATTTATTCATTCAAAGCTGGTAGAAGATTCTATCTAAGGAGATCTTATAACTCTTGATCGACCATGGGGATATTCATATTAGCCAAAATAGTCTTATATCAGAGAACATAATCTATGATATGCTCATTTGACCTTTGTTTCTATTATGGAACTTGAGCATATAAAACTTTATCACCAATGTTAATGATAAAATGAGTTAGGAACATGTCAACTAAAGGATTTAATGCATTAACCGACTGATTTGGTAAACTATAAAACCACTGTAAAGTATAATGTTGTAGGCTTCATCAAAATAACTTGGTAAGTATCTAGTCATTTGGTACATAGTCCAAGCATTTTGCTTGAAAGGCTCTCAAATGTGTCTCTAGATTACCCTTGCAATTATATAGAGTAAGCTTGGGTTGAATAAAACCTTATGGTAAGGGTGTTGAAGAAATGTGACATGATAATGGTGTATATAGAAGAATAAAAGAATCCAAAGCCTATGTATGTCTAGAGGCACCTTAATCAAGATGTAGTACCTTATATTGGAGATATTTTATCTCTTACACAAGGGCTACCACATTAGGAGATAAATATGTACTAGTTGTAGCTAGTGGCATAGAAGTAGGTAGGGTTATTATTGGGGGTTGTTGAGACATAGTTACCCCTATAGTATCATTTGTAACTAGTTTCTTTATGGTTTGGGAAGGTTGACCATTATTCACTCTTTGTTTCTCTTCTTTTAGCATTTGAACCATGTCATCTTGCATGTCAAGGTGTTTAGTTAAGAGTTCTTGAAGTTCCCTTTTATCAGTTTCATTGAAATCGATATATAGGGCCATTGGTAAAGTAGGAAAATAAGTTCAAATTTGATTGAAGTTTTTTCAAAAATTTGTAATAGGTAAAGTGAAAAATAAATAAGATATTGAATATAGGAAATGTAAAATCCTAAAAATAGTTAACTGGAAATTACATAAAAAGGATACAAAGCTTACAAACATGTAAGGTGATACCTTAATAAGCAAATAAGAACTAGTACATGTAACTAGGGTTTTGAAAGATGATAATTTTGACAAATTTACTATGAAAATTTTAAATTGAAAGTGAATTTATTAGTTATAGATTCAAGTAAAAATTTAAAATTTTATTGAAAAATTAGTGATTTAATAGGACCTAGTGGATGCAACTAGGGTTTTGAAAAATATATTTTTTAGAATTATTATTGAATTTTGAAATTTGAATGGATTTTCTAGTTTAAATATGCTATTAAATTTTTTGAAAATAATTAGAAGATTACTAGAAAATTATTGGGACCTAGTGTGGGCATCTAGGGTTTAAAAGAAATTTATTTTAAAATTTACTACTAAATTTTAAGATTTGAAATGAATTTTTTATTTAAATATTCAATTAAAAATTTATGGTAAAAATCATTAGTAATTTTACCCTAGGGGTTTTATGTGCAAATGAAGTAAGTGGGGTTCACAAAATGATTTAACAATTTTAGGAATATTGGTGTATTATTCCTAATTTAGTTAAAGGTCTAGAATGAAAAATCATTAAATAAATATGCAATAATGAAGCTACTAATTTTTGTAAATTATATTACAATTAAAACTTTACTAAGAATAATAATAAGGAGAAGAAAATAAAACATAGTGAGAAACTAATGATCTAATGTATACAAAGGTTAGAATTCATTATGCAAGACTTAAACACTATCACAAACTGAGATATGAACTAATATTTTGTGATTGAATTCATTGTGTAGAGAATAGGGAAGATTGTTTGATTAGTCTTGATTATATTCTTGTTTTCTTAGTGATACTTTCCAACCTCTTCCAAATTATCTTTGAATGGGATTTTAGAGGGATCTATTGGTCATGAATTGAATTTGCTCATGTTAGGCTGACAAGGATAAGGATGGGAAACTAAAATAAATTAACCATTGGGGCCAAAAATGGGCTTGGACAATATCACCAAAATAGATAGTAGTGGTACCAATGTTATATTCCAAGTGTGGTGCTACTATCCTAAGCAGATGAGACTTAGAGGGATTGATTTGTCATGGAAAGAGGGGTCTGGCTGAGTTGGAATAAAGTCTAGAAGGCTAAAAATGACTAGGAATAAATGAAAAGATACCTATAAGGGTCATGAGAGAAAGCAAGAGGGACCTAAGGGTTGGGTGTTATTAGTCATGCTCAAGTTACCAATTTTTGCATTTTATATGACTACAGATTGTTTTCATGTATCTTAGGCCTTCATGTGATCACATTGGTTCTATGCACTTCAATGTTATACCTACCTAGACATGTTTATTATATATGCTATATGGTTACATTCATAGATTACATTAGTAAGGGAATGCCACATTAGGCATGACTTCTACACATTCAAAATTATTATATTTAATAGAGGCATGATTTGGAAGCATGTTCTCCATATTTATTCAGTATTTAACATTTCCAAATTATAGTGGGGGTATGTTTTGGAAACATGTTATTTGTATTGGTACTTATATCAATCTTCATATTTTTTCACATATAGTGGGCACATGTTTTGGAAGCACATTCTCCACACTTATATAATTTTCTTAATTAGCCAAAGGACATAGTTATATGATTCAAATTTATAGTTATGGATAAATTATACACATTGCTACCATTTTTATACACAATTTTATCATGATACATATACGAGCTGTATATGTTGTTAAATTTGTTCCTAATATTGTAAAATCCAAATTAGATTCATAATTTAGAATGTTCTCATGTACTATCACCACCCACCAATTAGACTTTTATGATCTATATTGAACCAATCTACTACAATAGTTGGTTCAACTTATAGTATGGTTAGGTGATCAAATCACTCAATATTTCTATGATTTTAGGGTTAAATTGGTATTATAATCCAACCTCACCAATTTTATAGTGTTTTTGACTTGGTTCACTCACACTCACATGTTATAACTATCATTGGGTTACATGGTTAATATAATCTCAACTACCAAGTGTTAACTCAATTTTCATCCAAGGTTTGGGGTATGTCCCCTCCAATATCTCTCTCTATCTCTTTGGATATATGCACTTTCAATATTTATCTATGTTTTTCCTAATCTTAGTTTTAGAGCCTTATAATGATACTTTTTTTCAAACCAACTTGCCAATAGACATGTTAGTTACATCAACATAAAGGTGCACTCCTAAACCTTACTTTTTAAATTTTAATCTATTTCAAGTAATTTAAATTTAAAATTAAATGCATTGATTATATACTATAAAATGATCTTGGTTTCAGGTTAGTCATGACTAAAGTACTCAAGTTGGGTACACACAAAGACAAGGTGTGATCTACACACATAGATACATATTCCTTTCCTTTAAATTATAAATTTAATTACTAGATTAAATGATGGAAAAATGTATATTATATTTATGGATTATATATCACCTCACTCTTATACACTTGGTACACATAGACCTTGGTTATTCCTCTTGGTTCTAGACCTTTCCCGTTTCCACAAGCTTGTATATTCTCTATATTGTACCCATTTGACTATATCTCTTAGTTAAACCAATATTATGTTTATGACCTAGTCCTTATATCTTACCTAAAATGCTTGAAATGTACTTATCTTCCATATCTACAAGTTCTAAAAATTTACCTACTTTCTAACTCCTAGACACTAACATCTAGGATAGATAGATACTAGCATCAACATTAGTGTCCTAACTTGATGTAAGTGTCTAGTTCCCTAATGTAATACATTAAAAAATTAAATATATCCTAATGTTTGGCATAACTACTTTAATGTGAGTTACTTCTCTAAAGGGATTGATATAAATACAATATCAACCTTCATTCATTCCTCACCTAGCAACATGGGAACAATACCAAGTATTATCACCCTTATGCATTATCATTTTTATAATATTAAATGTATTAATACCAAGTTAGTATTCCTACGTATAATTAAGTGTTAAAAAAAATAAGACACTAAATTTATTCAGTCAAACCAAGTTTAAAATAATAATCTATATCTACTTACACAAAAAGGAATTATTTTACCATTTTCCAAGTCAAAAACTACTCTTTATATATGTCTTGTTACACATTGTTAAAACACATACCATTCTCGGCCAAAACACAACATTAGGACATCAAATTTGAACTAATTTCTAAGTTCCAAAATCAAATTCAAAATTACAACTTTAAATAAATTCAATACCAAAGATCCATATTCTTATCCAAACTGAGTCATTATGTTGTATGTTTTATTCCAAGCCTATTCATATTTCAAATCCAATTCCAGAACAACTTTCTAATTTCAAAATCAAACTATTCTAATGTAAAATTAAGCCTTTTTTAAGGTTAAAAAGTGATTTCCTAGTTCAATCCTAATTTAACATTGTCTAAAGTCAAACTCGATCCAAAATTTACACATTTACATTCTAGTTTCTTAAGTGGGTTTACTTTTTCCACATTCACAAATCAAGTTACCAAGGTGGAAATTTTTAAGTCAATATAAATTTAAAAATGTCATCAAGATACAAACATTAAATATTTATATCCAAAACTAGTTGATATACCTAAGACTTGTGTATATTCTTGGAGACATGTTTGATTGATGTACACTTATTCAACCAAATCAATTATAATTTACACACCTTTTACTGGTACATTCCATTGTGAAATTTTAATTAAAAATGAGAAAGACAATTAATTCAAAAATTTTATGTTGAAAATTCTTCTCTTGGGTTAAATTTCAATTTAAACCATGTACCAAATTTAGATGACTTGAAAGTATCCTATCCTATTTCAAAATGAAGATTATAAACCTAAACATGTTGAAGTATACACATAGTGGGGATATTTATAACCCTTCTTTTGATGAGGAGGTATTTTATAACCTATATGAGTATGAGTACTATGTAGAGGACTAATAATATCAATAATACCTTTCAAACATGCCATCTAGTACTGAACCTAAACAACATAACTTGTACCTTCCAACTATACCACGTCATGTTAAATAAAGATAATATCAACCATACCTTACACACATACTCTTTGATATAAAACATATACCTAATCCAATGTACCTTGTAAATGTCACCTAGTGATGAATATGGATAGGATCAATTTACATGACAATTCTTCAATAACAAAGATGATCACCTTGTAAGATTTATAAAAATGGGGGCTAAATTTTACAGTAAATTTCCTACAAAGGACTTACACTATTTGATTATAACTACTAAATAAACACCCCTTACATTACTAGATAATCAAGTTACTTGTATTTAATATCACATTTTTATCAAAACTTCTAATCATTCCCTAGTAATGTTTGAAAAATAAAAACTTCAACTAGTTTACCCTCCTATACAAAGTCAATTTATTGGCTCTCATATATAATAGACTATTCAAGTCTTGCCTAATTTAGTAAATTACTTAACTAATCTCCAAATTAAAAATCCCACATTAATTAATAACAATCCTCTAATCAAACAACCAATAAATCTATTAATACATGTAACACCCAACCCAAATCCATTTCCTAGGACCACATTAGTTGTAAAATTGTTTAACACACCTATAACTAATAGAAATCTTGTGACTAATACTAATCCAATTCTTATTATCGATTCTTCCTAACACATGGTTAAAAACTCTGAACTATTACATTTTATCCCACAACAAGTATCATCTATGATGTAACATACCATTCCTATAACTTCTCAAAAAACACTTTCTTCCAATGTCCCAAACATGTCTTAACAACATATATTAAACATGCCTAATCTACAATATTTGATTGCACATACTCCAACCAATCCTCCGCCTCAATAGGTGGAAACCAATACCCAACCTAAATAGGTGGAAACCAATCCCCCACCTTAATAGGTGGAAACTAATCCGCCATCTCAATAGGTGGAAATTAATCCACAACTTCAATATATAGTGACTAATCTAATGCTACCAAAAGTGGTCTTCAATGCTAAAAAAACTTTATCTAATGAACATCATGTTTCTTCAATCCAACAAGTCCCATTCAAAAAATAAAAAATTCCTCTTATACAATAGATCTATCCTAATAAATAGTAGGTACTTGTTGATTTCCAAAAATTACACTTCAATTCCCAACAAACCATTCCTCCATTCAAACCTTAATTCCCTCCAAATAAATGTTGCATTTAGTAACAAGTACCATACCAACAAGTAAACTATTAATAATATAACCCCAATTGAAGAGTGAATATTCATGGTAGAAATAATGGATTAAAATTTCAAAAATATTACATACCACATATTTATTTGGTTTAAACAAACCCTCCTTTAAATACCTAGAAATATGTGCCTACTCCTCATTCTAGTCCCACTTACCAAGACTTGAAAGAGGTGAAAGATGTTGGAACATAACTAGCTACTGAGGAGGGGTGTGAATCAATATATAAATTAGAACTAGTTCTTTAAAAACACTTCCAATGCAAATTAAAATATATATGAAGATGAAATCAAAGATGAAAAGATCATACACACATACGTAATCATGAGACCATATTTATACATGAAAAACCCAAAGGGAAAAACCATGGTGAGAATAGCTACTAGAATATACTATTCTAATCCAACCTTAATTTTCAAATCCTTACTAGAAAAACCTCATTGGTTACACATTTAAGGGAACCAACCCTAAGGAGACACCAATCCCTAAGTTTAAGAGTGTGGGCTCTACAGAAGCACCAACTCCCTAATTAAGCACCAACTCATCTTAACCTCATTGGTTACAATGTTTAAGTGCACCAAACCTAACTGAGTACCAACTAAACTAATCTAATGACACCAACCAATTAGATTAATGGAGCTACAACTCTAGTATACAAAATATGTTCATAAATGAATCCAAATCTATTCTCTCCATTACAAGCTTAATACATAACAACTCATTCTTTGCATATTATCTATGTGTGCCTTTCTTCCTCTCCATCCCTCCCTCTTTGTGTTTGTATATATATATATATCTATTTGACACACTTCATCTCTCTCTCTCTCTCTCTCTCTCTCTCTCTCTCTCTCTCTCTCTCTCTCTCTCTCTCTCTCTCTCTCTCTCTCTCTCTCTCTCTCTCTCTCTCTATAGCCTCTTCTTTTCCTCTCTACCCTCTAGTTTTATGTCTATATATTTTCTATTTAACATAATTAAACTACACCAACAAATTTTACTTTGTCCTAGATGTCATTTATATAATCAAATGATCTAGGGTTCCATATATTCTATGTGTTCACACTTGGAATTTTAACACATCACATCAATTATAGACTCTAGTTCCTTATGACATGAACTATAAGTTTCTTGCATCTTGATTGCATGCATCACATCATAATTAGAGATATCTTTACTATCTATAGAATCTATTAGACTCAAGTTTTGATGCACAAGCTCTTTAATGTAAATTTGATCAATTAGATTGATAAATATCATTATTTTTATCGAGATATAGAGCTTATACACAAGTTATTTCATGTTCCTCCAACTAACCATCTGTCTAGACATGACTTTAAATGTTGATCATTGATCTTTCCTTTGGTGCCATGATTTGATGGTCTCTATTGAATTGGCTCAACATTAAAATACATCCATTTTATCAATCTCTGATATGTTCATGCTATCTGTTAGATATTTATACACTTCTAAACTTTAGCTTTATCAACTTTAATATGTGTCCATTGATATTTCTCATCCAAGATTCTATGTTTCATTGGATCTTCAAAGATGCATGATCTTTACCTTGACCTAGTCATTAAACTTCGACACTTTGACCTCATCTCATTATTTCATCTATCTTTGGATTGCTTTCACTCTGTCAATCTTCTCAAACCTACTCAGTCTTTAGCTTGACACTATTTTGATAAACATTGAGCACTTTATAGCATTTGAGTCCATTTTGTCTATTGGATCTCCTTTTCATGATCAACTACACACCATCAGATCTTTTGATAAGCTTGATCATTAACTCTGACAAGCTTATGCTAATTGGGTCTTTATTTGACAAACTCTATGAATGTGACACTTATCACTTATAAATTCAATCAAAGGTTCTTTTGAAAATTTTAATTCATTGTGCTTCATTAGATCATCTATGTATGATGAAGTGTGAGTTATTTATCAATTTGGGACATAATATAAAGTCTAAGACTTAGGAAATATTAATCCCTTTGATCATTATTTAGAGTTGGTAATTGTTAGGTTGAGGGGCTAGTTTCTTAATGATGAAAAAGGCTTAAGTTATTACTTAAGCTACCAAGCTCAAGATATAGCTAGTCACCATCAAAATAAAAAGTTCATGTTGATGACATGATTTAAACCCTTAGGGTTTTATTGAGAAACCTTGTCTAGTTTGAGAGCAAAGATAATTTAATTTTGAGCTCATTCTTTCTCAATTGAACCTAAAATCCATATATTCAAGATGCTCATGAAAAACCCATAATGAATATACTATTTATTTCTTTTAAAAATGTCCATAGATGATCTTTGTAAAAGCATGACAACTTTACATGACCTTGTGTAGATTTTGTTTAGGTATGGAAACCATTTCATTTATTCCTAGAAGGATAACTTTATATCTTCATATGTTCTACTTTGTTTAACCACCTAGTCTAAAATTTGGACCATATAAACTAGGCATGAAAGTGAACAAACCCATATGATCAATTATTTCTTAATCCTTCAAACGTATTAGATATAATTCCACTAATCTACTCACTCAAATTATTTTGACATAGAGGTAGCTATGCCTAGAACTCACTTGGAAGGACAACGTTATTTTTGCATAACTCTTGTTACACTT
This sequence comes from Torreya grandis, assembly GCA_037957365.1. Classification (NCBI taxonomy): domain Eukaryota; kingdom Viridiplantae; phylum Streptophyta; class Pinopsida; order Cupressales; family Taxaceae; genus Torreya; species Torreya grandis. The sequence goes on along the minus strand of JARHVA010001605.1, from coordinate 3,154,222 downwards.
AGTCGCATGACCGATAAATTAGTGCATAAAATACTATTACATAGGGGATTCTATCCATATATCCATTTACTCATGAATCCTTCATACATGTAATATATGACATCATAAAAATGCCTACTAAGCTTTTTTTTGTAACCTATAAATTTGACTAAGTATTGAAAAACACTTTCAAAATGTCATGGATCCCTACTTTGCTCAAGCATATCTTTTGTCATGCTACATTGTCTGACTTGAGATTTAACATATATAAAATAGGCATAAAAATGAATAGACCCATGTGATCATTTTGTCCTAACACATCCATGCATGTAAATGTTGACTTCATAAATATGATTACTTGGTTCTTTTTCTCCCTTTTTGAAAATTTTGTTGTGTTGGAACTTAGTGAATTTTATCCAAGTAGCCAACTTTGCATCCCCATTTCTTCAATTATGATTCATCTCATGTCTTCAAATATAGTTCATAACTACTAGGGACTAATGTGATCACAACCATGTGACTAGCTCCCCCATACTCATTCACATGTGGCGATGGTGATGTTAGTATAACACCTTCTCATCTTTTTTTATCATAGACCCAGAATGTCTAGATGATCAATGTGAAGAATTGAATGAATTTCAATCATGCACATAATCATTCCAATCATCTTTGACCTTTGATAAGATCACCATGATCACTGTACTCATCCTTGAGCATTAACTACAAGATCATAATGTCCATTTTGACATCAATGATAATCATATTTCCAACAGTCTGCCCCTTTATCATTGATGGCAAATTAAATGATCTAATCTTATAATATTCTACTCCTTCTCTAACATTACTTGCATTGGATTCTAATATGTATGAACTAAATTTTTTCATACCAAACTTGTTCCCCCTTAGGGAATGGAACATTTACCTAATACTCAACTTAGACACTTTCTCTACTTCTTCTTTGAAATTTGCACTTTTTGCACCAAACTTTTGCAAAGAAAATTTTCCCTATTTCTCCCCCTTTGACATCAATGGCAAAGGGACTCCTCACTTTTTGTCTAAAGTTTTCTCCCCATTTATCAAATAAAGGAGTTTTTCCAAGAATGTATAACCATAAAGTCATTATAAATTTGAAAAATATGCATACCTGAGTTTCCCTTTCTCTTCTTCTAGGGATGAACAAGGATTTTATGATCCTTCCTCTCAAATTATGCGTTATCACTATTATCTAGTGATGTGATGTAGGATCTATCATCCCAAATTTTGTCTCATTATATCATTTAAGCATCTTTATGTCTCCATACATAGTCCTTCAATCCTAGGGCCTAACCAATTACAAAGTTCCCACTTTGTTTATACATGAGGATTCAATACACTATCTAAGCACATAACTTGGTCTATTCAAGTCATCATCTCAACCTTCTTGAGTTAACATTTGTAGAAAACAACACCTTATCTTTCAATCATGATAGAAGCATCTCATATATGTTGCTTTTCACATCAAGCATATATCCTCAAACCATTCAAACTATCTAAGTCATCTCCCCCTAACTCTATGGTATATACAAATTATCACCTTTGGAACATAGAGACCTTCTACATGATTTTCATTATTATACAACATACACATGTCTCAACCATAATTTACCTATGTAATTTCAAATCTACCACCACAAAATATACAACAAGATCTGCTATTTTGAGCCTTCTTGATTTTGACAGACTGAACAATCTAGCTCCCCCCTTGCTCCACTAACCTACTAATAATCAATACAAGACCTTACAACATAGAATTATTTATTTTATATCAAAATAGTATTGGTAAAAAAGACCAATCAATAATACACATACCTATGTACTTATTAGTATGATGGTATAGGGAAAATACACTTACTTCCACACTTGGAAGTATCCATATCCTACCTTTAGAACTAGAGTTTATGAACACATTATTGGCACACTCATTTTGTCCTTGTAGACACTGCATACACATCACTTCTCTCATCTTCGCACACCAACTTCAACTGGGAGCACTCATTTCTTGCCTTCAAAATATTTTGAAGAACACCACTTATTTATTGAAAGGGTTCTCTTAATAAGCATAGATATATACACCTTAATTCAAAATATCCTAGAATAATGTGAAACTAGGAGTTACCCATAACTTCTCATATTCCTTCTCCTCATTAGTCATCTTATGTTTTCAATTCCTTTTTTTCTTCTTAGGCTTAAGAGAATTAACATGCTTATCCACTATGATATTCTCCTTTTGATTAATAACACATGGAGACAACATGGATTCATGACACACCTTTTCATCTAATGAATCTTCCTTGTTTCTTAGAATCTCATCAATAGGCACATAAGACTTATGTTCTATGCTTGATACTTGCTCTATAGAAGTAGGATGTTCACTTGAATCTGCACATACCTTAGAATTATCCTAAACCAACACCTTAAATTTATTATTGAGATTTATCTTATCATTCTCAACATGTGTAGGCATTTAGACCTCTTGACATTTTCCAACCTTTGTAGCATTCTTCATCATGGATTAATATTTCACTTTATATACATGTTTGGGTTGCTTATATGTCTTTTTGGGCTTACTTTTCTCTTTATCAGATATTTTTGAACATTTGTTCACACTAAGAGGCATACATTTATTCTTATTCTATACTTTTGATCTTACAATGCTTGTTCTACAATGTTTAGCTTTGTGACAAAAATTATTGCAATTATAACACATTACATTTGTATCTAAAAAAGGTGCAAATGAATTTTACTTTACAAAGATTGTCTTCCTTTTAGATACTTATATATAATTATTAACCTTATGACTAAAATTATTATAGCTATAACAATAGCCATAAAAGGATGAGGAATACCTAGTCACAGCTTTTTTTTTTTTAGGATTGGGAGTTCTCAAATCTGACTTCTTTAGGTTTCCTACCCTTATGTAACCATCTACATCAGTTGCCTTTGTCTTATGAATCTTCTTTGAGTTTGCATAGATGGACTCATTACTCTTCCTTCTTTCTTCAGGTCTCTTTTTAGCTTTGGATTTCCTCACATCAACATTACTTGTATTTGTCTTTGTATCCTTTAAAGCCTTATGTTTCTTTGCTCCTGATCCTTCTTCTTTGAAATTATTATATAACTTAGTAGATGTACTAGTTATGGGACTTTTCACCTTTTTATAACCAAGAATATATTTCCTTTTATATGGATTTTTGAGAGATGATCAATTCATTAAGAATATTTGATCTTACTTTTAGCTTGAGACCTTTGTCTATTTATTTTTTAGCCTTTTCAAGGTCTTTCCTCAAAGCCATTATCTCTGCTTCTAGCCTCATACATTCAATAGACTTAAGCTGTAATTCAATTTTGACTACATATATTCTTTTGACCTCTTCAACTTAAGTATTTAGACTCATTATCATTTGATCAGATATTTCAAGACTTTTGGATAGTTTTTCAATTTCTTTTTGTCTAAGCATCTTTGGTATTGAGTTCTCTTTTCCTCAGCTTATCAATCTCATCTACAACACATATGAGTTCACACTCAAGATCCACTTCTCCTTCCTCCTCTTCATCATATTATTCAACTTCTTCTTAATCTAGATCTATAAAATTGGATCCTAATCCCATAAATAGGGACTCATTTCCCTCAGCCACAAAGGCGTAGTCATAGTCATCATCTGAGCTATCAATATTCACTAATGAGTCACTTTATTCTCTTATATATAATATTTTATTGTTTTTTAAGAGGTTAATCCTTTTGGAATAGTAGGGCTTCATTATTTTTCCATCCTTTTCTTGCTCAAATTTACATTTTTTCCAATAAGGCCATTTACTAGCAAAATATCATACTTTACCATAATTAAAACATTTGAAGTGTAACTTACCTTTTTATTTTCTAGAACCTATTTTCAATCTTCACACAATGTTAGCTTATTCTTCATTAGTCTTCTTAGATCTAGATGTAGATTCTTCTAATTTTTCATGCTTGGATGCTTTGAATGTAACTTTTCTCTTGGAAGTATTCGCTTCTCCCATTCTCATCTCATTGGTAGTGAAGGTTCCATGTAGCTCATCTATTGTGAACTTATCTAGATCTCTTGCTTCCTCTATTACAGATTTTTTAGACTCATATCTTGATGTAAAATATCTTAGGACCTTTTTGGCAATGATTGATTATTTCATTTCTTCTCTAAGGCCTCTAATTGCATTGACTATTTCATCTACTCCTAGAAGGTAGTTTTCAATTTTATCCATTTTTGGAATTTTCAAACTCACCTCTATATGTTTGTATCTTGGCTTGCTTTACCTTGTCATTGTATTCATAAATTCTCTTCAATTTTTATATGTCTTTTGTCTTTTGATAATGTATCACTTTGACAAACTCTAATTTGGAAAATCCATAGAGAATACCATTCCTTTGCCTTGGCATTATACACATATTCATTCTTTAAAGCCTAATCAGTAGGATTTTTAATAGGGGTTGTATATCAATTTACCATAGACATCCATACATCAAACCCTAATGAGGAAAAATATGCTTCCATTCTTATGATCTAGAATGCATAGTTAGATCCATTAAAGAGAGGTACTTTGTTTGGTGAAGATCCTTCTTGACTAGACATTATGTTCATTTTCCCAAGATATAATTGAGCTAATTAAGATTATTTCATACGAACCCTAAGATTTATTACCAATTATTATAATTAAAATAGATATTAGGAGGGGGGTGAATCAATATATCAATTAAAACTAGTTCTTTAAAAACCCTTTCAATGCATATTAAAAGATATATGCATATAAAATCAAATTTTAAATATCATACACAAATAAGTATTCATGACACCATATTTATAAGTGGAAAACCCAAAGGTAAAAACCACTATGAGAATAGCTAATAGAATCTATCATTCTAATCCAACCTCATAGCTCAAAGCCTTATTGGAAAAACCTCATTGATTATACATTTAACGGCACTGACCCTAAGGAGAGCCCAATCCCCTAGTTTAAGAGCACTAACTCTAAGGAAGCACCAACTCCCTAATTAAGCACCAACTTAGCTTAACCTCACTAGTTAAAATGTTTAAGGTCACAAACTCTAAGGAGATACTAATCCCCTAATTGAGCACTAATTTAGCTAATTGGATGGCTCTAACCAATTAGATCTATGGAGCTACAACTGTAGTATATAAAATAAATTCTTAAATGAATCTAACTCTATTCTCTCTATTACAAATATAATATGTAATTGATCATTCTCTACACATTATTTTTGTGTGACTCTCTTCCTCTCTGACCCTCTCTCTATCTGTGTGTGTGTGTGTGTGTGTGTGTGTGTGTGTGTGTGTGTGTGTATTTGGCACACTTCATATATCTCTCTATATCCTCTTCTTTTACTCTTCGCCCTCAGGTTTTATGTCTATATATTTTATATTTGACATAATTCGACAACAATAGTAGCTTTTATTTTGTCAGAGATGTCATTTATATAAGTAAATAATCTAGCATTCCATATCTTCTATGTATTCACACTCAGATTTTTAACACATCATGCCAATTCTAGACTCTAGTTCATTATGACATGAACTATAAGTTTCCCATGTCTGAATTACATGCATCAAGCTATAATTACAGATCTCTTTACTATCTATAAAATCTATGAGACTCAATTTTTGATGCACATGATCTTTAATATATGTTTGATCCATTGGATCAATCAATATCATTATCTATGTCGAGATATAGAGCTTATACACAAGTTCCTACATATTCCTCCAACCAAATATTTATCTAGACATGAATTTAAATGTCAATCATTGATCTTGCCTTTGGAACAATGATCCAATGGTCTCTATTTAATTGGTTCAACATTAAAACATGTCCATTCAACCAATATCTGATAGGCTCATGTTGTTTGTTAGATCTTTGTACATTTTAGAACTTTAGCTTTATCAACTTAAAAAAGCATTTGTTGATCTTTTTCATCTAAGATTCCAAATGCCATTAGATCTTCAAAGATGCATGATATTTACCTTGACTTAGTCATTAAAATTTGACACTTTAACCTCATCTTCTTGGTTCCTATATATTTAGATCAATTTCACTCCATCAATCTTCTTGAACCTACTCAGTCGTTAACTTGTCACTATGTAGATAGATATCAAGCACTTTATAGCATTGGATTCCATTCACTACATTGGATATCTTTTGCATGATCATTTGTGCACTGTTAGATCTTTTGACAAGCTTGATCATTAACTTTGACAATCTTATGATCGTTGGGTCTCTATCTAATAAACTCTATGAATGTGACATGTGTCACTTACACATTCATGCAAAGGTCCTTTTGAAAATTTGACTTCATCATGTTTCATTATATCATCTACATACAATGAAGTGTAAGTTTTTGATCAAGTTGGGACATAATATAAAGTCTAATACTTAGAAAATATTAAGTCCTTTGATCATTTTTCATAGCTGGTAATTGCTAGGTTAAGGGCCTAGTTTCTTAACAATGATAAATGCTTAAGTTATAACTTAAGCTATTGGGTCCAAGCTATAGCCAATCACCATCAAAATAGAAATATACTATTGTTTCCATGACTTAAACCCTTAGGGTTTTACTAATAAATCCTATCCAATTAGAGATTAAAGATAATTTAATTTTAAGCTCATTTTTTCTTAATTAAACCTACGGTCCATATATTTAATATGCTCATGAAAAACACAAAACATATATACCATTTATTTCTTTTACAAATGTATATAGATGATCTTTGTAAAAACATGACAAATTTGAAAGACCTTATACATATTTTGTCTAAGTATGGAGACCATTTCATTTATGCCTATAAGGTTAACTTTGAACCTTCATATCTTCTACTTTGCTCAACCACCTGGTCTAAAATTTGGACCATATAAACTAGGCATGAAAGTGAACAAACCCATATACTCAATTATTTTTTAATCCTTTGAATTTGTGAGATATAACACCATTAATATACTCACTCAAATTATTCAGCCATAGAGCTAGCTATGCCTAAAACTCACCTAGAAAGCCAACTTTGTTATTGCATAACTCTTGTTGTACTTAGTTGCATGACCTAAAAACTAGTGCATAAGATGTTACTACATAGGGTATTACATCTATATATCTATTTGATCATGAAGCCTTCATTTGTGCAAGATATGACATCATAAAATTCTTACTAAGATTTTTATAACAACCTACAAATTTTACTGTGTTGGAAAACACTATCAAAATGCATTAGATCCCTACTTTTCTCAATCATATCTTTTGTCATGTTACATCACGTGACCTGAGATTTAGTGAATATAAACTAGGCACAAAAATGAACAAACCCATGTGATCATTTTTTCCTAACACCTCCACATGTGAAAACACTAACCTCATCAATATGCTTACTTGGCTCTTTTTAGCCGTTTTTGCAAATTTGGCTAAGTGTTGGAACTTAGTGAATTATGTCCAAGTAGCCAACTTTGAATCCCCATATCTTCAACTAAACTTCACCTCATGTCTTCAAATCTAGTGTATAACTACTAGGGACTAATGTGATCACAACCATATGACCACCTCCCCCATACTCATTTACATATGTCAATGGTGACATCATCAAAATTCTTTCTCATCTTTTCTATCATAGAATTATAATGTTTAGATGATCAATGTGAAGAATCAAATGAATTCCAATCATGCACAATATCACTCTAATCATCTTTGACCTTTTATAGGATCACCATAATCACCATATTCATCCCTAAGCATTAATGTTATGCTCATAATGTTCTTTTTGGCATCAATGACAATCATATTTCTAATAAAAGATGCAATTTATGCAATCCAAATAGGAAATTAGGGAAATATTTTTAAGTTTGATGAGATATGATCTTATCCATTTGATATGTGTTATCTTTAAATACTATTTCCACATCATTTTGAGATTCCTAAATTTGATAAATAAAAAAGAAAAGATGATCCCAAGGAACACTTGAAAGAATTTTTTATGGCTTGTCAAGAAGTTGCATATAATAGTATATATTTTATTTACCTATCTCCTCATATTTTTACTAGGTAAGGCTTCGAGTGGTTTCTCCATCCCCTTAAAAATTTTGTGGATAACTTTGTCAAACTATTTAATAAATTTATGACACTTCTCTTATAATGTGGAACTTGAGCTTACTATGGTCGATTTATGGTAGGCTAAACAACAAGAAGAAGAAAGTTTTGCTAACTATTTATAGTCATGGTGTGCATTGGTCATTTGATTCCCACATAATCTCATAAAAAAATAATTAGCTACATTTTTTACTAATGATCTATAATTTAACATAATTTATAATCTCAAACCTCATTTTCATAACTAAGGGATTAAAAATTAAGCAATCCCTTATTGATAAATGAGTTATCAAGAATTTAGCTCAAAATAATGCTTAGCCACAAGCTTTGATACAATCTCAAGTGAATACATTAGACAAGTTTGAACTATTCAATAGGAATAAAGATGTTCTAGGTGATGGGGTAACTAAATATAGACATGTGAAAATGGTATAACCACTTATTATTCAATCTATTAGATCATTCCAAGATCTTTAAACATCAAATATTATATAAAACCCTAGGATAGGTGAGATCAATGCAAATAAAAATTGATATTTATAAATATTCATTAATTGATTAGCCAAAAGTACAAAGGAGGTACATTATATAACGAGATATTAGGTCACCATAAAAGTAACAAATCAACTCATAATTATAAAACACATTAAGTGTATTTCCCCTAATGACCTTAATAAGCCTAATCAATTTAACAAACTATTATGTAGGTAAAAGTGAAATTAGAAAAAACCCTACACTAACATCCCCTTGAAGTGTAGCTTAGGTGGGTAGAAGAATTAAGTCCTATCAACAAGGCATAATGAGGTACCCAAGAACAATGAAACTCCTATAAGGTAGATAAAAGGAGAAAAACTATAGGATAAAAATCCTCCCCAAAAATATATCAAAGAGGAGAAGAGGGATATAAATCACCACTAGAATCTACAGCTACCTATAGCCATCTTATATCCTACAATAGAGTTCTCAGAAGTGTTTATGGATCAAAAGTAGATGTAGTGAAGACTGGATCACCCTAGAATAGTGCATGTGTTTTCCAAGTACTTGATGGATCTTCAATAAATTTAGGGTTCATATATAAGGAATTGATCTCCTCATACAAGGTAGGAGGGCCATTTTATCTACGTAATGAATGTGTAAGGGAAATAGAGTCTATGAAGGATTGTGTAATGCCTTAAAATTTTGGAATATATTGCTTGATATATGATGGGCCTTAGATCACTATACCTACACCTTATAATATTTAAAGTTTACTATAAGTAGGTTGATAAGGAAATAAATCCTCAACATTACGAAGGTGATAAAGATATGGTGTAGGTTTGTCCCCATAACTACTATAATCAATAATGTTGTAATAAGAATCATCAATATCATATGTGGTCATGATCATAAATGTCATCAATTTCTTGTGAGTTTGAAGAAGAATAATCTAAAGGATAACCAGGATAAATGTGTGAGAAATTATATATTTGAGTATGAGGATAGACCATTCCCATTGCTAATATAGTATCACTATGCAACTCTCTAACAATCATTAAATATAGAGTGAATTAAACTTATATACTTGAACCAAGTGAGTGATATTGTAAATTGATAAGCTATTAGTTAACAGTGAGGGAACACTTCGAACATTATTCGACATTCTACCATTCACTTCAATAGAACATCTCTTGAGAACCTTTTTATAATTTTCATCACCCATTTGTATAGAGTACATGTCATATGGTTCCAAGGAGTTAAAATCTATCTATGACGAGGCCATGTGAGGTGAATCACCATAGTCAATGATCCATATAAGAGTTAGAGGGATAATATTAACTAGGGCCATGCCCTTTGCTTTCCCCTTACCATTCTATTTTTCCTTTTATTTACCATGGTAATTTGACTTAGAGGATTTATGGGTTTATTAAATATTATTGGTAGAATAAGGGAAATTGATATTATGATTCTAAAACATCTTAGTTAGTTGGTCCATCTGCTTCTTCAAACAATATATTTCATCATGCTTTCTTGAGAAAACCCCACATTTGATGCAATATTTATTAGGACTAACATTAGAAGAAGAGGTATCATTATTTGATTTGTACATGGGAGGAGTTAAATCCTTCTCTTGATAATTTTTGTTTTGCTTCTCTTGGTTGTTTTAAGCCTTCTCTTTCTTAGCAAAAGTACATGAGATTTAGAGAACTTAATTATGCCCATCTGTATCAACTTATCTTATTCTTGAATCAAGTCTATAAAAAAATGTATCCAAAGAAGGCATATTCCATGATGATCTAAGATAGTTTTTGTGGCATGGAAAATGGATACAAATAATGAATGCCCTAGACCCATTTTGAACAGTTTTGACAAAACAAGTTGTTCATCTTTCTTGTCAATTCCACATTCTTTTAGTAACCTCAAAATTCTAAACTTGGTGAAGAATTATTTTAGGGTGTCATAGTCATTTGGCCTCAAATTTATGATCCCATTATCCAAATTATGGCCTCTCATCACATCCTACTTCCAAAAGAGTGTTCTCAAAATGGTCCACACTTGAGTAGGTGTTTTGGTATATTCTATGTGAAAGAGTAGATCGGGAGAGATAGAAAGACATAGTAGTCCACAGACTTTATCACAAAGGTTGAATCATTTTATTTTCACTTCTAAAATTGAAGGTTTCATCTTAGTTACATTTAGAATTTGATGATAACCCTTACATTCCAAAATGATTTCCATTTTGGATATCCATTTGTGATAATTAAAAGGTGTGAGAAGAATTATTAGAATTGAATCCATAGTGTAGAAGGAAACGATGTTGCAGAAGGTAAAGAACAAATGAAAAAAAAAATCAAAACACCACATAGTACCCCTTAGAGCTATTATAGCTACACCATTAAATTTGAAAATATAAGCATGCTCTTATAGATGTTGGGTATAATAGATAACACTTCTTAAGAAATATGTGCATAAGTATGAAAGAACTAGATGAATTTTAGGATAAATTAATAATGAATATAAGAGTGTAAAATACTTTATTTAAATGGATATATAATGGAATAAATATTACCACCAATTTTTAGATCATGAAAAAAAAACACTTTTGAATAAGATGAAATCAAATCTAAGTTACCAATAAAAATTTAAGAACTTTCTATTTGGAATTGATAGGGGATTATTTACCATATTATGAATAGGGGATAAGACATGTTTTGGGTGAACCCTACCTCTTTCGATTGATGTGATTTATGTGAAATTCCACAATGGTTGTAAGAAATTAGGTATGTTAGTAGGGTTGTCAATTTATTTCAAGTGTACTATTAGGGTCTTTGGGTTTCTTTAGGAATTATACTAGTGTCATTGAGTTTTGATTGGTATGCTTGTAAGGTCATAAGGTTTTAAAAAACATTCTTGAAGATGCATTAAGTTATAGAAGTTGTGATAAAAAAAGGCATCAAGTTTTGATAGGTTTTAAAATATATGCATCAAGATTTGATGTGTGATCTAGTAGGGGTGAAAATATGTTGAAGGGTGATTTTTTGAAAAACCACAAAAACTACATGCAAGGGTTAGAAACTCTACCAAAACTAGAAAACCCATAAATATATAGTTTTGGTATGGATCCTCAAAAATATAAGAGTGATCCATTTGAGAAATTTAAAAACCCTAAAATTATTTCTTTATTTTATAATATCACTATACAGATATATGTTAAATGACCAAAAATCCCTAAAACCATCCATAAATGGCCAAAAATCACTGTCACGAATCTAGTTTGTATTTAAAATTTATTTTTAGGTTTTGATTCCTTTCAAGTCTAATAACACTACCCCTTTTAAGATTAAAAAATTTAGATATATAATATGTAAATATTTTCATGAAATCCCTCCAAACCTATGAAATCTACCAAAAATAAAGAAAACCAACAAGAATTTTAGCAAGAAAGATCTCACTGAGGATTTTTAAAATGAAAAAAATAGACATCAAATCAGAGCTTTGATACCATGTCAAATCAATCTAAGATATCTAAATATCATAAATTGCACAAAAATAATAGGAGTAGGTGAGAGCAGTGTAAATCAAAAGTGATCTTCATAAATTTCCATTAAGTGATTAGCTAAAAAATATAAAGGAGGTACATTATATAATAAGATATTAGGGCACCATAAAGGTAACAACTCAACTCATAATTATAAAACAAATTGAGTGTATTTACCCTAATGACCTTAACAACCATAAGTAATTTTACTAACAATCATGTATGTAAGACTCAAAGGGGTAAAAATCCTACACTAACACAAGAAACCCCAACAATTCAACCATACACTTTTCAAAGACTCCCTCCAAGAAGAGATAAATACCAAAATTGAGTTTGTAGTGTCCTTGGTAAGACAATAAAAGTGATATTTTAGATTTTAGTCATAGTTAACATGATTATTTGGCCAATACCAAAACCATTCTTAGAAGGTAAACATAAAATTAGTAAAAATTACATGAGTTATATAACTAACATTGGGTTAAAGGTAATTAAATTTATAGATGCATATAACTTCACCACCTAATCCAAGATTTGCTAGAGAATGGTGAAATAGAGTTAGAAAATGTTGTTTTAATGTCCAATTAGAATTTGGATATTATCAAAACCCTTTTCTATAACATAACTCTAATAATAAAAAGAAATGTGATACTAATAATAAAAAATAGAATAGACCTCCACATAAGTAGAATCAAGGCCAACATCAGAACCAATAACAACAAAACTAGAATCAAGGTTAGGACACCCACTCTAACCAAGTCAGATACAATAATGTAACTTATGACTATGGTAATGTCATAGGTTGTATTACTAGTAGACATATAACTAGTATTAATATCATTAATAAGACAATAACCAATTGTGCCTAATGTCCATTGCCATCCATTTTTTGGATCTCCTTCCTCATATGTCAGTAATCCTCCATTGGTGTGACATGGAATTAATACCACCTAATGACCAAGAGTTACCATTATAGGCCCATGTTCTAATTATTATAACCACTCACCAATTTAGGATTATAAAATTGTAACTTGGAATTCTAAGGTTACCATATAAAGTCCCTCACCTTCCTCTAATAAACCCATTCAATATCCTCCACCTCAAAATAAAAGACAATTACATCTGTTAATGATAAGCCATGTGATATTATGGAAAAATTACAAAAGACATTGGTGAAAATTTATCTCTTAGATATTTTTCATGCATAAAATGTCCATAAAAACATAATGAATGAGTTATTAAGTCAATATAAAGTACCAAATGATATTACTCCTAAAAAATTCCAAACACTTGTGAGTCATTTTCCCTTAGACAATAACTTACATTTGATCAAAGTGATATTTCACCCCTTGGTCATATTCATAATAATCCATTATATATATATATATATATATATGTAGCAATTTCTTGGCATAAAGTCAAATGTGTGCTCATAGACAACTAATCTAGATTAAATATTATAACTTTGAATTTGGTTCAACATTTTGGCTACATATAAACATATCTACAACCATCTACTATTACAATCAAGGCATATGATAATGAGGAGTGAGAATCATAGGGCACCATTTGTTTACCTATTATCATTGGGCCTTTAAACCATAATACTTTATGCCATGTCTTATATATATATATATATATATATATATATATATATATAAATTTCATACAATTTAATCCTTTGGTGACCTTGGATACATGAAGTATGTGTAATACCTTTTATGTTACATAAGTGCATCAAGTTCCCTCACTTAGGTTTAGAAGTCACCATACTTGGAGATTTTTAGCCATAATTATATTATAAACATATGAAGGTGGAATATGAAAGCTACATTTATTATTTGGGCCAAGAACATGTCCCTAAAAGGCATAAAGATGTATTTTTTCAACCCTCTAAGTCAAACTATGTGGATCCAAGTATCCTTGCATCTACTTCATCTCAACCACTTCCTCAAATATTCAACTATTTTAGCATTAAAGATATAGGACTTAATGAATATCAAATTGGAAGTGCCTTTCATATATCTAAATTGACTAAAATGATAAAATAATATGGTAGACTTAAAGTAAAGGTTGCTCAAATGGAATAACTTAAGAAAGATGATCCTCATAAAAAATAACCTATTTAATTCATCAAAACCACTTCACAAGACAAAAAACATATCCAAGATGATGATGACTCATGTTTTTACAATGATCATTTCTCCACTTGATACCAACTTAAAATGTATCCTATCCCAAAAAGGATAATGGATAATCAAGATTATCAATATAAAGGCTTGGGGGTAAAGAACAAGGATCTATTGATCTAGTATTTCTAAACACAGAGGTACTTGATTATTTGGTACAAATTACCTAGGGGTGAGCCCTCATATCTCGAGAGTGATATTGATTTATTTTCTAATAATTATGATGTTATTAGTGTCATAGAGTCCTATTATAACCTCTTATTGAGATTAATAAACCTCTATTTATGAAAAATAGGGGCCCTCATGTCAAATTTTGCAAAATTATTCCTTAAAGATTAAAATCCACTAGGTCAAAGTATCATTAACATTATTTCACATTATTTTTTATTTGAATATCATCCACACCATAGTCTAGCTAACTTATTTATTCATGGTTATGCTTTAATCTTATCTAAGGTGTTAACATTGAATATCTATGTTTTAGGTTGTAGGTTTAATGAATCCCATTTGGGAATGAACATGCCTAGGGTTTTGTGCTTCCATGTTTAATTTAAATTTTATTAACCTTGGTCTATAATTGATTAATCAAATTCATATTTTAAAACCCTATCCTAATGTTTTTCCTGGGCCTTGTAATTCAAATTTAAAATTGGTGGGAACTTTTTATTTAATTTTAGCAAGAATGAATTAATTTTATGAGGGACTTAGTTTGATTTTTATCCTAAGGATTAGTCATGTTTTAAAACACAACCAAAATTTAGGATAAAAATCCTATGCTTGGTCTATTTTATATCACATGGTCCCTTTTATCTTAGCATGGTCCAACGAAAAATGTAGTGTCACTTTTATTACTTAGCCTAAGGCTTTATCCCAAAGTTCCATCATATTTATTTATACAATGAAACCCTAGGTTAAAACCTTATGCTAAGTCATTTTCTGTGAGGTGGATTTTGTTCTATGTTTATCACCTTGGTCCAAAATCTTCATGCCTAGATCCTTTTATTATTCTTGAGGTCCTTTTTATATGTTTTAAACTTGGGTTAAAAAGCCTTAAGCTAAAATATTTGTATTGATTAATACAAATAAAACCATGGTCCAAATTATTTATGATGAGTCCCTTTTAAGTTTGTTTCGAACTTAGCTTAATATTTTTATCTCAAATCTCAAATCCTAACTTAATATTTCGTTGAATGTAGGGACCAATCAAATTCAACTACTTGGATCCAAGTCTATGCCACACATTTAAGAGTAAGACCTATTGTATCCAAATCTTGCACCTTAGAAGAGGATTGTTAGGCCTCCTCCAAATTTAGGTAATGTTGGGACATTTCTAGGCATGTGGGTGTGCCTATAGGTATAAATGAAACTCTAAGTTTGAAGGGATAACTCCTTAAATATGTCTTTATAAAACAACCTCTATTCAAACTAGCCTACTGAGTAGAAAAGGGTTAGAAAAATATAGAAAAGTAAAATATATTCCAAGTATGGTGATACACCAAAATTATCTTCCACATGAATTCCACATCTTAGTGCACAATAAAAGAAAAGACACAAGCCATTTTTGAGCTCTAAATATCTAACACAAGTATTTCAATGCAGAGGTGAGATGTGAAAAATAACACAAGGTAAATGAATCTTAAAGGGCAAGTGTTTGCTCATTATAAAAAAATAATACTCATGTAGGATTTCAACACATTTAGACACACATTATGTGACATGTTAGACCTAAGATCTCACTCAGATGTGAAAGGAGAAGAATAAAAGGATGAAAATTATCACATACTATTACTGTGCATCTCTTACACACTCAGAACATTCTCTAGAAACTTCAAAGGAAAATACGTATGCTAATGTTTAAAGGTAGAGCATGGTATAATTTCATTAGGTCTTTGATTTACTATCTCTGGATTTCATTTTTACTAGCTAAGGGGATATATATATATATATACATATAGCAAAAAAAAAGAGAGAAGGGGAGGCCTTTGGCACCAAAGAAAGGAATCAATTCTATTAAAGGTCTTCATCTTCGATTGTAACTAATTTTGCCAAAGATGATCATTAGGGCACCTTGATTGATCTATGTCACCCTTTTGAACACCCTTGGATTTCTCCCTTGAAGATTCTTCTCCAATGGTTGCTCAATAGAATGAGATATTTGAGCAATGACATCAAAATTATTACTAGAAAAGGATGCACCTATATGAAATTTGTCTTGACACATAACAACTTCTTCTTAGCTCATCTAGAGGTGCCATGGAATAGAGGAGAGTTGCTTTCATTTTGTTTGGTCTTAGAGATGAAAACCACCAAAACTTATGTGTATCTCCTTCAACATATTGCCCTTTTGATTGGCCATCAAAATTGATGTGGATCATTGATTTAAATCATAAATTTGCTCTTGCATGGATGCCTAGATCATCAACTCTTTGAGAAGCCAACTTGGTCTAGCTTACACCATGTGGTAACTCCTTATTCATATGATCATGACTCCTATGCACTATCGATCAACCATTGGATTAAGCTTATAATCTAAGTAGCTTTGAAAATATGATTCGCACTTGTAGACCCATTTAGGTTTTTTGAGCTACTTTACTTATAAATATCATAAGCAAAGCCTTTACTTAAACCTGATTTGAACTTGGTAGACCCATTTGGGTTTTATAAATGACTTATAAGGTTTATAAGAAAAGTACATTGAAAATCTTTATTTTCTCTTTGGTGACCCATTCAGGATTTTTGAACCAAATTACTTTAGGCCTTCATAAATCACCTGCTTAATGACTTCAAGTTCTCTGAGTCTTGGCTTGGCTTGACTTCAAATTTCTTACTTTTCTTGGATTTTAGAAAGTGACCCTTCAAATTTTTTTTGAAAGAATTCATTTGGACAATTTGTTTGAAGGAATTCCTTTAGAATTCTTACTTGTCTTGGCTTTCAAAAAGTGATCATTTAGATTTTTTTGAAGGGCACTTGGCTAAATAAAGTGACCTTCAAAAAAATTTGATTGACACTTGGAGAGAGAAAGTGGCCCTTTAGAATTTTTTTGAAGGGCACTTGGATTGGATTAGCCCCTTCAAAAAAAATTTGAAGGGCAATTTGGGAGGAAGTGACCCTTTGGAAAATTTTGAAGGGCACTTGGGAGGATGAAGTGTCCCTTTTAAAAAGTCTGAAGAGTGCTTGGAGGAGAGAGAAGGCCCTTCAAAAAAATTTGAAGGTCACTTTGGGAAAAGTGACCCTTTGGAAAAGTTTAAAGGCACTTTGGAAAGGGAAAGTGTCCCTTCAGATTTTTTTTAAGGTCACTTTGGAAAAGAAAAGTATCCCTTCAAATTTTTATGAAGGGCATTATTGAAAAGAGAGAAGACCCTTTCAAAAATTTTGAAGGGGACTTTGGAAAGGGAAAGTGTACCTTCAAATTTTTTCAAAGGGAACTTTGGAAAACAAAAGTGTGCCTTTAGATTTTTTTGAAGGGAACTTTGGAAAAGAGAAAAGACCCTTCAAAAAATTCTTAAGTGCTTGAAGAGCACTTTGGAAAGGGAAAGTGTCCCTTCAGACTTTTCTAAAGGGCGTTTTGAAGGAAATTGTCCCTTCAATTTTTTTTGAAGGGCACTTTGGAAAAGATAAAAGACCCTTTGGAAAAGTATGAAGGGTAGGATGAAGTGTTCCTTTGGAATTTTTATAAAAATCAATTTGAACAAAAGTGTCCCTTCAAAAAAGTTTAGGGGCACTTGGAGGAGAGAGAATGCCCTTTGGAAAATACTGAAGGGAACTTTAGGAAAAGTGACCCTTCAAAAATGTCTGAAGGGAAATTTGAAAAGGGAAAGTATCATTTAGATTTTTTTGAAGGGTACTTTGTGAAAGAGAGAAGACCCTTCAGATAATTCCAAAGGGCACTTTGGAAAGGGAAAGTGTCCCTTTGGATTTTTATGAAGGGCACTTTGGAAAAGAGAAAAGACCCTTCAAAAAGGTTTGAAGGGCCCTTTTGAAAGGTAAAGTGTCCCTTCAAATTTTTTCTATGGGAACTTTGGAAAAGAGAAAAGACCCTTAAAAAAAGTCTAAAGGGAACTTTGGAAAGGGAAAGTGTCCCTTCAGGTTTTTCCAAAGGGCACTTTGGAAAGAGAAAGAAGCCTTCAAAACAATTATGAAGGGAAAACATGAAGAAAAGTGACCCTTTAGAATTTTTCAAAGGGCACTTGGAAGAAGAGAAGTGTCCATTAAAAAAAATTTGAAGGGCACTGTGAAATAAGTAAGGAGGAAAAAATCTTTGAATAGTTACTTCGAGAAAGACTTTGAGGAAGGATTACTTGGGAAGGGGATAGAAGGATAAAAATATTGTACTTAGCCAATTTTTGAGGGTGAAAAACTTGGATAACATTCTTGGTGATTCCTATGGGAGGCATACCTACTATACTTAAGACAATTCATCTTAATCCTTCCATTAGGCATGGAGTCATGTGTATAGGCTACAAAGGGAATTGAACAAGCTTTGGCTCAAGAACACACATCTGGGTGAAAAACATACAAGGCAAAGATGCTTACCAAACAAGAGGAAGGAAAGAAAACACTTGTGAAATAATGCACTTAGGTAAATAAATAGACAACAAAACAATGGAAGCACACAACTAATGAAACAAAAGAAACACACCTAAACTAGTATTTATAAGGAGACAAGCAACGGATAATAATAAGATTTCAAGTGTATCCCATTTAAAAGGATGGGAAACTCTTCCCCATTCATCTTTGATAGTTGGAAGGAGTTGATTTGCTTTTATTTGGTGATGATGTAAGGGTCATTCCATAAGGTGTCAAACTTTATATGCCTACCTAGTTTTGCCATGTGTTCATCTCATTTCAAGACCAAGTCACCTTCTTTGAACACTCTTGCACTTGTCCTTTTGTCAAAGGACCTCTTCACAAGCATTTGATGGTGTTTCATATCTATATGTGCATTATACCTCACCTCTTATAGCTATATTAGTTCAATAAACATGACCTCCATTGGAGTGTTTTCAAGTAATTCCAGTTGTTGTGCAAGTTCTAGGGTAGGAAGCTCTTGGGATATAAACAACCTAGTTTATCTCCCATAAATAAATAAAAAGAGAGAGTTACCAATTTAATTATTATGAGTAATCCTATTTACCCATAAAGATATTTTCAACTTGTTGTGTTAGGCTCTTTGATTGTGCTCCAATATTATCTTAATTATTTTGATGAGGTTCTTATTGGTGGATTCAGCCAATCCATTACCTTGAGGGTAATAATTGGATGAGGTACTCAAATGAAATACATTTCTACCTACCCAATAATTTTTTTTGGAACTTATAAAAGTAAGTGCATTATCTGAGATGATGACATGAGGAACTCCAAACCTCATAATATTGCCTTTGTAGAACTCCAAGATGCCATTTTCATTTGCTTCCTTCAATGCAATAGCTTCTACCCACCTTGTGAAGTAGTTAGTGGCAATCAATATCTATTTATGCCCAACACTTGATGGTGGATTGATCATGCCAATGAAGTCAAGACCCCATTGCATGAAAGGCTAGTCCACTTGGATAGGTTTTAGTGGAAGGGATGCAAGATTCTACTTGCCTAAAAAGAAGGCACATTGAGGACACTTTCTAATCCACTAGTAATACTCTTTAAAAAAATTAGGCCAATAGTAACCATCCCTAATTATTTTTATAGCTATCATCTTAGGGGAGAAATGATCCACATATTCACTATCATAGAGTTTCTCTAGCATCATATCAAACTGATCATTGTTAACACATCTTAGTAGCACACTATGTACATCCTTTCTAAAAAGGACACCATACACAAGGTAGTAAGGGATGGTATACAATTTGAAATATCTCCTTTGAGACTTATTTAAGATATTAGGACACTCACCATTTTGAATAAAATTGATGATGTTTTGTGTATAAATTTGAGCTTGCATTTGATCAGCCAGTTAAGGTTGAACTTGGTCGGCCAAGAATTCATCCTTTGGATCCTAAAGGTCTAAAGGTAGATGCTCACACAATCCTCTTCCTCTTACCATGTTCATCACTTTAATGTCCACATCATACTCCATCACCTTTTTAATCCATCCATCTCTCTTCACATTGAGGTTCTTGCTTAGGAAAAACTCCTTGGTGTTGGGATGAGAAACCATGACATATATCTTATTGTTGGAAACCATGTGCCTAAATTTCTTTAACCATCTAATCAATATTAGAGCTTACTTCTTAATAAAAGAATACTTGAACTCATAATCCTCTAACCCTTGGCTAAATAATGCATTTGGATACTCAACCTCTTCATCATTATTCTACATAAGCATATCTAATGTCATGTCAAGGTTAGCAAAGGTGTAAAGTATGAAATCCTTAGAAAAATTTAGGTTTACGAGAGTAGAAGATTTTGAAATTTCTCTCTTGATTTCCTCAAAAATGCTCCTACCTTCCTTTGTCCAAGAAAAATCTTGGTCTTCTTGAGAATGATTGTGATAGGCTTTACCACAATTGAAAATCTTGGAATAAACCTCCTTGCAAAGTTTATTTTCCCTAAGAATTTTTGCACTCCTTTCTTGTGTTGACGCAAGGACAAGCCTAGGATAGCCTCAATCCTTTCGAGGTCAATATCCTTGCCTTCCTTTGAAATGATATGACCCAAAATCTTTCTTTCATGGAAAATAAAGATGAACTTATTTAGATTAAGGGATATTCCATACTCCTTGCATTTCTCAAACACCTACCTTCATAGAACTCCAAGATCAACAATATCTTTTGAAAAGATATTCACATCATCCAATTATAAAAGTAGAAACTTATTGATGAAACCTTTGAAGACCATGTTTATTTATCTTTTAAAAGTGGCTCTAGTATTAGACAAAACAAAAGGCTTCTTCTTGTATGAAAAGGTTCCCCACTTGGTAGTGAAGGTTGTATTAAATTGATACTCCTCATTCACCAATATTTGGTTGCATCTTGAATAACCATCAAGGAGAGACAAGCATTGGGAATCTAAAATAAATTTTAGAATTTACTCCATGGAGGGTAGTGGGTAGTGATCTTTGAGATAGAGTTTTTTAAGGTCTCCAAAATCCACACATAGCTTGATTTCTCCAATCTTTTTTAGAACAGGCACAAGGTTGGCTACCCAAGTTGAGGGCTTGATAGGGAAGATGATGTTGGACTCAATCAACTTGGTTAATTCCTTCTTCATGAGTTCTTATACTTTGGGGTTAATAGGCCTTTATTTTTACCTGATTAGTTTAGATCTAGGCTCTAAATTGATGGTATGGTGATCTAGGATAGGATTAAATCCTTTCAAGTGTTTATAATCCCAAGAAAATATGTCATGAAACTCCTTTCACAACTTAATAAAATCCTATGTTTCAGGCTATGAACATACCTTTTTGATATTTAAAAGTCTATCCTTGAAAATCAGGACTCTTTCATAGTTCTCCTCCTTTATTGACATGCTCACTCTTTCCTTATTCTTCTAGTCATCATCAGTGAAAACACTCTATAAGGTAATCAAACCCTTAGTTATTTTGTTCATTTTCATCTAAATTATTTTTTACTCATACTGATCATGTAATCTTCTTTGGTTTCTTGAGAAGAAACCTACCTCATTTTACAAGTGTGAAATGTGTTTATCACTCTTAAATAACTACCATGACACTTTGTTATCTAATATAGAGTGTCTTAAAATTATCTAAATATGGGATTGATCCTTATATTATCCCAAATCAATAATTTTATTGAACCTTACTCCATGGTAGCCAATCTATCAGCATACTTGTTGGAATCCCTTCGTATGGGTTCTATGTTGAAATCATCAAAGTCTTCAAGCAAGTCCCATATCCTATGATTTTATGATTTAAGCAAGGGATTTTTGGATGTATCTTGACTTATTACTTTGTGGATGACCATCTCACTATCTCCAAAGACTTTTAGATTCTTGATTCATCTTCTCTTTGCCCATTGGAGACCATGGACTAGACCTTCATATTCTACTACATTGCAAGTGCAGCTAAAGTGGAATCTATATGAGGAGTAGTATTGATTATTTGATGGAGAAATAATCATGATTCCAACTCCTTCACCCACATTTCTCCTTGAACCATCAAAAAACATTTCCCACATCCTTTCAAGCTCATGATCTTCATTAGTAAGTAAAGGGGTTGGAGCATCCTTTTCATGCATATAGTAAACTCCAAAATTAGTCTCTTTTATGAATGTATATAGATCAATTACATGTGTTTAAATGCTATATTTTTCAAGAAAAATATCAGAAATACCTTCAAGAGGGGAAGATGTTTCACCATTTATGATGCCTTCTTTACTGATTAGATAATTATGAGCTAAATTTGTTTCCATGTATGGATCAAAATGAAACCTTGTTAAGGGATATGTTTTTATAGTCACCTTTACTCTATACCTTGTTTTAAAAGCTAGGAAATACCAATTAGTAGAAAAGTATCCTCCTATCTTAGCTATTAATTCCTTTGACAAATAGATAGTGAAATGAGTTGGAAGGTCCACCACCACCACATCTTGTAAAATTTGGAAACTTGGACAGTCATGTAAGAAAACCTTTGACCAATCCCAATATCTTGTTCATAGTACTATCAAGATAAAAAACACCCTTTATATGTGGCTCATACTTTAATCCCAGCTTATCAGCC
This sequence comes from Torreya grandis, assembly GCA_037957365.1. Lineage (NCBI taxonomy): Eukaryota > Viridiplantae > Streptophyta > Pinopsida > Cupressales > Taxaceae > Torreya > Torreya grandis. Next base: position 3,131,215 of record JARHVA010001605.1, on the reverse strand, counting down.
ACCACCTTAGGCATAATAGTGGTACTAGCTCTATTATCCACAATGTAATTATGGACCAGCTTGTCTCCCATGATGAGGGTGAGATACAAGGGTGGAGGATTTTTAGACTTGGTTAAGCACTATAATACATGGATTTGGATATTGGTGAGGTAAAAACTATTATGTCTTGAGGTCTAAGGGGCTACATGAATGTTTTCAAGCTATTCTTTCAACAACTCCTTCTAATCAAGCATTCCAAGACTTCCCAAAGTGATATGCTTGTCTTAGAATTATTCAAAGAATAAAATATGTTCAAGTGCAAAGAATTAACCTTATCTTTCATTTTTGAAGGTAATGATTAATTATAAACTTGCTACATTATAGTCTTGATAGCATTGTTTGCATTCTAATTTTGTTGAGGAGCATGACTGGTAGTAAGTGTTGTACTAGAATTCACACTTTGTGACCTTGGAAAGACATCATTTGGAGTCACATGTACTACTATAACATCTCTTAGAGCTCTCTTATTAGACCTTATGTTGGTTGAAATTGACGTGCTTTGATTTAGCACATATTCAACTCTTGCTTGAAAGTTCATCATGCTTACACTTTGGTTGCTCCCTTCTCCATGGATATCCCTTTGACTGAGATTCACTTATTTTGACATCATGTAGGGAGTGACTTATTTTTTTGGCACCAAATCTTGGTTTTATCCTCCATTATCATGCATAAATTGGCCTTTATGTTTCCCCCATTGGTGTAAATGATCCTCTCCTTAGACCAAATTATCATGTATTGGAACAATAGCCTTTGTTGGAGGAGTAAAATTAGGATTGTAGGCATTGGGTTGCCTATTGAAACCTTGCTAACCTTATCCTCTCCCGTGGTAATTGTAATGGGGTGGAATCTATATCCTTGCTAAGGATATTATTATGTATTAGGAGGAGCACTTGCCTAAAGATGAGCTTGCTTGAGCTAAGCATGTAGTGATCAAATTTCTTCATCTTTGTTCACAACACTATCTATTTTCTTGGGTAAGGCTCTTTTCATGACATTGGCATTAGGAATTTGAGCTATGCTTGGATATTCAATTGAATTATGAGATAAAAATGGCATGGAAACTCTTAGAGGGAGTCTTCTAGCTTGTATCAAGTTATTTTCAGCTTCAATAGCTAACTCATATGCACCTAGTAGAGTAAATCCTCCCATTGACTACAACATCACTACTATGTCAGTACTAATACCTTTGAGGTAGGTGGAGAACATAAATCTAGGATGAGGTCTCATGACTAGTGGTAGCCTATGCCATGTCCTTTGAAATCTCTCATTAACATCTCCTATGGATTCATTAAGACCTCTCTTTATCACATTCAGCTAATGGATTAGTGAAGCATGATCACTCTTACATTTAAATCTTGTTACTAATAGATCTCTAAATCCATCCCAAATTGTAATGAAACCCCCTTCTAATGTTTTTTACCAGTCAAGTGCCTTGCCTCTTAGAGACATGGCAAACAACCTAATGGATATATTAGATCTAGTGACATTATGGAAATTATAGAAATTATAAATGTCCCTAATATGCTCAGATGGGGTAATAAGACCCTCTCAATTGAAACTAGGGAGATTTTTGGTAACATTTGGAGGGATGGGGTCATATGTAGAAATATCTATTGGGTTTTGGGTGTTAAAGGTAGGGAAAGGTTGATGCCTATCCATTTATTATTGATGGTCTACTTCTTTAATTTCCTCAACCTCTTCTTATTCTTCTTCAAAACCACCTTGCCTAGGTTTTATAAGTGTTAGGAATGGTTAAATGTATTATTATTAAAAAATATCTTCAGCTAGAGGTTCTTGGTTAAATATCCTAGACGATGTAGAGAGGACCATACAGTATAATGTGGAAAACTTGGTATACAACTATAGATTCTCACCCTTTTGGAGTTGCCACATGCTAGGTTAAGGATATTTCTATAACCTTAGGCTTGTTAAGACCAACATTCACCTTGACATGTAAATAACCAAGAATTGGGGCCCCACCAAGCATGCCAAAACTATTATCTCCAAATATTACACCCTATAAGAGGTTGTTTATGCCTCCTTTAAATTTGGGAAATGTTGGGACATTTACAAGCATGTCAATGTGCCTATAGATGGAAATGAACCTATAGGTTTGAAGGGTGAGCTCCTTGAATATGTATTTGTAAAATAACCTCTATTTAAACTAGTGTACTGGGAAGAAAAGGGTTAAAAAATTATGAAAAAACTAAAATCTATTCCAAGTGTGGTGATACACTAAAATTATCTTCCACATGAATGTCACATCCTAGTGCACAATACAACAAAAGACACAAGCTATTTTTGAGATCTAAAAATCTAACACAAGTATTTCAATGTAAAGGTTAGATGTTAAAAATAACACAAGGTAAATGAATATGAAAGGGCAAGTGTTTGCTCATTAAAAAATAATAATACTCGTGTAGGATTTCAACACATTCAAATGCACACTGTGTGACCTATTAGACCTAAGATTCTCACTCAGATGTGAAGCAAGAAGAACATAAGGATGAAAATCATCACATACTATTACTGTGCATCTCTTACACTCTTATAAAATTCTCTAAAAACTTCAAAGGAAAAAACTTATGCAAATGTTTAAATGTAGATCATGGTATCATTCTATCAAGGCTTCATCATAATATATGTGGATGTCTTTTTTACCAGCCAAGGGGTTATATATATAACAAGAAGAAAGACAGAAGGGGAGGCCTTTGGTGCCAAAGAAAGGAATAAATTCTATTAGAGGTCTCCATATTTGGCTATAATTGATTTTTCCAAATATTCTCATTAGGGCACCTTGATTGATCCATGTCACCATTTTCAATGCCCTTGGCTTGCCCCCTTAAGATGGTTCTCCAATGATTTCTCAATAGAATGAGATATTTGAGTAATGGCATCAAAATGGTTACTAGAAAAGGATCCACCTATATGAAATTTGTCTTTATGCCTAACAGCTTCTTCTCAACTCATCTAGATGTGCCATGGCATGGAGGAGAGTTAATTTCATTATGCTTGGTCTTGGAGATGAAAACCACCAAAACTTATGTGTATCTCCTTTATCATCTCTCCCTTTTGATTGGCCATCAAAATTGATGTGGATTATTGATTTTTACTATTGATTTTCTCTTGTATAAATGCCTACTTCATTTACTCTTTGAGAAGACAACATTCTCTAGCTTATTCCATGTGGTAACTCCTCATTCATCTAATAATGACTCATGTGCACCATAAATCAACTATTGGATCAAGCTTATAAGCTAAGTAGCTCTGAAAATCCAATTTGTACTTACAGACCCATTTGGGTTTTTTAAGCTACTTTACTTATAAAGTTCATAAGCAAAACCTTTGATTAAACCTAATTTGAACTTGGTAGACCCATTCAGGTTTTCCAAACCACTTTGATTATAAGGTTTATAAGCAAAGTACTTTGAAAATCTTGATTTTCTCTTTGGTGACCCATTTGGGTTTTTTGAACCACTTTACTTTATGCCTTTAGAAATCACCTAATTAATGAATTTGGGTTCTCTAAGTCTAACAACATCATACTCCTAACATTTCTCTAATTATAAAGTTTATAAGTAGAGCACATGGAAAATTTTGATTTGCACTAGTAAGAGTTATTATAGTTCTTGATCCTCCTTTACTTTGGAATTTTCCAGCAAGAAGACTTCAGAGTTTTCCATCTCAATTACTCCCAACAGCTAGTTTGTTGCCCCTGATTTTGATGTCCCTCAACCCATCATTCCCTTTGAATCCCAATGGATATTTTTTTGTTCTGAATTGGTTGTCCCCCATCACATCATGGGACAATTCCATTATTCCTTTAGGCTTTTTCTAAATGAATTCCTTTAGATAATTTATCCAAAGGAACTCCTTCATACTTTTTTCTTATCTTGGCTTTCAGAAAGTGACCTTTCAGATTTTTTTTGGAAGGCACTTGGCTAAAGAAAGTGACCTTTTGAAAAATTTTGAAGGGCACTTGGAGACAGAAAGTGGCCCTTCAAATTTTTTTTGAAGGTCACCTAACTTGGATTAGTCCCTTCAAATTTTTTTTGAAGGGAACTTTTGGAGGAAGTGACCCTTCAAAAAAGTCCAAAGGGAAATTAGGAGGATGAAGTGTCCCTTTGAAACTTTTTCAAAGGGCATTATGAAGAAAAGTGTCCCTTTGAAAAAGTTTGAAGGGCACTTGGAGGAGAGAGAAGGCCCTTCATAAAATTCCAAAGGGCAGTTTGGGAAAAGTGACCCTTCAAAAAAGTCTAAAGGGAAATTTTGAAGGGAAAGTGTCCCTTCAAATTTTTATGAAGGTCACTTTGGAAAAGAAAAGTGTCCCTTCAGATTTTTATGAAGGGCATTTTGGAAAAGAGAGCAGACCCTTTAGAAAAGTCCAAAGGGTACTTTAGAAAGGGAAAGTGTGCCTTCATATTTTTTCTAAGGGCACTTTGAAAAAGAAAAGTGTCCCTTCAAAATTTTCGAAAGGGCACTTTGGAAAAGAGAGAAGACCCTTCAGAAAATTCCAAAGGGTAATTTGGAAAGGGAAAGTGTCCCTTCAATTTTTTTTGAAGGGCACTTTGGAAAAGAGAAAAGACCCTTCAAAAAAGTTTGAAGGGAACTTTGGAAAGGGAAAGTCTCCTTTCAGATTTTTTTGAAGGGCACTTTGGAAAAAAGAAAAGACCATTTGAAAACATCCAAAGGGAACTTTGGAAAGGGAAAGTGTCCCTTAAAATTTTTCTAAAGGGCACTTTAGAAAGAGAAAGAAGCCTTCAGAACAATTTTTAAAGGAAAACATGAAGGAAAGTGACCCTTCAAACTTTTTCGAAGGGCACCTGGAAGAAGAGAAGTCTCCCTTCAAAAACATTTGAATGGAACTTTGAAAGAAGGAAGGAGGAAGAAAATATTTGAAGAGTTGCTTCAAGAAATACTTTGAGGAAGGATTCCTTGGGAAGGGAACAACTAGATAAAAAGATTGTACATAGCCAATTTTTGAGGGTGCAAAAATTGGCTAATAAGACAGATTAAAAAGAGTGTGATCAATGATGAAAAGTAGTGAACCCTAGTTAAACATCAAGCACCTTTTATAGATCAATGATGCATGTTCTAGTGTATAGGTCTTGATGAATAGATCATATCAAGTCAAATATTTTCAAATGAAGCACTGAATATTCAAAATGTGGCACACACATAATGTAGAGTGAGCCAAAACATGACAAGTGGTAGGCTTGGAAGATAGTCCCCATAACTATGTTAAAATTTATGATCACAAAATTATCAAATATGTTACCATAGATGCTAAATGACATTCCCATGAACATCAAATGATGGTCTCAAGGATGTCAATTTTAATATAGAAATGTGACTTGATTACGTGGTTAAAATTGATGGTCACATGACTATCAAAGATGTTCCTGTAGATGTCAAATGATGGTCACAAAGACGTCAATTTTAACATTAAAATTGGATCCAAATTTTAAAAGGAAACTATCATTTATGGATAGTAATAAATATAATGACCTAGGAAGACATGGAAATGCCACATTAAAGCTATATGAGTGCAATAAGACAAATTAGAGACCCTATAGACCTAGTAATATAAAGGGTTGGGATATATGCTCATAATGTCTAAACAAGATAAACCATTAGAGAATTGATTATCCTCGAGTATCTTGAAGATGGGACAATGCATGTACTAGGCCAAAATCATCAAGGAATCATAAAAATCTTGTAGCAGCCAGTGAATCCCAAGGTTAGGTGAAATAAGAATGTTCTTTTTGTAACCATAATTGTATTATATTCTGAAATAGGATATTATTTTTGTATAGACATGTGCAATTTATAAGAGAACATTATCTATAAATCATTTCATTAGAAAAATTCATTTGTTCTAGAATGTAACATAAAAGAAAACTATCATATACACAAGTTCAAATGTAACTTGATATCACTAATGGACATGCTTCCTTGAATATTATAAAAGGAGCATTGCTATTTGTAAAATGGTGGGGGGCGGTATTTATTAGGACCAAATTACTTTGTAAACTTTGAGTAGTTAATATAAGCAAGGAATTATACAAAGATTGTCTAGTATTTGCTTGTGTGAAGTGTTATGTGGTTTATCTCTCAGTTGTTTGGTTTCAATTTTAGATTTTTGAATGGTTCCTATGGATTAATGGATGTGAATCTTGAATTCAAAGTTGATAATTTGTTCAAATGCTATATTAGTTGAAATTTTGTAGACTTATTTCAATTTATGCACTTCTTTTACATTTGGGATAATGTTGTTTGCTTGAAGAAGTGGATCTTTAAAGTGAACCTGATTCCTATTTGTATTATTGCATACCTTAGAATCTTTCCTAATGTACATTTTGATTTGGGTTTAAGTTATTTCACTTCATACATTGTTTAAATGCATGTTCATATGAGATTTGAAATTTTTCCTAATATCTGGAATAAGACTAACAACATCTTTCTTTCTACACTACACTTCCTTTTGATTCCTTTTTAACTAGATCACCTTATTTTAATTGTCATTGTAAATATCCATCTTAGATTAGTTCTTAGGTTAGCTATTGATCATAATTCATTTTTCTTATCATATATGCTTCATACTTTGTATATATCTACTATTTAGCCATGGTGGCTCCCAACCACCAACTAATATAAATATTATGAAATAGTCACTTGTTCTAACTTTATTCCACCAATAGATAATAAGATATTTCAACCCACAACTCATATACTGAATTCCTAGAATTATAAAATTAGAAGTGTTTGTTAAACACTTTGGGCACATGTGGTACACATTTATGCATAAATAGGAGGAGCTTCACTAGTGCTAGGAGGGCCTTAATGTTAGGTGTGGATCCTGATTGTCTTCTAGGATAAGTAGTTAAAATTTTAATGTTATTTTAGTTGGGTTTTGATCCCATTCTTTGAATCCCTTATGTTATGAGAGGTTGCATTGTTAAATTATAATTTTATAGTCAATATGGGTCATTAATTAAAGGTTTCTAGATCTGATGGTAAAATTTATGTTTAGATGGTTTTACCCTAAAATATATTGATATATGGCTGCGATATATGACTGTAAAAAAAATAATGAAATATTGTACATAGAGAGGAAGAATAAAATGTAGAGAGGTGTAAGAGAGTTTTTTATAATATTTTTTTATCCCTTGTATTGTTGGAAAAATATATTGGTCAAGTTTGGTGGATGTAGCCCAACTTGGGTGAACCACATTAAATCTGACATCTCCTATTCTGTGCATGCTTATGTTTATTTTTTAATGTTTGATTAATTGATTTCATAGTTTCTATTGTATTCAATTTGGATATATATTTAGGTTTTAATTTATCCTAACACTTAGATCTTTGTGAATTTATAGAATCTTCACTAATTTTGGCATGTTTTGATCAAATATTGGTGTATTATTTGCATATTTGAGTGATCCTTATATCAATTATGTAAAGATAATCAATCTTTATGGTTTTAGACCAGTATTTAGGATTATTTTAGCCAAATATTGACATTATTTAAGGATCCATGAGTATTTATGATAAAGATAACTTAAATCCAAGGCATTTGATGTTAGTAATAATGGTTTTGTTAAAAAATGGATCGATTATTTGAAAATTTTAGTTCATCTAAACTTGAAACATGTAAATATCCTTCATACTGACATATTTGAACATATATTTGAATTAATTTTGTCAAATATCAATGTAATTTACTTTTCTTTATATGTATTTACAAAAAAAATTGCCTAATGTGTGAGTCGGTTCATTATTTTTTGTAAAGATGACACTTACACATCGTATTTCAGATAGGATTTGGATTTAAAACCACCAAATGTAAGATATTTATCAAAATATGGCATGGTTAGGTTGATTTTATATTAATGTGCCTGGTCAGGTACATGACTTACCAAAAAATATGAAAAGGTATTTGCCTTCTTTCAATCCTAATGGCATTGTCACTGATGAAGAAAATGTTACATATTTCAAAAATTCTTTAAGACTCTTAAATTTTATCGATGAAGATATAACATTTAGATTATTCCCATTTAATTTCAAAGAATTTATATATGAATGGTTCTTTAACCTTCTAGAGGACTATATTGCTAGTTGGGATGATTTTAACAAGATCTATATTGATCAATTTGGTAAAATCATTAGTCTATGCATTATTTATCATTAATTCATCACTATCAAAAAAGACTCAAATGAGCCCATTAAAGCCTTCAATACTAGGTTCTAAAATATGTTTAGCAAAATTATAGCCCCTTATAGACTTGAAGAGGCTCTAGCCTTAGATATCTACAAGGTTAATTTGGATACCATGACTTGTATGTTCCTTAAAATGTCTATTTGAGTCGTAAACACTTTGTCATTGCCTTATGATAAGATGTAATAATCAATGATCAAATTCAGCCTCAAGGTTAACTTGCATACTCTGTCTTAAATGTCAACCTCAATTTCTTAGCACTAAATGTCATTACTAATGCCAATCAGATGGTGTCTACCTTAAATTAGACACCACCATTGAACCAATTTCCCTTAAACCATGCCTATCCTATAAAATTTTTTGGGTTCTCCAACAATGATATAAATGGATTTCATCTACATGGATAAAGAGCTTTGGTACCCATTAGTAGTGACAATCATGTTCATAACTCTGAAGCACCAAAGAATGAAGATGAATAAATAATTAAGATGGTTTAATATTTGATCACTAATTTTCTTTAGTTGCAAAAACAAGTGGGAAATTATGGGCAATGCTCCAATATAGACTATGCTTCTCAAAATTTTAATAGGTTTCATGATAACAATAATAGTGAGTCATTTGAGGACATACATGAATGAATCTTTGTGATATAGTAATAACTAATCATTATAATGTATTAGAAGCATGAAAAAGTGAAAAAGATACATCTAAACCTATGCTTAATCAAGAATTTATTGTAGGGACATTTAGCTTTGTAGGAACCTCTAAATCCTTCATGTAGGATTTTGATTTTCCATTTGAAGAAGAGAGTGAATTAGAAGACAATCTAGGATATGAAATGGACATTCAAGATGAGTAGTCCATGAACAAGATTAGATACAAGATGAATTATCTTCAGAAGATAGATCTGAATGTAATTCATATGAGGTCATTACTGAGATAGAGTCTACCCCTGAAGAAGAAGACAAGTGGCAACATTTATGCCAAGATTTTTGAAATTAATTAAGGTATTTCAAGATAGTAATATCATTATGGAGACCCAAAATCAAGATGATTTGGGACTCGATTGGGTATCTGAGATGCCATTTTACATAGATTATGAGGATGAAGAAATTGAAATGGATCATGAATTTTCATATAACACCTTGAAAAGGGTGTAAATATGTGATCAAATTTATTTAAATGGTAAGGTTATAGATAAAATTCATGCTCTTTCATCTGATCAAGATTAAGTAGCCTTTTAGGATGACTTGGAATGTTTTGGTACAAATATTGGTAGTCCATCTCCTCCTCAAGATTAGCTTAATGAATACATTAGGGTAAGAATGATAACTAAGATGACTTGGTTTAATGAAGATGATATAAGCCACTATCTATCTTTGAATAAAGGAATATTAGCACTCTTGATACAAGATAAAAGGATTTGGGAAGAATATTATTGGGTCTTATATTCATACCTTCGATCCATACATCTGAGAATGTTGATAGGAGGTTGAGCTACATCACCTAGAAGGTACAAGCATACAAGTAATCTTATCCACAAGAATAGGCCACTGGATGGATGTAATCATGTTTGAAGGTTCTATAGTATATTAAATAATTTCCCATTTGATCTTGGAGATTAGTAAATTTTGGAGTTAGTGTAGAGCTTAGTTTAGTTTTGTTTCTTTCTCATTATTTGTTTCTTGCTTTGTCCTTCCTACCCCTTATTTATATATAGTGTTTATATATATATATATTTGTTTACTTTTGTGATATTTTACTTTATTTTAATAAGTCCTTTTAGATAGTCCTTAGCTTGATTTTCATTTAACTACTCAAGAGCTTCACATTTCATAAACACAGGTATGACTTCCCAACATTAGTTGATGATGGATTTTTGAAATATAAGCTCGATGTTGTAGATTAGAGAAACTAGTAAAGACTAATGGGTAAGTTAATTGCTCTTTGATATTTTGGAATTTGTTTTTATCTAAGCTTTGTTTTAAGAGGGATTGTACATGTAAGATGAAATATTAAATTATTAAATTACAGTCATGCTTGCACTTAAAAAACATTAGTTTCTTGGGACAAAGTTTATATCCAAATATGATTTTCTAAAAATCAAACACTTGAAAAAAACCTAAACCTAGCTAACCTAGTTCCTAACCTTTGCTAGAAAACCAAAAATGATCTAAAAAATCCAAAAATAAAATCCTTAATACAAAATATAGAGATCTTTTTAATAAAAGGTGATTCTAGTAATCTCCACCAGGGCTATGGATGCCTGGATGGTATTGGAGTAAGGTCTTAAATAGATCCAAAGTCATCTATGTTAGGGATATGGGCACCTAGTTAGTAGAGAGCAATGCCCAAGCCTTCCTTGAGTTAAATCATGGTTATTAATGAATATCCAAACATGTTGAAAGTTAGAGTCAGTGATTAAAGTCATGAACTTGGAAGTTGTTCTTGAAATCCTTTTGTAATCAGTAAGTTGAATCAAAGTACACACACAACAAGACTAGGTTTTGATGTTTCATCCTAATTTTGTATGTGCAAGGCTGGTTTTAACCATGAATTGATCTAAATAATGGTGACTGATCAAGATGAATAACTAACTTAATTATTAGTCTAGACTAGAGTCTCTAAATTATAACATATTGTTATGTTCCCGCTAAAGTTGCAATTTGTTGAGATCAACAAACCCCCATTTCTATAAAATAAAGATCCTCATGTCAAATTATATAAATTTATTCCTTAAATATTAAACTCCACTTGGTCAAAGTATTATTAGCATGATTACACATTATTTTTTATTTAAATATCATCCACACTATGGTTTGGCTGATTTATTTATTTATATATTGTTTAGCTTTAATCTTATCTAAGGTGCTAACATTGAATATTTGTTTTTCAGGTTGAAAGTTTAATAGAGCCCATTTGGGAATGACAAAGCTTAGGGTTTTGTGCTTCCATTTTTAATTGATCATTTATTAACCTTGGTCTAAAATTGATTAATCAAATTCAAATTTTGAAACCATATCCTAATGTTTTACCTAGACCTTGTAATTGAAATTGAAATTTGGTAGGAGCTCTTTTTTTAATTTTAAGTAGGAAAAAATTAATTTTATGAGGGACTTAATTTGATTTTTAGCCTAAGTCTTGGTCATGTTTTTTAACACAACCAACCTTAGGCTAAAAATATTATGCTTGGTCTATTTTATATTACATGGTCCCTTTTATCTTACCATGGTCCAACTAAAAATGCAGGGCCACTTTTATTACTTAGTCTAAGGCCTTATCCCAAATATCCATCATATTTATTTATAGAATGAAACCCTAGGTTAAAACCTTATGCTAATTCATTTTTAGCAAGGTCCCTTTTATTCTATGTTTATCACCTTGGCCTAAAATCTTCATGCATAAGTCCTTTATTTATTGTCAAGGTCATTTTTATATGTTGGAAACTTACCTTAAAATTCTAAAATGATAAGTGTTTCTTAAACACTTTGGGCACCTATGGTACACATTTAGGCATCAACACCTCTATGATTACTAAGTTGACACCAACCTATTTAACATTAATACCATCTGTACATTACTTCCTTCCCTCTAATTCCCCTATTTTACTCTACTATCCTCTAAATTTTTTAGGACCAATAAGACTTACAAATACCATTGGATGATTTCCATAATGATGAGTCAATTTATAAATTCTTAGGATTTGGATATGGTTTGACTATTAATGATCATAAAAAAGGATTCAGTATTACATTGGTCACTATCACCTATTTTGGAGAGCAAGTGAACATCCTTAGTCAAAAATTTAAAAAAAAAAAAAAGAAAAAAAAATTGAGGTCCTAAAGTGTAAACCTCTTTGAGGTGATTTCATTTTAGGCGAAAGGTAAATAACAAGATGAGTTCCTTAGTGAAAATTTGTTTTAGGTGTCATTATATGGGAAAGTTCATCCTCCTTAAAATGTAGCCTAAGGTGCCTTTAGTCCCAAAGCCTCATTTTAATTAGAAATTAGTTTAAAATATTAGAAAGTATTAGAACAATTGGTTCACTATTTTTTGCATGTCTTTTATATGTGGCCATTTCCATCCTTTTCCAACTCAAATTATCCAAATATGGGTGATATTTATGATATAGTTGATCTACCCAATAATTATGATCAATTCACTTATTTTATAACTATTATAGCAGATGGTTCCATACTATTTATGGAGGGCACCACATAAGTCAATATTAGAACACCAACCAATCCCAAAGGGATAAAACTTAAAGTGTCCATCACTGAAGAGTAATGTGAGATTCTTATTGACCTCCTTTAGGAATTCATTGATATTTTTTCCTAATGGTGTTTAGATATGCCTAGATTAGAATTTTTTTTAGTTGTACATTACCTTTTTTTACACCCATATGCAAAGTAGATCAAGTAGAAGTTTGAAAAAAAATCCTTGCATTTCTATCCTAATTAAGAAAGAATTAGAGAAATTATTGGATGCAGGTTGTATTCATCCCATATATTACTTAGTGTAGATATCAAACATATTCCTAGTCAATAATAATCCTCAATCAATTTACTTATGTATATATTTTATATATATCAATAAAGTGTGGCCAAATGATGATTTTCCTTTACCAAACATTGATATGATTGTAGATTTCATATTAGGGTACGAGATGTTATCTCTTATGGATGGATTCTCAGGGTACAATCAGATAAAATAACACTTGAAGACCAACATAAAAAAATATTCACCACTCCATAAGGGATGTTCTATTATCAAGTGATGCCATTTGGCCTCAATAATTCTAGTTATACATACCATAATTCAATTATTGTCATCTTCCATGACATAATGCATGATATTCTTGAATATTATATGGATGTTATTATAGGAAAATACAAGAATATACTAGACCATCTATATGTGTTACAAATACTTGAAAAGCTTCATGAATACAAGGTACGCATTAATACTAAGAATTGCACATTTAACATCAATTATATAAAATTTATATCATACATTATCTCTCATAGTGACATTAAGGTCGATCTAGCCATGGTTAAGGCCATTTCATAAATTCCTCCTTATTTTAATCTAAAACATATATGCATCTTATAGGGAAAGATTCAATACATTCAATGCTTCATTTCACAATTAGAAGACAAATGCAATCCTTTCACCCATGTTTTTAATAAAGGCATCATTTTCTCATGGAATGTTAATTTTAAGTAGGACTTTGATCATTTGAAATATTATTTGGTAAATCCACCCATCTTAGCTCCACCTACACCTATAAAACCATTGCTTTATATTTAATTCTTATATACAAGATGGATAAGACAATTATAGTAACTGAACATGCCTTGAGATAACTCTTATAATAAAATGATTCTTAGGAGAAATAAATAGTTGTATAATATTTAAGTCACACAAGTTTCTTATAAACATAATTGTAACTTAGTTGAAAAATGTAGATTAGCAATGGTGTTCACAACCCATAAGTTACAACATTACATGCTGAACAATAAGAAAATTGTTATCACCAAAGTACATCCACTCAAATATTTATTTACAATTTATATTTTCCTAGTCCTATAGATAAATGGGTCATGCTATTGTGTGAGTTTGAGATTAAATATGTACTAATTAATGTACAAGTAATTACAGATCAACTTGTTGAATCACCCTTATCAAATACTAAGCCACTCACTTTTAGTTTCCATGATGGTTCAATCATGAATATGGATGAAAACTCTTATAAACCATATAATTAGACACTCTACCTTGATAGTTATCACACATCTCATGGATTTGGATATAACAATATACTCATTACACCATAGGGGGATATTGTTTCTAAATCTTTTCATATTGGTTTCAGTTTTATCACCAACATAGAAAAATATGAAGTAATCCTAAGACTTATCCAAGTAGTATAATGTAATTTTAAGTAACTACATGTTGACGTGGATTCCTAATTTATCATTAATTAGGTGATCAAGTAATACCATATCAATAATGACAAGCTCATTCCTTAAGAAAACATGGTGAATACTCTCAAGCATCACTTTGAACACATCCAATTTAAATAGATCCCAAGGCCTAATAATAAGACTATGGATGCAATATAAATAGTTGGCTCATTGATAATAATCACTGATCATGTTTTAGATTACTTATTTTTTATTGAACATCTTCTAAGACTAGTTCACAAACCTTCAACATCTAAAATGGTATGTGATTTTTTTAGTCCCAAATTACCATGGAACATTGAAATATATGAATACCTCAATGACCACATTATCTTTACAAATATTTCTTATAAAAAAAAGACTTTATTCAGAAAACCTATCATTATACCATTTTTGGTGTCATACACTATTTTAAAGGATATGATGGAACTCTAATTCATTATTTAACTTTAACAAAATATACATTAGTGATTAAATAATTACATGAAGGGATTTGTGTGGGACACACTAGTGAAATGTTCTTTTCCAAAAAACTCATATGTATAGGGTATTATTGGCCCACTATGGAAGTATAGGGATATGCCTATGTTAAGAAGTGTGTGCCCTATTAGAAACATTTAAATATAATTCATGATCTATCCTAAGAACTTTAGCCAATCACTATGCCATGACCATTTTCCACATTTAGACTTCATCTCATAGGGAAAATAAATCCTACTTATTCAGATCACCATAAATAGATATTCATTATGAGTAATCACCTAAAAGTGGTAATTGGATGATAAAAGTCTCACTTGAGTTACCAAATTCCTAACTTATACCTAGACCCATTATATATCCTTAGACTCACTTTTCAAATAATTGAATAAAACATAGTCTTAAAACTCAATCCAACTTGCTCAGAAGTCTACGAATAGGACATTAACACCACATTTGGGACACTATAGCCACATGGCACTATTGTCTCCAACTAGGATCTATATACACATAATATCTTCAAACTTTTATCAATTACTGAAACTTTATATCTTTTAGGAATATATTGAGTCTTAATCTCTCTAAGTGCATGCCTTAAAGGGTGCATTAGGAAAGGGGTGGATAGACAATTGGTGTTTCATAAGATTGTTGTCCCTTTTTCCACTTTCTATCTACACACTTGTCTCCTAAAAATATTTACCCTAAGCTTTATTATTATATATTATACCCATTTCAAACATTTGTTATGTTTTATCCT
Source organism: Torreya grandis (assembly GCA_037957365.1). Lineage (NCBI taxonomy): Eukaryota > Viridiplantae > Streptophyta > Pinopsida > Cupressales > Taxaceae > Torreya > Torreya grandis. The sequence goes on along the minus strand of JARHVA010001605.1, from coordinate 3,115,758 downwards.
ACTTGCTCTTACCTTGACCCCTTTCACCAATTGATTGTACTAGGTCGACTGGGTCGACCCTGTATAGTTTTAGCCTTTGATTACTATACAGGGTTGATTAGATTGAACGTATACTATTTATGGATATTTTTCACTTGGAGTTTTGTTATCCCTTTATTTGACCTAGCTATAGACCTATTGATTTACCTCCCAAGAACATATAGATTTGAATAGGTTGACCCTTTAAAATTGACATATTTAAAAGGATTTAGGGAAAGATCCACCTATATATACAAGTTCATTTCCAACCATTTGAAGATATAGAAGTGAAGAAGAATAAGTGTGAATGAACATCTACTTATTGACCATTATATTTGAGTAATAAATCTTAAGGTTCCATAATTTCTTTGGAGATATAGATCTTGTCTTGTGGAGAAGTATTTTAGATGAATAGATAGGTTGTGTAGCCTAGATCTGATTTGTCTTTATTATACTTACATATAAGAACAATCTCATACAAATAATCTTTGCCAAGGGAGAGATTGAGGCTTGATAGGTTCATCTTCAAAGGTAAGTATTCCTAAAATTATTTCTTTTTTGTAAGTGTAGATAGATAATGTAGTTATGCTTATTTTACATGTATTTGAATTATGTATACATTGATGTGAGTATATGTCTTCTATACATTTTTAGTTTATTTTGTTCTATTTCTAACCCCCCACTTTATACCACAAGCTTTGGTGTGCACTAGATTATATTTACTTTCTTGTTTATTAGAATAGAGTGAACATTAAACCTAGGACTTTTATAGGGTTGTTGCATGATTATGTTAGATTGTAAGATTTAGAATGCATCCTAACATGGTGTATTTTGACAAGTGATCTCCTAGTCAATTCTATAGGATCCCGATCTTGGTTGTGCTCGAACTTAACAAATGTATTCCCAATTAGAAGTGTAGGTATGCTCTATCTTCTCTGAGCCAAGATTGATTTATAGACATGATGAATTTTTGATGGCATATATTCTGGTGAAGCCAATGTGAACTATCCCTTTTAGGATTTGTTTACCTTATTTCATTCTTTCATTATTTTTCATCATTATTTTTATGATATGTTTACCATATTGGGTTGACTACATTGACCTAGCTCTGACTTATGTGTGTAACTTTTTAGGTAAAACCTATTAGATCAACCTTGTCAACCCAGTACAAGTTTTTATCTTTCTAGACATCCAGTCTAAAATATTAGGTTGACTTAATTGACCCTATACATTTTTAGACACTCAAAAATAAGCATCTATAAAGCTTGATTGACCTAGTCGTTCTAGTTACCAGAATTTACAAGCATATATCAGGGTTATTGAACAACAATCTTCATTCTCTACATATTTGATCCACCAAGGTTCCTTTATATCTCTATTTCTTTCTTTATAGTCTTTCCTTTTACAATTTGCAGTCTTTAAAACTACCCCTGCACAGTCAACTAGATCAACCCTACCAACCTAGATCTATGTTTTGTATACTATCTAGATAATTGGGTCGATTCTACCAACCCTATTAATTTTTAGACCTTGATTTTGTAGTATAAATTTGAGCCTATCAACATTGTTCTATATTTTATGCCTACATTATTAACTATATCAACATCTTACCTTGTTTCAAAGTTGTAATTAACCTTGTACGCTAGTAATTAGTTCACACTTTATTTTATTATTTATTTCATGATTATAATAGATCACATAGCTTAATTATTTGTTTTTCAATTAATTGTGTAGTTTCACTATTTTTTATTTTATGCACACATGACCAAATCAAAAAAAATAAACAAGAATTTTAATATTTTGACTACCCAAGGCTAACCTACTTGGATTTCATCACCAAGGGGGAAATTGACTTGATATTATATTAAAGTATAAAGCATGGTTAAAGGTATATTATAGCTAAGCACATGAAACCCTTATCACTATGGTTTGTGAAGTGAGGGGGTAGGCCCTAATTCCAAGCTTGTATCATTACCACTATATATCCCTTTCAACCCAAACTACCTGAAACCATCCTAAGATTACTTTCTAATTCCTTACAATTAATATCCCATCACATTTAAAACTATATTCTAATAATCTAATAAACATTTAGGTTGACCAATTAGTTAGTTTTTTACTTTACAAGTTGATTGTTTGCTCTTTACTTAATTATATTTTGTATATAAAAAACTTACATTAGCCACTGTTGGTACAATGTTTTGTGCTATGTGCCTTAATTAGATTGACCATCATTAATCTAATTTATTGTTTATTTCACTTTTGTTATTTATTTTTAAATTACTTAAAAGTTATCTTGTTTCAATACACAATCTATTATAATTTTTAAAAATTTCCCTATCTATTATATTAGGTCAACCCATTTGATAATGTACCTATTTTTCTAGACTCTATTCACTACACTAGATTGGCCCAATTGACCCTATACTATTTACAGACCCTATTTTCTCTTTTTATAGCCTTTGTTTATTATTATGGATTGACCCAGTTCACCCTATACTATTTATAGACCATATTTCTATGTTAGGCCAAACCAGTCGACCTTGTACTATTTCTACCATTTATTGTTTCATTGCTTTCTGATCTCTCTTTATTTCCCTTCATCATGGAATTTTTATTTGATGAAAATAATAAGTTTAAATCAATATACATGATGAATTTTACCAACCCTTATAGGGTCTCAACATACATAAAGTAGGGCTCCTCTCTTAGATTCAAGTAATATTCATATTGCCATTCAGAAAATGAACTATGGGACCCCACCTAATACATCTTCATAATATAATCATCTCTTCTCATTAGAATAATAACCCAAAATAGAGTATACCCCCAAAATTCTCTTCTATATATCTAATTTTCCTCAACATCAAGGAAAAGATTCTTTTACTATTTATGATCTTATGATTAGTGGTCAAGTTCAAGAGCCTCATTCGCCTACTCCTACACTCTCAACTAGATTTGGGGGTACCACTTTCTTTTATTCTCAACCTCTTCCTTTGATTATGACCCCTTATCATACCATTACCTCTTCTTCTCTAACTTATTCCACCTATATGCCTAGTATATCCACTAACATGGTAGGTTCTACATCTAGTGGACTTCTCATAAGATCCACTATCCTTAATCCTTCCACTAGTGCATATTTTGTTATTTAAGGTAATCATGATACTAGTGCTTCTTATCCTCAACCATTCACTAGTCCATCAATTTCTACACAAGCATACTTTTCCACCAGTGTCTCACATTCTCATAATTCTTTTCAAGCCCCTATCAACACTAATAGTATTACCAAAGGCACTAATACCAACTCTAATGCTTCTAAAAATGATAATAATGCACATCAAATATTGTTACAAACACTCAATTAAATGAATAAATTTCAAGCTCATAACACAAATCAAATGATGAGAATGCAAAACCACTTTCTTCATATTCAATCTCATCCTCAACCAATGGATAGGGGCACACATAACTAGAATGTTTTCCATATTCCTCTTTGATATTATCAAGTCAATCTCATTCCTCAACCTCCTTTGGTCAAAAAAACCATTAATAATCTTGAAAATGAACCTCTCACTATTAAAATTGCTAACATTGATATATGAGTTATCACACCTGCAATTTCTTATAATGGATCAACTGATCCCACCCTTCATTGTAAAACATTTAGAAATATTTATAAGTATTGGGTCAAATTGAACACCTTTTCCACTACCAAAATCTTAGCCAAAACTCTTATAGGTGATGACTTGGATTGGTAAAACCAACTTAGAAATTATTCCATTACTAGTTTGGAGGATTTAGTGAATGCTTTAGTTTAAGAATTCTAAAATAGTGATCTTCCCAAAACACTTTGGCCCACTTCATAAATTACAAACAACTTAAAAATGAAACTTCTCAAACCTTTTTTAAAATGTGGAAAATGTTTTCAAATAATTGTGAACATGACATGGCTGATGATAATCTTTTCCATCCCTTTTCCAATTCCCTTTTTCCTAAACTTTAATTTTGGGTCCACACATTCTCTTCACATACATTGGAGGAGGTTATTGACCAAGTTAAATAACAATATTTACTTATGCATCAATTTGAACCACCCCAACCTTCTATGGGTCCTCATCTCTTACTAAAGAATAAAAATATCAATGTTACCAATGATGGTGTTATAGATTCATATGACACCGTTCACAATATTTAAGTTTTCATTCCTACCCATTCATTGAAACTAGTTACCCCTTCTCAACAATATACCAATCCTCACTTATCTTCACCAAACGACATTAATTTTCATTAAACTCTATCCTCAATTAAATTTCTTAAGTGTTTACCTAGGCCTTGTTAATGATAAATTGACCCTACCCATCCTATGAAATACTGGTATGATCCTAACAAGTTTTATTGGTTTCACTCTACTTGGGGTCATTCTTAAGAGACCTATAGACATCTTCATTTTTTAGCTATGGACATCCTTTTGGGTCGTAAATTTGATAATTATTATATCATTAGAAAGCATCTAGCTTATGAAATTACTTTTAAGGATTTTAAAACACATGATAAATCTCAAGCCTTGAACCAATCTAATGCTCGTTTGGCTATATACAAATACCCTCTTCCTAATCATCAACCTACCAAAGATAATCAAGACAAAGCAACCCCTTCCACTAACAATGTAGAAAGTCTTGTTGAACCCACTTATAAAGAGAATGTGTTTAACATGACTAATATGTGAAGGGTGGTTTCTTTTATTGATTCCTAAACTATATACAGTCCTTCATTTATAGCATATCATGTTATCCAATATTCTTCTTCAACTCCTTTAAGTGAGCTACAAAAAGCTGACCTTATTAATTTTGATGATTCAATTTTTGATTCTCCCTTTTATCATGTCCTTTTCACACATATATGCTAATTAATTTTCTTATTTAGGTTGTGTTTAGTGCCAAATTTTGGTGATCATTTTTGGAGTTTAAACTAGTTTAAAGTGCCTCAAGATAGACCTTTTTCCCTTCACCTCCAAGTTATAGTCATTCATCAAGACCTTCATATGAAACATTTTTTCTTAAGATTTTTTAAGATTATGTTTTAGTCCATTTATGGTTCATTAGTGTTGTTAGGAGTAGACTATAGAGTGGATGAATCATTTAGGTTCATCACCATCACTAGTATATGTTTTTACATTAAGTTATATTTTTAACTCTTTTCACCCCCAAAAAAAATATGTTTTAGGAAAAGGATTAAAATTTGATACATTAGAAGAGCTATCATAATAATATATAGGTTTGGTTTAGTTATAGGTAACCCAAAACCTATATACCAATCTAATGTTGTTCTAAGTTTGAAGGAGAACCAATAATATTTAGTCACTACATAAGGGCCTAACTAATTAGGTCATAATTTTTTACCTTCTCCTTTCTTCCTCTCAATCTAGTTATCAAGCCTAAATGCAATGTATCCTACATGAGTTGGGTACTCATGGATGTTTTTTATTGACAAATCATTTAATCAATGTAGTTAATATGATTATTTATGGTAGTGATCTAAAATTCATTTAAAGTTTCTAATGTAACTAGTCATGTTTATCTATACTCTTCATGATCAAGGATACCCTGGAGAGAAATGCAAAGGCTAGGTATCTCTACATCTAAGGGTATAATAAATTTAGATCCAAAAATGAGTATGGAGTTACCCCTATAGGAATTTTAATATTTTTCATGTAATACCAAAGTGTTGGATAGAGATGTAAGTACTAATCTCATTTATAATATCTAATAGTTTTAACCAATATTGACTTTAGGGGTTTTTAGTGGCCTTGGTCTAGCCATTGGACTATGGGTAATATAAGAAGGCTAAGTAGTATGATATATAAAATTTATTACATATCTCATAAACCTAAATTATTTTTAAAGGAGATATATTGTTAGTAAAAATGGAATATGGAACCCCAAATTGAGAAAAGATTTTATTTATAATAAAAATTTGAATGAGTGAAATAGTGGTGTTTCTTAATGGTATAACTTTTGCCCACTCAGTGAAACATTGAGTAACTATATTAATGAAATTATGACCATATAAGGAAGTAAGGGAGATATTGCCAACAAAATCTAGGTCTCAAGTGGAAAAGGTCATGGAGTGATAATGGGTTACAACACCCTAGTGGTAATATGTATCTCATGTGAAAAGTGTTGAAATTTCTCACATTTACGCAGATACTCAACAACACAGTGGTCTAAGTTGGGTCATAAATATCCCATCCTATGAATTTTACAAGTGATCATATGGCCATCAAAGTTTCCAACACAAACATCACTATGGAAATTAAATAGGATCATTTATAACTCCTCCTAGGCAAAATACTTGAGTAACATGTTATCAAAGGCTTTGTGATAAAGAACCATTTTTTAAATAACATACTCAGATGTGATGATATGAAGGTGTCATTTATACTAAAAATTGGTACCTTTAGGATAAGTAAGGGTGATTAGATAGTTGATTATATCCATGTACTGAGTATAATAACTAATTATAGGTTTATATATGTAGAAGAACAATTCATTAGTGAAGTTAGTATCAATGAGATATCCAACTTCCAAAAGAGAATAAAATGACCAATCAAAAATTATTTGTGCCTTAATGGATTTTTTAATGATGTAAGTTAAATCAAACTCACTAAGGAGTGTGATGAAATGTCTAACTTTTCTATAGAGGGTTGGTTGGGTCATAAAAGTATGAAAGGATTGATATCTTATGATAACTCCTATGTACTGACTAAAAATATAATGTCATGAACACTATAACTAATTGTTCATTTTCTTCTTGAGTGTACCATGAATTTTAATCGATGAAGGTGCAAAATGAATTAAATGGAAATTTATCTGACGATATAATCCTCTTGAGATAATATGCAATAAAGACACACCTCATTCCCCTAATGGAGAGTATTAAGGGCTTATCTGGCTTATGTGTCATAAATATGTTGGGAGACACAAGGAAAATTTTTACTACTTTGAATGCCTCTTGACAATAATATGTCCAAGTTAAGACACTTATATTCTTAAGCAATTTATTGATTGAATGGAATACATAATTAAGATTAGTAAGAACCATCAAATAGCTCCCAACTTACCCAAGAATGTTTTGATTCTTGATTCATCTATAGGGGAAACATTTAAAAGATTACACGAATATTGGAAAGGTTGATTTGAATTCCACTTTGGGAGATGATATACCTTAGGATTTGTATGCCTGTGACTCTAAACACACATTTTTCTGGGTTAAGAAACACCATATTTGAATAGGCACATTAAAATGGTGTATAAAAACTCTAGGTGATTAATTCATTGCCTCACCTTCCCTCAAATATCATCTACATAAACTTTTATTGTCTTAGAAATAAGATCATCAAATATATGGGTCATGTCCATCTAATATTTTTTTTAAACTTGTTTTTGATATTGAAGGGCATCATAACATAAAAGAATCTCTCCCACATTGTAGTAAATGAGGTATTACTCTAATCTTCATCAAAAATGTATATCTAATTATATCCTAAGATGTCATCCATTAGTGATAGTAACTCATATCTTGTTATCACGTTAATAATTGTATTGATGGAATTGAGAGGGATGTGACCTTATGGACATGATTTTTGGATATATTTAAGTTTTATACATACCCTAATCTTACCATTCTTATTATCATGAGGACAATGTTAAAAATCCACTTATAATATTTCACTGGTTTGATGAATCTAAATTTTATAATCTTTATAAATTCCTATTTTACCATCAATATAATTTTAGTATTAATTTACCTAAGATTTTATTTAATTGGATTTACAATAGGGATCATAACTAGCTTGTGGATAACTACTTAAAGATTGATGTTGACCATATTAGTGTAAGAGAAGGAAAAATATTTTGAGAGCTTGGTGAGTAGTTAATTTTGGTCTTCTACTTATTATGTGGAGATTGAAGACCTAAGATTGAGAATTTTGGGACTCTCCTCAGTCCCAATGTTATTGTCAATGGTTTCTTCAATTAAGAAAACATTTCCCTCCTAAAAAACATTAGGGGATGGGGTAAAATTAGGATATTCATATTCTACATTGAAAACATTATATTTATCATAAGAGGACAAGTAATCCTTGACTTGGAAATAAGAACTATAGTATTCATCCTTAAAGGCCAATGTGGCATAAAAAGTGAGGGAGAAACCCCTCTTATGCTAAGAATATGGGAGGCTAGATTAAGCTCTAAAAAATTCAATAATAGCTTCATCATTCTTAACTAAGTTAAGGAATAATAAATTATCATCCTTTCTAACATGAAAAATGGTTTGAGCACTAGAAGTCTTTCATATAAAAGGTTTTGTCCTAACTAAGATTATGAAATCAAACTCCTATATAGTGAGATGAGGGTTGAATCATGAAGATGAATTGGCCATGGATTCAACCATTTGGTTATTTTCCCTAGGGACTAAATATATATAAATAAATTTAAAGTCTTTAGTAATTTTGTGCACAATGGTTTTATATAGCTGAAGATGTTCAACTTTAGTTTGGTAGACCTTAGAGACCTAGTTAGTAACTATTTATGAGTCACCTTGGATCCTTAATTTTTTAATGCCAAGTTTTTTTAATGAGCATGACAAGAAATACGGATTCATACTCAAATCAATTATTCTTAAACTAAAAGTATAGATTAAATCTAGATAGGTTAATAACACCTACCCCTACACCTAGGAGACACTCGGCCCCATCAAGTAAAGGACCCACTAATCATGCATGAAATAAGGAATATCACTTGAAATAATTTATTGGTATTATAATATCTGAACCATGTCAATAAAATTCATATTAATTAATCCCCCTTAAAGTTCTTGGTCTTGATACATATAAAAGTGATGAGTCCTTGTCTATTTAAGGCTAATGAAAGAGTTTGTGAAAACTCAAAATGATGAATCTTGTGTTCTGATTAAAGGAAATGAAACATTTATAGGAAATTAAAAGGATTACTTTTAAGATATGGATTTATGTAGATAATCAATTATAGTAACTCCAAAGGCTACCTACTAGGATTTATCTTTGGTTTTGGAAGTATGCCAACATATTTATGATGATGTTTTGGTGTGTAAAGTAGGCAAACATAGTTATGATCTTATTTATGGGTGGAAGTTTTAGGAATGTAATTATGCATCTTGAATTATTATAGATAATACATGGGTGGTTCTATTTTTCTCATTGTCATAAGTGAGAAAGCTTGTATGAACTTAGTGATTAGATTCTTATGGGTCCCCTCTTAACAAGGGGAGATAAGGCTCTCCTTAGGAAATTGTAGATAATAATGAGGTCCAATGTTAATATATATTGTACCTATTTTTAAGGTAATAATATTATCCTTGAGGAATGTCATGTTGGAGAACTTAGAATACAATTTAAATTACAAGTAGTGTGGGCCAAAGTAGAATTATTGACATATTAGGAGGAAGAAAACCTAATGGATCAAAAAACTATAGAAAATTTATATGGACCTATCATATCATGATTCAATAACATGGTCAAAACAAGCTTTGAATTAATAAGAGTATCATATGAAGTATAACTTTCCATTATATGGTTGATCATTGGGTGATAATGAGGGTAGTCACAAGAAATATTATAATGAAGGGTGAATTTTTCATTCTCTAACATATCTATCATGCAAAGATTAGGTAGACTATCTAACCTTTATTAGGATCCTTGATTTGGATATTTAGAAAAGTGATTGGTTCCTCACCCTCATAGGTCAAATGGGAGGATGAGTGGTGTGTTTTTTCCAATGGATTGATGATCTTGATTGTAGATAGACATGGGGAAACTATCAGACTGGTGACTAGAATTTAAAATAGTGACCTCTTTACCTTTCACTTTGCCCTTTTCACTTGACTTATATTTTAACATAAATTGAGAGATTTAGCCCCTTTATTTAAGATAATTTGACTTCACAAATTTAGTAACATATACCAACTATGGGGGTTTCATTATCTTGTTGGTAGGTATATGGTAATAAATGCAAATCCTAGGTTTATTATGCATGATCACTTGTAGCATATCAAAAGATTTGGGATCTCTTTGGGTGATAAAAACATTCTCCATATATAAGAACTAGATTTTTTAAAACAAGGTTGAAAGAATGGCCTTCATCCTATATATCAAAGGCCTTCCCAATATCATGTTATAGTTAGTATCTTTATATATGACATAAAACTTAGTTAACACCATCTTGGGACCCAAATTAATGATGAGCACAATGGTTTGTATAGAAGTATATTTAAGTAAATCATAGCCTCATAGGGTGTTATAGGTCATGGAATAGTTGGATCCCCATAACGAAGGTTTTATAAGAAATAAAATGGGATAATATTGATGGCCACTCCATCATCAACCATAACTATCTTTACATAATTATTATAATTACAAACCTATAAAAAAAGTTTGGATCACCTCTCTTTACCATATCAAATTCAATAAGAAGACTACATAAAATAAATAAATAGCTAGTGTCTCAATATTCAAGACTAGGTGGAAACATATCTAGATCAATATGGTTGGCTTGACCATATGGTAGGGGAATAACACTAGATAGATGTCCTAGTCTCAAGCCATCAATACAGTTTGATCAATGATTGGGTGAGTTCTTGATTAAATTAAGAAATGAAAGTTATGAGGACTTGGTGAGATATGAGATCAAATCATAGTTCCCCATGGGTTTATGAATAGACTCAATTTTTATTGTATCTAAGGAATGAGGAGTCTATATTAATACTATCTAGTAAAATTAATAGTTGTTGCCTCTTCTTTAAATTGTAACTCTACAATTCCTATCATTCTATTTTTGTATTTGACTCCTAACTGAGGAGTGACACTGATATTATTAATTTCATATGTGGATGTTTTTCCATCATGGGTACATGTTGTTGTGGGTTAATTGTGTTGAATTATGTGGTTCTTTAGGTTACACTATTGTTGATTTTAAGTAATAATGTTTGATGGTTAGTAAATGGGTTTTGGTATATCTGGAGATTATGATGTTGAGGGGAATCATGACAATTTTTAAGGGCATGTCATTTTGAAATAGTATTCCTTAGGAACGTGTCCACAAATGTTTGTCTTTAATATTTAGAGATCCTTTGGATGAATTATTTAGACTCTCTATAGTTTTGAGTATCATGAATGATAACCTAGTGGAAGAGAAAATAGACATTGGGATTATATTCCCTAATCCTCTAGTTTTGTCCCTCTTGACTAAACCCTTGTTGATTATTATTTTGGTAATAGGGTTAGTTTCAAAACTAGGAAAATTGATCAACATGTTGATAATTATTTTGAATTTGGTTTTGATACTACATGTTTCATGGAGGTGGTTAGTTTAAATTAACCGCATGAACTATGATTAGGGTTTTTGGGTCCTAACACCTGTATTGTTATTGACATTGGTATTGTTTATTGGTTGATACTATTTTTTTCACTAGGTTTGGTTTTTTTCTCTAGTCAATGACATTTTCAATGATGACATTCCTATTTTTATTAAATATCTCAGGACCCAGGTTATTGGCATTTCTTGAACATGCATTTTTAAATCACCAATTATTTTAGTTTATCATGATAATGCATCCATTGTTCCTGTAAAAAATTTTAACCATATTGTTAAGCCTTTTTTTTATAACCCCTCTTTTTTGGTTCTAAATCCAAGAGTTTTAAACTGATTATGTCATATTGATGACTTTGCCATAACATCTAAAATTGTAAACTAGGGGTCTTAGTTCATTGCATCATTTGAATATGCATTATTATGACCAATGTTTATTTTGACTTTTGTCTTTAATGAAATTGTTACTCTATATTATAAGTAGTTTCAAAATCATTAAATAGATTTAATGAAATAGTAAGCATATATAGGAATCAAAATGGAAATATTTATTTGATCATATAAATCATATGAGTATAATGTTGATGATCAAGTTTGCAAGCATTTATTATTGGATGCACAGGTTGATTCATAAGTGGTATTTATGAAAATCAAAGTATATGTTTAATAATTTGTGATTGACATTATTTATATTAAATAATGTTAACTTTTTAATATAAGTTAGTTCTAACATTATTTATACTAAATAATGTAAACATTGTAATGTTTTAGGTTTTAATTGTATTAAAACCTAAATGTTTTCTAATGTAAGGTCTGAGGGAAATTTTTTGATTAATTGAAATAAATACCTAGGGTTTGAATACTAGTGGACCTATGTGAAGTGGTAATACAAACCTAGGTTGGTGAACATGAAACTCAATAATGACATAAGTTTTTAATGTTGATAGTGCAGCTTGAAGTTAAGGTTTTATATCATTAGATGGCAAGTTGTGTGGACTTAATGTTTTGGAGATATGACAGAGAACTTGTGATTTGTTTGAGTGCACAATATTTATGGAATTAAAGCTCGATGCATGTGCATTTTTAAAAGGAATTTAGGGATAAATTTAGTAGAATCTTTATAGTTGATTAAATTTATTGAATTACTAAAGGATTTAGATTGGTTGGTGGTGAGATATTGATAAGATCATCAGCCAATGTGTTTGAAACATATACCAAGGTTATTTATTATGGACCTAAGACTATACAAAAGGTAATTTTGTATTGGAAATCATCATTTTAGATAAGATTATCATGGAAGTGAGATTTTGGGAGCAAGGAAAAATTAGGATTTTGGTGAGTTACATATGAGGTATGGATTTCAATTTTGGTATCTCAAGAATAAAGTTAAGTCTAAACTTTTCTTCAAGATGAATGAAATATTGAATCAATTTAAGATAATTAAGATGCATGGTTTAATATATATCATAATGCAAATATATTTATTTTGATTCATATATATTTGCTTTTGGTACATTTTGGGTTATGTAATATTTATTTTCTTGAAAGATGTCGAGTTCAAATTGGTTTATATGTCTTCACATGAGGCTTACAATGAATTTTTTGTTGGTCCAAGGATGCAATTTTAGTTTAAGTTTCATCAGGAAATGATAAAAAGTTTGATATCATTTTATTTTATTTTCTTATTTGAAAATGATACAATTTTGTAAAGGATGCAATTTTTGTTTAAGTTTCATGAGGAAATGATACAAACTTGGGTAGCATATTATTTCATTTGCATATTATTTTATTTGATTTTGATTATAAATGTGTATCAATTTTTAGATTATCTATGGATTGGAAACTTTTGGTTGATGGTTGGTGAATATGAGATAACTATTTAGAAATGCATGTCTTTTCTCATTGATATTAGATTTTTGGGCAAGATAATGTCATAGTTTATTAGTGTGACACATAGATGATGCATGCCATACTTTGTTATAGTTTGTAATAGGTTTTTGAAATAAAGGTTTTAATTGTCTATATCATTTTGAAATGATTATGGAAGTTTGGTAATTAAGAACCACCCATTGATTTTTATTTTGCTTAAGTGTTGGGTTTGTTTTCTTTCTGCTTGTTTCTACATTTTCATGCCTCATATACTAAATAAAATGCATTTCATTTTTCATTTATTGCTTCATAGATATGGTGTATTATATTTGTTATGGGTTAGAAAATTTTAGATGGTAATTAGTATGATATAATCATGTTTCATGAATGAGTTGGGTTTTCAGAATATAAGTTGAAAATGGTTTTGAAGTTATGAAGTTCCTATCTAGTATTTTGGGAGATACTTATGATAGATAGATATGATTTTTGGGTTCTACATGTTAGTTTTTTTAGGATTTTTTTGGATTCTCAATTTTAGGTATGATGGCTCTATTGGTTTATTTGGGAATATCTACAACAAATGGAAATAAAAAATAAGTTTGTATGAGACTTTTGGTTTTTTATTTATATGTTTTTTTGGTATATAAGTTGTAGTTGGTAAATTTTCTTGAAGTAGAAAATGTATACATAAAATATTAAATGATTGTTTGTATTATCATGCATACAAATTTTGATATGAGTAATTTGTTCTATTTGAGGTATGACTTCATTAAATATGAACATTTTTGGGTTGAAGAAAATTATTGATTTGGCCTAGTTATATATTTTTAAATGGATTTCAAGATGAAATTTGTTTTTTAGTTTGAATAATGTCATGGTTGTGGTTAAATTTTTTATTCATAGTCATTTTCAAGTTTAAATATAGATTTATATATTTTAAATAGTTGGTAGAATTCTTAGATATTAATTGGTTTTTTAGCACTGCTAGTTTATTTTGAAAAAATCTTGTCACTTATTATAATAATGTTATTTATTCAAATTGATTTTTGGAAAAAAAAAATTATTTTGATTTCATAAGAAAACCATTGGTCATTTTTTAGATTGTGTTGATGAAATAATGTTTCAAATTTCAATCAGTTTATTGAAATTTATGGTATGACTTTATATGGATTTGATATATGGTTGAGAATAGTTTTATTGTAAGCAAGCAATCAGGGTTTTGATTTGTTTCATATTTTATAAAATGTTAGGATGGACACATCCTAACTATAATAATACTCATGGTAATATATGGAGGAATGATCAAACATAGAATAGAGAATAATCATCTTTTCATAGTTTTGCTTTTAGAGGCTAGTATTCTGGAGGTAGAAGGACTGGCAGAAATTTGCCTGGACCCTTTAATAGAGGAACTCAAATGTCCATTCATTTTAATTATTTATATCCCACTTTTTTTTATGTTCTTGATAACATATAATTTAATCATGCAAATAATTGAGGAAATCAAGGATTGAGAATACTATATTGAATAACTCATCCTCATAGACATGGGAATCCAAGTGTTTCAACTCAGTGAATGCAACCAACCTTGTAGTCTTAAATTAATTTAGTTTCTCATCACTCTCCTTAGCATCATGACCATTTTCATAAAAATAATTTATAATAAGTTGCTAAATTGAATTTTTGTCCCATATTTTTTTTAAATGTAAAAGCTCATCTCCTAAGCCTATGAATCCAATTTAAACTTGTATAAAATTGAATCTTAAAGATTTCCCTCATCGCTTACTAGAAGAAGAAAGGACAGTGCTTGTTAACCATAAAATACAAGTGATAAGTCCTTTAGTGTCACCAAGCATCACCAGGTAGTAAATAAGGTTAATTTGGAAGTCGCTGAGGAAGACAATGAGGATGTTGTCAAGATAAGCAAGTTTTTTGCTACCACCATGAGTTACATAGAGTATTTGACTGACAAGGGTTATTCATTGATAGAAATGATTTTAGATTCTAATGAGGAATAAGATTTGGATTGAAGTTTAATTATGATACTTTGACATTTTTTCAAATGCCATATATGTTTTAATACTACTTAAAACTTTATTTTGACAGTGGTTTGATAGTATTTGAAAACATTTTAGATAGTATATATTTTTGATGTGGAATATATATGAACTTATGGATAATGCATATGGTTAAATTTTAGATGTAGTAATTTTCATTTAAATAGATTAAGTTGTTTAAAATATTTATGAATAATATATTTATTTAGATGTTGTGATGTCTAGGGCCCCCCACCTAATTAGAGCCTATCCCTTTTGATCTATTAATATTTATTTTGATATTAAGAATTGGTTTTAAAAAGTCTTTTTTAAGTTAAGTTATAACTAAAATTTAATTGACTTAGTTAAAGTCAATTAGGACTTAAATAATAACTAAATAAAGTTAGTTATAACTTATCCTTAAACTATATCTAGAGAAAGAGATTATAAAACAAGATCAAAGTGATATATGAAAAGAGGAAAATTACAAAGGTAATTTTGAAGAATCTAATTTTCTTCAAAGTTCATCATAATACTCTTTTCAATGCATCATCTCTAAGATAATGCAACTTTTTTAGAGAGATAAAGGACACATTCTCTGATAGTTAATTAATATTATGCTTAATTAGCATAGATATATCTAGGTTTCAATGTTTATTTTATAAACTAATTAACTAAAAGTTGTTAGGTTTAATATCTTATGATGATTGTAAATTTGTAGTCAAATGAGTAAAATTCAAACTACTTGGCCTGAATACTGATAAATAGTTTGCTATAAATGACATGTTTTTAATCCATTTGAATTGTTTTGTTTGTTATATCAAGGATTTTTGTACTGAATATTCTATTTCTCAATAAAAATTACCTCATCTTTACTAAGATGACTCTCTTGTAGACTCATAATATCGTTTATCTAATTTTGTTTATTTATTTGATTGTTATTTAATTTATATTGATTAGCTTCTGTTATTAAGTTTTAGTCTTTGATTAATCTAAATTAATGCATTTCTTGAATTTCTTAGTCTTTTATTAAATAATTAGATTTATATGTTAAGTTTATTTATTTTAATTTAGATCTTTAATTTATTTTCTAAGTTATTCATTTATTTTTTATTTTTGTTTAGACTTAGTTCAATTTTTACAGAGTTAATTGTTGTTATAATTTTCATTTTTCAATAGATTGAATTAAGTTTTATTAGATTGTTGATTCTTTAGTTTAGTTTATTCCTAGACTTGTTTTAGTTTTATGTTTAGAGTTAAGTTAGTTGTGAAGTTATTATTTAGTTTTTTGTTGTTTTAGTTTTAGTTCATGTGTGATTATGTTTATTTTTATTTCAATTTCTTTTTTTGTCATTTAGTGCAATATTTTATTTTTATCTTTCAGGTCATTGTCTTTATTTTCTTTTAACTTTTATTAATAGAATGTAAAGATTTAAAAGCATATGAGTGGAATAAAAATATTTATAAGGAATAAAAATATTTCCTTCAAGAGACTATCTTAATCATAGATCTTCTCTATCGAATGGGATAGATTATATATTCACATTTGTTTCCTTAGAATAATTGATTTTTAAAATTCTAATAAGTATATATCAATTTTTTGCATACTTATTATTTCCTAGAACATTTTAAACCCCTTGGAATATTTTAGACCCCTTGTGACATATTAGACCTAAATTATTAGAATGTTATGATTCCAACTTAACCTTCATGATAGGTGAAAGCGATGATTCATTGACTTAAAATTTTTGATTTTCAACAAATTTGGTGACTCTATTGGGGATCCTTTTAGAAATATTTTTTTAATCTATTTTATATTACATTACCTTTGACCATTAAAGTTTCATACCCTTTTATTTATCTTTTTGTTCATATTTTTGAAGATCAGGTTGACATTTCTTCTATTCTAACACATTTTTCTTGGTATAATAAACCTTATGATTTATTTCATACTATTGAAGTACTTAGTGAAGAATTAGAAGAATAGAGAATTAATGACGTTCACACAAGTCTTATATGTGAAACACAAATTCATATTCAAGAAAATAATCATAGATTTAGACTTGAGATTAAATAAATTGTGTACTAATCATTGACTTAGAATTTATTTTATTTTAGATTCTATTTATCATGAAGATTTTATTACTCTTATTGATCAACCTGATTAAGTGATTAAAATAGTTCAACCCTTAGATGGAGGATGAACAAGAACAATAGCATAGGGTTTGAGACTTGATTTTAGGCCTTTAAAATAATAGAGATCAATCCAAAGAAACTAACTAAGAAAATGATTAAAATAAAGACATTTCTTAGCCTCTATCCTATCAATGGATTCATAGTGGTGCTCATCTATTTAAGTTACCTTCATTAAATGGACTCAACATCCCTAAGTTTTATATAATCCCTAGTGATTCATGGGAAGATCACTTAGATTCTTTCAAATTAGTACCCTTGATATTGTTAATGAAAAATTTTCTCTTTGAGTTTTCTCATAGACTTTAAAAGGTAGAACCTATCAGACATTTATTAGTTTTCTAGCAAGTGTTATTATCACTTGGAAGGATATCGAAGATTGGTTAGAGTTGTGTTTTAGTAAACCAAAAAAAGATTTAGATTTATAAAATGAACTGGTTAATATTTCAATATATCATGTTGAAACCATTTATAGGTTTAGAAGCAGATTTACTAGATTACGCTAGAAAATTCCACTTGACGTTAGACCATCTAAAAAGTTGTTAAGATTATAGTTTTGTAATGATTTACCTTTAAAGTATAAAATGGTATAGAAAATAAATATATTATGGATTATGATGAAACTGTAAATTTCTACATAAACTATTAAAATAAATTAAAATGTTTTGGTTTTAATGATAGAACTGTAAGAGGTGTAAATTCAAATAATGCAAAAAATTTAAAAGTCATTCATAATCTTAGTAACAAACTGATGATCATCAAGTGAAAATTAAATGATAAGCCACATTTATTATGTAAGTCATCATTTTATCACAAAAATGAAATTGAAGAAATAATTATTTATTGTAATGTTTGTGAATTAGACCATGATCCAAATACATTTATTTTTGCTCAAAATTTTGAAAGATATATTCAAGGAAATAAAAGTATGTAAATTGATCTAGATTATAATTTAAATATGTGTGGGATTATTGAATATTAATATGATATCAAAACCATAAATTCTTGTGTTGTTAATACTAGATAAAATGATTATTGTAATATAGCCAAAAATAATCAAAAATTTACTCAAAATCAAGATAAAGGTAAGAATATACAGAATAATTCATTAGATAATGTTGTAACAAATTCTAAACATAATGATCCTTTATCAATAGGTTTTAATAACTCATAATATACTTAATATAAGACTAAAAATTATATGATTATACATTATTTAGTTGTAGGGGATTATAATATTATTGATTATTTGTCTTCCATAAAAGTAGGATTTTCATTATTACAAGCTACTATTTTGCCAAGATAGCTTGACAAAATTAATGAGGCCATTAAAAATATAAATGTTAAAGATGTTTTAGGATTTTATGAGGAAAATTAAAATAATGAACAAAATTAGTAAGTAGTTTTTACTTAATTTATGACACTCTTGTTGATTACATACCATCTTTCTATATATCTATCAAAGTTGCTAATAAAATTATACATAACTTTATTTTAGATACAGGTGCATCAGATAATATTATGCCTAAATTTATCATGGATCAATTAGGTAATTCATATGAAATAGATAATAGAAAACTCATATATTTTGATTCATGTCAAACAAAAAATTGTGGTAAGTTTTTAGATATTATGATTAAAGTTACACAAGATGAAAGAATCATATGTATTAAAAATGTTCAAATTCTATATATTTATAATAATTATGAAATACTTTTGGGTAGATATTAGTCTAAAATAACTAGGTCTTTTTTGGAAAAGACACTACTTTGATTTCAATTGAGACTGAAATTGATTTTATTTGAAGAGAGGATTAGTCTAGTAATACTATTGACTCTATACCACTGACTTTTAATTATGTTAAAAAAGGAATTGGATATGAGTTTCTAACCCTTGATTAACCTTAACAACAAAAACAAGATGTTCTTTCCAAGAATAATTTATGGACTTTATATATCGATGGTGTTTTTTCACAAGTTAGAAGTGGTATAATAATTTGTCTCATTTCTCCTATAGGTAAGATTTTTTTATGACTATAAATTGTCTTTTGATACTAAAAATAATACAATGTAATTTGAGGCCTTATATATTAGTTTAAAAAAGGATATAGAATTTAGTGTAAAATAGTTAGAGGTTTTTGGGGACTATGAATTAGTTATCAGATAGATAAGGAAAGTTTATAAAATAAACTTACCTCATCTTCATTGATATAGTCAAAAAGTTTGGTACTTGAAATTTTTGAAGATTTTAATATCACCCATATCTTAGGGAATTTAATATACGAGATGATAAACTTGATCCTTTTATTATAACCCTATCATGAGAGATATATAAGCTACTATTGAGTTTTCATTTTTAGAGATTTTTAGATTTGAAATTCTTTATTTAAATGAAAATTTGCCTATTTTTTACCGTGATACAAAAATTTATGAATTTATTAAAATAAATTATTCTAATAATGATGATTATGTAATTAATTATGAAGACTATTTGTAGTTAAATAGTAGTAAGTTAATAACTAGTTTGGTGAGTTTGGAGTCCATGTTTACTCCACATGACTAGCCTAAGATCTCATGTACAGAAGAATCTTCTAGGAGAATTACTGGAGAGGCCATCTCAATAAATCTTGGAATTGAAGCAGAACCAAAGTTTTTTAATTTATAAATATGTCTTTATGTGATAATGTACAAGACAAAAACATAGCGGTAAAAAACATAGTGGTAAAAATATACTGTGAAAAAAATGTCACAAGGATAAAACATAGTGAGGAAAAATGTAGTAGTATTGGTAATATTGAAAATATGTTTCCAAGAGCATAATTGGGACCTTCTAGTGATAAGCACATTATTTATTTATTATCTAGTTGATTTTGGTGATAGTAGTTAACATTTCATGGTGTAAAAGTAATGCACCAAATTTACAAGCCAAATAACTGAAGAAAATGTGATTTCATGAGTTTGGACCTTTAGTTGAAATTTGTTTCATTTTTGAGACATTACCAATACCACTATGTTTTTTTATTGATATGTTATATCCTCATGATGTTTTGTAATACTACATTTTTTTAATACTACATTTTTGTCATACTACATTTTTATCACTATGTTTTTATCTTCTACTTTTTCATAGGATGCTAGAAATACAATGTACTCTTGATGAAAAGGTAAAATTTATTAAAATTTTCAAGGAATTTATTGATATTTTTACCTAGTCCTAAAAGTATTTAAAAGGGTATGATACTAATTGTATAAAACATGACATTCCTATTAAGTTTGGTATTAAACCTATTATGTAGAAAATATGAAAAAAGAGCCCTTTGTTGGAAGACACCACCAATAAAAAGCTTGATAAAATGTTTGATGGTGGTGTCATTTATCCTATAACAAAAGTTCAATGGGTAGGTAATCTAGTTATTGTGTGTGAAAATAATGGATATATCAAACATTGTGTTAACTTTAGAGATCTTATTAAGGTCAGTGTGAAGGATAATTTCCATCTTCTAAGTATTGATCAAATTTTTCAACAAATTATAAGATTTGAAATGATGTCTTTGCTTGATATATTTTTTGGTTATAACCAAATATTTATCAATCTAGATGATAGGTGCAAGACAACCTTCATAACTCAAAGAGGAACTTTCACTTTTAATAGAATGCCTTTTGGTATCATGAACATAGGTGTAAATTTCAAAGAGCTATGCAAATAGATTTTTATGATTTATTCAACATTGTCATGTAAGTCTACTTAGATGATCTTACATATCATTTGAAAAAGATAAAGAAACATCTAGATCATTTATGTGAAGTATTTGAAAGATATATAAAATATGATATTTACCTTAATATTAAGAAACTTATTTTTGGTGTTACTAAAGGCAAGTTATTAAGACATATTATTTTTGAAAAGGGTATTTCAATTGATCCTGAACATGTTAAAACAATCAAAGAATTGTGTCCACCTAAAGATCAGTCTGGTATTAGGTTTCTTTGTAAAACTTAATTTTGCATTTAAGTTTATATTAGATTTTACTAATAAATCAAATCCTTTAAATATTTTACTAAATAAAAATTAGATTTTCATGTGGGAAACAAAAGCTAATTCTATTTTTAATAATGTGAAAAATTCCATTACAAATGCACCTATGCTTGTAAAACTTGATTTTTATAAGCCTTCCATTATTTTTGTTGTAACAGAAAAATCTATAGGTGTTGTAATAACTCACCAAGATAAAAATAATGATGAAAAACCCATCAGATATATGAATAAAGTTTTGAAAGATATAGAAACTAGGTACCTCTTATTGAGAAATTTGTTTTGTCTTTAGTCCCCTCATTAATTATATTTCCCCATCTCTTGATGGGAGATAAATTTATCATAATATCTAATGTACCTATTTTATCTTATATTTTAAACAACCTACTACTCGAGGAAGATTGGCTAAATAGATTTTAAGAATCCAAGAGTTTGATCTTAAATTTTAAATTTTTAAAACTATTAAAGGAAATGAATTAGCAAAACATTTGGCTAAAAATGATTCTTCTAGTATTAATGTTTTACTTTGATCTATTGATGATTCATTGTATGTAAAAGCTCATTTTCCATCTATGAAGGTTGTTGATTTTTTTAAAACTTATAAGTTTGGACTTGAAATGAAAGATTTGGATTGTTTAATAGCTAAAAATAATTCGTACCATGATCTTCTATATTATTTTCAAAATCAATCTTTCCCTAAAAATTTGGATATAAGACAAAAGGGATCATTGAGAATATATACTTTAAAATTTTGTTTGATAGAATTTTTTTTTGTTTTATAAAAATCATGATGGAGTTTTGTTAAGGTGTTTTACTTGTGATAAAATCTAGAGAGTACTTAGGGGATGTCACGAAGGTAGTTTTTGTTGTCATTATGATACAAAAAATATAGCTTATAATATTTTTAATGAGGTTATTATTAGTCTACATTGTTTCAAGATGTTTATAAGTTACTACGCTCTTGTATGCCTTGTCAATTATTTTATGGTGGGGTGAAATTTATAGAAATGCCTTTCAATCCTATAATTCTTAAAAATCCATTCACTAATTAAGGAATTGATTTTATATTAGATATTCATACTCCTTTTGATGGACATATATATATATATATATATATATATATATATATATATATATATACTAACTATGACCTATCATTTTACAAAATGGCTTGAAGAAAAAGCTTTAGAAAGTTCCGTAACATATGAAGTTATTTAATTTATTGAAAATCATATTTTTACTATATTTGATGTGCCTTATGAGATTATTTCAGATAATAGTTCTCAATTTGTTTCAAATGAATACTTATAATTTCTAGGAAAATATTCTATTATTTCTAGTCATTCTTCCAAGTATTACCCTGAAGGGAACTAACATGTTAAATCTATAAATAAAAATGTGATTTCTATTATGAATAAAATAGTATTTGAAAATAAATGAAATTGAAATCTTAATATATTTGAGGCATTATGCGCTGATTGTACCATTGTTAAGGAAACTATAGGATATTCTCCTTTCACACTAACTTATGTTGTTGAAACTACTTTACCTATAGAGATGTAAATCTCATATGCTCGTACTACTTTCTAATACTTATAAGAAGATACAAATTTAATTGAATAAAGACTTGGTGATTTAATAGATTTGGATGAAAGCAAGATTATTGCTTTACAAAAGTTTGAAGAAGCTAAAATAAAGTTGAATTTTTTCAATAAAAAAATTTCTAAGAAAACATTTAAGGTTGGTGATCTTGTACTTTATTGGGATAAAGCCCATGAAGATCTAGGTAAGCACCACAAGTTTGGTTAACTTTTTCTAGGACCATATAAGATTTATGTTATACTTGGGTAAAATGCTTTTCACTTACAAGACATGGAAGGGTATTGGTTGCATTATTTATTTAATGGGAATCATTTGAAAAAAATTCATCGTTAGCTCTTTTCATCTATGTTTTGGTCTTTTTTGTTTCACTTTGTATTATTTTGTCTTGTGTTTTCTTTTATGCTCTTATTTTATTTTGATTAGATCAATTATGATTACATTAACAAAGTTACTCATCATAACGAAGGAAAGTATATGGAAAATATTATAATTTTTCTAAGTATATAATCATGATAAGATGGTTTACATGACATAATTCATATTTTTATTTATAAATGAGCTTGAGCTGGTTATTAATGTTCTTAAAACAATATTTGTTTTTACAATTTATGTTTAAGTAACTTACAATTGATTATTTTTGTATCCTAAAACTCCTATCTAATCTATCATTTTATTCATGCCACACTAACCAAACACTTCATCCCTTTTAAAAGAGTTTTATTATCAAAGGGGTTCTCATTTAGTTACTTGAGAAATTATTTATCTGGATTGCACTCTTAGGTGTTTTGTCTTTAATATGAAAATTTTCATTTTGATACCTCATTTAATTTCTAAAATTAGCTAGCAAGGTTACCAATGTTGAGCCTCTTTTTGACACCCCATCTTTTTTATTTATAAAACCAAGAGTTTTAAACTAATTATATCATAATGATGACTTTATTGTAACATCTAAAATTGATAACTATGGGTCTTAGTTAATTACATCATTTGAATATACATTATCATTGTAAATGTTTATTTCAACTTTTGGATTTAATGTAATTGTTACTTTGCATTATAAGTGGTTTTAAAAGCATTCAATGTATGTAATGAACTATTAAGAAGGTATAGGAAACAAAATGGAAATAATTATTTGATCATATGAATCATATTAGTGTAATTTTCATGATCAAGCTTGTAAGCATTTATGGTTGGATGCATAGGTTGATTTATAAGTTGTATTTCTAATCATCAAAGTATACATTGAATAATTGGTGATTAATACTATTCTTATTAAATAATGTTAAAGTTTTAATACAAGTTAGTTATAACATTATTTATATCAAATAATGTAAACATTGAAATGTTTTAGGTTTTGATTGTATCAAAACCTAAATGTTTTATAACCTAAGATCTAAGGGATAAGTGTTGATTAATTGAAACAAATAGCTAGGGGTTGAATATTATAAAACCTATGTGAAGTGGTAATACATACCTACAGTGGTGGACATAAAACTCAATAATGACCTAACTGTTTAATGTTGACTATGGGGTTCGAATTACTGGTTTGATATCATTTAGATGGTAAGTTGTGTGGATTTAATGCTTTGGAGATATGATATAAAACTTAGGATTTATTTGAGATTGAATAGTTTATAGAGTTATATCCTAAGGTACATGCATCATTAATATTACTTTAGTGATAAATTTAATAGAAAATTTAATATTGATTAAAATTTTCAACTTCCTAAAGGAGTTAGAATGGTTGGCAGTGAGATATTGATAAGTTCATCAGTTGATGTGGTTGAAACACATAGAAAGGTTAGTTATTGTGGATCTAAGACTATATGAAAGGTAATTTTGCATTGGTAACCATTATTCTAGATAATCTTGTCGTAGAAGTGAGATTTTGAGAGTAATTAAAATTATGAATTTGGTCAGTTGCAGATGAGGTATGGATTTCAATTTTGGTATCCCAGGGACATAATTAAATCTAAAATCTTATTTAAGATGCATGAAATCTTGAATCAATTTGAGTTAATTAAGATGCATGTTTCGATACATATGATAATGGAAATATTTTTAGTTTGATTCATATCTATTTAATTTTGGCACATTTTGGGTTATGTTGTATTTATTTTCTTGAAATATATCAAGTTCAAATTGGTTTATATGTATTCAATGAGGGTTTTAGTGAATTTTTGGCTGGTTTAAGAATGGAATTTTGGTTTAAGTTTCATAAGGAAATGATTGGAAGCTTATTATTTTATTTGCCTATTTAAAAATGAAACATATACATTTAGTGGTTTATTTCATTTTGAGTATAAATGAGTTTCAATATTTATATTACATAATACTTGGAAAAGTTTGGTTGATGGTTGGTGATAATGAGATAAATATTTAAAAATGAATGTTTATTCTTATTGATATTAGGTTTTGGGAAAGATAATGTGATAGTTTTTTGGTTTGAGACACATATGATGCATGTCAAACTTTGCTACAATTTAGTATAGGTTTTTGAAATAAAGGTGTTATCTATCTCTATCAACTTGAAATGATGATGGTAGTTTGGTAAATAAGAACCACCCATTGATTTTTGTTTTGTTCAAGTGTTGGGTTTGGTTTCATTTTACTTGTTTCTACATTTGTATGCCTTAGATACCAAAAAAAACATATGCCATTTGTTATTTATTGATTCATATATATGGTGTATTCTATTTGGTCTGGGTCGGAAAATTTTATATGGTAATTAGTATGATATAAGCATGTTTCATGAATGAGTTGGGTTTTCAAAATATAAGTTAAAAATGATTTTTAAATAATGAAGTTCATGTTTGGTATTTTAGTTGATACTTATGACTGATAGATATGATTTTTGGGTTATGCATGTTAGTTTATTTTGAGGAGGCTTTTGTATTCTATTTTTTTGGGTATGATAGTTCTATTTGTTTATTTGGGAATATCTATGGAAAATGGAAACAACAAATGAGTCTGCATGAGACTTTTAGTTTTTTAGTTATAATTTTTTTTGTATATAATTTGTAGTTGGTAAATTGGTTTGAAGTGGAAAATGAATACAAAAAATATTAAATGATTATTTATATTCTCATGCATACAAAATATGATATGAGAAATCTATTCTATTTGAGGTATGACTTCATTAAATATGCACATTTTTGGGTTGAAGAAAATTATTAATTTGGGCAGGTTATATTTTATAAATGGGTTTTAGGATAAAAATTTGTTATTTAGTTTGAATGAGGTTATGTTTATGGTTCTATTTATTATTAATAGTCATTATCAAGTTCAAATATATATTTATATATTTTAGCTAGTTGGTAGAATTATTAGTTATCAGTTTCAAAGGGAAAATAAGTGGTTTCAATAGATTTTGTATATCAATTGGTTTTTGAGCACTATTAGTTTATTGTGAATAAATACTTGGTCACTTATTAGGATAACATTTTTTATTTAGATGGTTTTAGGTAGATTTTGTTTACTTTGATTTCATAAGAAAACCCTTAGTCATTTGTTAGACTGTGTTAATGAAATAATGTTTCAAATTTCAATTAGTTTATTGAAATTTATGATATGAATTTATATGGATTTAATATATGGTTGAAAAAAGTTTCATTGCAAGCAAGTAATTAGGGTTTTGTTTTGTTTTATCTTTAAAAAAATGCTAGGGTGGACACCTTCCAACTATAATATTTCTCATGGTAATGTATTGAGGAATAATCAAACATGTAATAGACAATATTCATCTTCTCATAGTTTTGATTTTAGATGCCAATATTATGGACGTAGAAGGCCTGGTAGAAATTTCCCTACACCCTTTAATAGAAGAAATCAGATGTCTATTTACTTTTATGCCTTAGATCCAAATTTTTAATATGTTCTTGATGACTTTCCATTTAATCCTACAAATAATCAAGAAAATTGATGATTGATAAGACCATATTGGATAACTCATCCTCATGGATGTAAGAATCCAATTGTTTAAACTCAATGAATTCACACATCCCTATATTCTGAACATAATTTAGTTTAACATTATGACCATTTGCCTGAAAATAACTTAGAATAAGTTTTTAAATTGGATTTTCATGCCCTAGTGACTTTAAAATATAAAATCCCATCTACTGAGCCTATTAATCCATTTGAAACTTGTACAAAATGGAATCTTGAAAATTTACCTCATCACTTTCTATAAAAATAAAGGATGGTGCCTCTTAACTGCAAAAGATGAGATAAGTATGATAGCATCACCATCCATCACTAGGATGTTAAATAAGGTTAAGATGGAAGTGGATGATGAAGACAATGAGGATTTTGTCAAGCTAATTAAGTTTCCTACTACCACCATGAGTTACATAGAGTATTTGACTGATAAGGGCTATCTATTGATAGAAATGCTTTTAGATTTTGATGAGGAATATGATTTGGAGTGAAGTTTAATTCTACTAATTTGAAACTTTTGTAGATACTATATATGTTTTAGTATTTTTTAGAACTTTATTTTTCCAATGGTTCTATATGGGTTTAACGGTATTTGAAAACATTTTAGATATTATATATTTTTGATGTGGAATATATATGAACTTATGGATAATGCATATGGTTAAATTTAAGTGTAATAATTTTGATTTAAATATCTTATGTTATTTTAAATGTTTATACATAATTGGTTTATTTAGATGTTGTGATGTCCAGGGTCCCCACCAAATCAGAGTTTGTCCCCTTTGGTCTATTAATATTTATTTTGTTCTTAAGACTTATTTTTAAAAAGTATTATTTTAAGTTAAGTTATAACTACAATTTAATTGACTTAATTAAAGTCAATTAAGACTTAACTAATAACTAACTAAAATTAGTTATAACTTATCCTTCAACTATCTCTTGAGAAAGAGAATATAAAATAAGATCAAATTGACATAAAAATATGAACATTACATAGGTATTTTTGAAGACTGTGATTTGCTTCAAAGCTCATCATAATACTCTTTTATGTGCAACATCTCTGAAATAAAGCAAATTTTGTAGATAAATCAAGGACACATTTTTTTATGGTTAAATAAGATTTTAATTACCACATATATATCTAGGATTCATTGTTTAGTTTATAAAATGATTATCTAAAGTCTATTAGGTTTAATATCTTATAATGATTGCAAATTTACAGTAATATGAGCAAAACTTGAACTATTGGCCTGAATACTAATGAATATTTTGCTATATACAATAAGTTATTGATCTATTTGGATTCTTTTGTTTATTATATAAAGAATTTTTGTATTGAATATTTTATTTCTTAATAAAAATTTACTTCATCTTTACTAAGATGACTCTCTTATAGACTCGTAATCTTTTTTATTTTAATTTATCTAGTTTTATTTATTTATTTTATTGTTGTTTAATTTAGTAATTAGTTTAATTTACATTGATTAACTTCTTTTATTAAGTTTTAGTCTTTCATTAGTTTAAAATAATGTGTTTATTAAATTTAATAGTCTTTTCTTAAATAATTAGATTTATCTGTTAAGTTTATTTATTTTAATTTAGATCTTTAGTTTATTTTCTAAGTTATTAATTTATTTCTTATTTATGTTTAGACTTAGTTTAATTTTTATAGATTTAATTACTATTATAATTTTCATTTTTCATTTCATTGAATTAAGTTTGAATACATTGTTGATTCTTTAGTTTAGTTTATTCCTAAATTTGTTTTATTTTTAAGTTTAAAGTTAAGTTAGTTTTTAATTTTTAATTTATTTGTTTGTTATTTCAGTTTTAGTTGTGTAATTGTTTTTATTGTAATTTCAAGTTATTTCTTTGGCATTCATTGAAATATTTTATTTTTATCTTTTAGGTCTTTGAGTTTCTTTTCTTTTGACCTTTTTTGAATAGAACGTAAATATTTGAAATCATTTTGAATGGAAAAAAAATATTTATAAGGAATAAAAATCTTTCCTTCAAGACATTATCTTAGTCATAAATAGTCTTTGTCAGATAGGATAGATTATATATTCACATCTATTTTCTTTAGGCTTAAAGAGAATAATTTATTTCTAAAATTATAATGAGGTATGGATTAGTTTTTGGTATACTTATTATTTCTTATAACATTTAAAACCTCTTGCATATCTTTTAAAACCATTATGACCTATTAGACCTTAACTGTTAAATTGGTATAATTCCAACTTAACCTTCATGATAGCTGAAATGGATGATTCTTTAATGTAATAATTTTGATCTCTAACACACTATCAATGGCTACTTGGTTAATCCATAAAGAACTCTCAATATCTTCTTCATAGGATCAATAGGGGAGCTTTTGGACATAATCCCTTGTCTTTTTTTAAAGAACTGAAGGAAGAGGTCACATAGTTCCCATTTATCTATGTGAAGAACACTAGTGGATGAATATATAATCTACCACCATATTATGATGAAATGGACAATCAATTCATTATGTTCTTGTTTGATATAAGGAAATTATAAAAATATAGTCTTGAGAAGCTTGTTCATGTCGAAGGATTTAACAAATTTTGATATTTATTGTCTTAATGAATGAATAGACCAATCGAGGAGGCCATTATACTAATCAAGATATATTCCTTCTGGGGTTTTGGGTGAGATTTTGAAAATAACCCCATCTCAAAGTAGAATTTCCCTGATAGTTATAGTAGAATCCTTAACATGTGCATTGGGATATCCTTCCTATTTGAACTTGGGAAACTCTAGTAGGGGACATGGGAGAATAACCCCTCATATATTGATATTGAGAGGCTCTTTAAGGTATATAGTGTAGGTCTACATGTTTTTAAATTCATTTTTTGAAATGGTAGTATTGGATTATGTTTTATTATTTTTGGGAAACTAGTGTTTAGTTCTTAAACAATAAATGGTTTGGAATAAGGGGAAAATAAAATATTATATGGTAAAATATAATTTTTGATAAAATTAATTACATAGAGAAGAGAAGTAACTTATCTATAAAATTAAATTGAGATGACTATTTCAAAGCTTGAAAACTATTGCAAATGACTGAGAAGATGTCATGAATCTAAATATATCTTTCATTAAGTGAAATTATAGGAGCAAAAAAAATAGGACACTTCAAGGTCTGGTACTATAGTCTAGGTCCTACCACTATTATCTAAACTAGTCACAAAGATCTAAGTTTTTTGGGTTTTGTATGCTATCCCTATGTGAACCTATATGTGGAATTTGAAATCTTGAATGTTGATGGAGCTCCTTGTAGAGTTGTTTTAATCTTCAAAACCCTAGGTCCATCTACACACATGAAAAAAATATATATAAAAAGAAAAAGTGGGAGAATTTGGTTTTGGGAAAGTATGGTCACATGATCTAGAACCCCTACTTCTTGATCACTACCTAAATAAATCCTCAAGATAGGGTCTCAAATCTAATGTATTTATTCCTTAAGGAACATGCATAATCAACGTGCATGGTAGATGCAAGAATGAACTTTTTCCTACATCCCTCCTTGATCAAGCATGCAAATCCATGTGTGATTTGAAATGCTAACATATACTATTGACTAATTTTTAGTTATGTATTATGACAAAGTAGTAAGTGTTAGATATAAACTACCTTGTGAATTCCTTTATATAAGAGACTCTTTGTTTTGAATTTGGGGACTTTATTCACATTTAGTCAATATTAGAAAGACAAACAAAACTTAAGGATGAAGCTAAGAAGGGCTTGGGACTCATTAAGAAAGGAAACCTAACCATTGGGACTCAAAATTCCACTAGACAAGAGAACTATAAATAGGACACCCTAGGGTCTAATGTTATAGTCTAATTCTAGCACTTATATCCTACAAGCTCATGTCCTAGGGGAATAGGATTGGCCTAGAAAATTTGATCTAGCTAAG
Source organism: Torreya grandis (assembly GCA_037957365.1). Taxonomy (NCBI): domain Eukaryota; kingdom Viridiplantae; phylum Streptophyta; class Pinopsida; order Cupressales; family Taxaceae; genus Torreya; species Torreya grandis. The sequence continues at coordinate 3,084,721 of JARHVA010001605.1, read as the reverse complement.
GTGGAATGATCATTTGAAAATCTTGGGATGAATGGGGATAATAAAAAAGGTAACTCAAGCATGAGAGAAGACCAAGATAAGTAAAACAAAAGACATACTTAATGTGAATAAGGATCATATTCTCTAGTTAGAGTCTCTTGTGAAAGGATTGTGAAAAGATATGATATGTGTGGTTTCTTGACCAATTTAGGGTGTATAAATTTTCCCCCTTTTATTCTAGCAATTCAATGAAAATAATTACTAGAGTAAAAGAAATAAAATAAAATGCATACTTGAACTACTTGCATGGAGATGAATGGGCTATAAAAGGGCCCAATTCACTTCTTGGCCAGAGAAGTAGATGAAGAGTTGAATAGTACTTGGGAAAAAAATCAATGAAATAGATTCCCCCTATACTAAATCTAAAATTGGAATCTGTGTAACATGGAGGAAGGTAATGGTTTTTGCTATGTTGAATATGGATGAAAATGAGGAATGTTTGAAGGCCCAAAACTAAGGTCTATCCTCTATCCCACATAAACTCATGTAATCTAGAATTTGTGTATATAATTTGTATGATATGAAGATCAAAATTTATCATGCTCTCACTCTAAATATCTAAACTAGAACTAAGAAATACTTGAATCCCCAAAACCAATGTCTATCCTTTGTCCCACACAAACTCATGTAGTCTGGGTCTAGGTGATATAATGGACCAACCATTTAGATGGTCATGTGGTCCAATATAGTGACAACCTAGGTACCATTAAAAGTAATATAAAAATATGGTTAATGTGCAAGAAGATAATGTCAGGTCTTGGCATTCCATCTATATAATCTGGGATGATGAAGAACATAAACATCTATTCCATGCCCCCAAAGCTGGTATGTGAGTGATGCATTTGTATAATACAGAAATCTATATAGCCACATGTGATGTGACCTACCGTGCCATGACCCATGTGTAAAACTAGAGATAAAAACACTATGCTCTATGTTATTCCTATAGTATGCTATCTAGTCCTATATCTATGTCATGTTGTAAGAAGCTATACGTGTGAGACATGTAGTAATGTACATGCCCCTAAATATGTTATCTAAGTTTGAATCTATATCATAGTTATTATGAATCCATATAAATTGAACCAGTGCATCTAAATAATCTGTGTACCTATAAGATGAAAATACTATGGATCCATATGATCTAAACTATTGTAGCAAAATAGTCTTTGTACTTGTAAGCTAAAATCAATGCAGATCCATATGATCTAAACCACTATATCTAAATACTCTGTGTATCTATAAATTGAAAGTATATACCTCTAAGTTTCTTGAGTAATGTTGAGTGAACCATGTAATCTAAATCACTATATATTTTAACTAATATGATCTAAATCTAATAATCTAACTATTGGATGTGTATGAACCATGGTGTATCCACTTATGAGAGTGGATGGGAATGCTAAATAGGTGTAAAAATAGGAATAGTAGGAATAATGCCCCCTATTAGGGAGAGGGATAAAATTTGTGATAGAGGAGGCCAAGCCAAAAGTGGTGACTAGTGGCATAAGTAGAAATAATTTTACTTGTTCTGAATATCTTGAGAGGTTGTTTGATTGATTAGATGAAGTTGTTGAAGGTGGAACAAGTTTTGATTGGCAATGATCAAGATGTATGTCTGAGTATAAAATAAATATAGAGATACTCATGTTGTATTAGGATAGATGAGGTATTAAAAATTCAAAGTTTAAGTTATATCAAAGGTATCATTATCATGATTCTATAGAATAAAATAGTTTCAAAAATGGAGTTATGGGGTTCAAGTTATGGGCAAAATGGTATTTTGCTTTGATTGAGAAAACTAGTTAATATAAGAAATTGTATTGATTTCCAATTCATTTATGTATTGACTAGGTTGAGATTTTGAGATCTTGGAGTGAGAAAATGCTAAAGAGATGAGCACTTACCATAGCAAAATTCAAGTAGTTACCAACCTAGGTTTAGGTTGGTGGCGATGTTACCCTGGTAAGTAGTTGAAACGCTTGATGTTTGTCTATTTTGAAGCATGTTTTTGGTGATTTTGAGCTTTTTAAAGTGTCCTAGGAAAAATTTCACTAGTTATATAACTCATGTCCTACATCCATTGCTCTTTTCTAGGTTCCAATGCTCTTATCTAGGTTGTAATACCCTTATCTAGCACTGATGTCATGTACCCAGTGTTGTTGTCTTATAAGCAAGTTTTTATGAGATGTGGCTTTGTTAGTTGATTTTTTTTCTTGGTTAGTGATTTGGTATTATGGATTGATAGATGATATTTTTGGTGCTTTCAAGGTGAGGTGCGAATGAGAAAGTTCCATATGGGCTAGTGATGGAGACATTGAGGTTGTTAATATTATCTACTAATGAGAGAGCTATCATTAATAAGGTAGGGTTGGGTCATGTGTGTGACCTAGGAATAATGTAGTGGGAGAGATATCTAATTAATTCCTTATGTGAGAGGTGGAATGTAGATAAATTTACTTCATGGCTTCCTATAGGGGACATTACTATGACTCTAGAAGATGTGTATCACATTTTGTATTTACTAGTTAGTGAATGATGTCTGACATTGCAAGATAACATGGGTACTAATGTTATTAATGGTGCATCCTTGTATTTTGATAATATTCCCTTAGGTATACATCAGAGAGGGAGTTACAATGATGTATTATTGTTAGTTATTATGCAATACAATTTTCTATGCTTATGAAAGTGGTTGGTTGTGTTATTTTCATCGTTTGTTGATGTGGATGGGAGTGGATGGTCTATTACATATAAGATGCATATGATTGTGTGTAATTTTTAGGTATATGGAAATATATTCTCATGGGGGATGACAATTTTATCCCACCTATATATGGATCTATATAGGTTTACATAGGAGGCATTTAATGGTGGATTGAGTGTAGTAACATTATTGCATTTTTTGGCTTATGAACACATAGTGGTTGTGCGGCTAATAAGATTATTAATGGATAAGTGGGCACCTCCATAGCCATTTAGAGAGTTTTATATGAGTATATTATCTATCTAATCTCCTAGGATGGATCATTATAGGTGGGTGCTAGATAGATTGCTAGCTAGTGACATTATATGGAGGCCTTATAGAGGATTTCCTAGGTGGGCTGAGGATGGAGTGCGGTTATGGTATATGAGGGTCAGTTGTTGGACACATGACTACTGGGTTGGAGTGTATGAGTGATTTCAATATGAGTGTGTGAATAGATATTTTGGGGTACCATAATATGTTCTCTTGATAACATGGGTGTGCGTGAGGAGTGCATAGGCACCAAAAAGGGAAAGAGCTCATGCGAGGTCCATGGAGACTGAGCTAGCATCATTACCTTTAGATGCATACAATGTGGCTATAAAAATTCCTAATATGGATGATGTTGGATGTACAAATGCATATACTACATGGTGGATGAGGTATTGATGGGATCCTTTGTACCCTATTGATTGAGAAGATTCTCTAGAGTATGAGGATACTCAATCAATATAAATGATGGGAGGTAAGCAATAATTTCATTTGAATAATGTAAAAATTTGTGTTATTTTTAAAAAAAAGTATATATCTAATGTAATTCCCTATTTTGTGTATAGGTGGAGTGGGAAGTGTGTAGGATGAGGAACATGTTGGGGTGGGGAGTAGATATGATGACTATTGGGAGACCATCATTGAGTCTACACTCTGAGAGCTCACATAGCATGTTCCTAATGATTTGGTGGAGGAGGGATTGATAGAAAAAGTAATGGTTATGGTTAGTATTCATTATCATATATTTGATAGGGCTATTATAGAGATAGCTACATAGAGAATGAATACTAGCCATAACCATTACTTGATAGAAAAAGTAATGGTTATGGCTAGTATTCATTCTCATATATTTGATAGGGATATTATAGAGATAACAAATCCTAATGATTTGTTATCTTGATAGGGTTAGTAGTAGGAGATAGAGATGAGCTGAGAGCTGAGCTTGATAGGCATAGGATGCCTCCACTTAATTATGATTTTATTAGCATATGGATATAGATGAGTACATTGACCTTGAAAGGTAGTATGTATACTTGTGTGAGGAACATGGCTCTCTAATGGAGTGAGAGAGTCATCGCAAGATGCATTTAGGAGATTGAGAAGGTGTGAGGCCATCAAGTGCTAGAGTGGATTATAGGACTAATACTGGTGGGGAGAGTGAGATGGAGAGTGAGGACATGATGACCATTCATGATTGATTATATTTGATATGGTGTATATGTTTTTGAAAACTCCTTATATATATGGATGTTGGTTTGATTTTTGATTCAATCATATTATTTTATGGTATTTGGAATAGATTGGTATATTTATAGCAAATGGTTGATTGGAAATAGCTAGTTTGACATTGATATTGACATTACATATGTTTTCATAAAATGGTATTTAGGATATATGATTTGATTTTTGATGATAAGTGTGATGTTAGTTTTGATTTTGAAGTATATGTGAGTAAAAATTTGTTGTTTTGTAATTTATAAAGTGATTTGATAAAGTGACTTGGTTTAAGATAAGTTAAAATGGGATATTGGTAAGATCAAGATTTGGATAATGTGATTTGTCTAGGGATGATTATTATGGAACTAGGAATGTTAGTTTGTTTGTAAAAGGGGATGTAAGATAGCACAATGTGTATATCAATTCCCTAAGAGTGGCTCAAGAATGTAAAGGTTGGCCCTTTAGCTCCATCATTGCCTACTAAGTGAAGCTTATGAACTAATACTAGTATAAATGTGTGTTGTATCACTATCTGAACCTTGATGGCCAACTAAATAAGTGTCAATACTAATCATGCTATGTAGGAACATGATCTATATCTAATACTATCTATGGTGCACTAATTGTATCTATATATGAAGACTTTATAAGATGCAATCTCAATGGATTCATAACCAAAACTATGTGCTATTAAGGAGGTTCATCTAACCACAATTGTAGTGGATTGATACATGAAATAACACCCTATGTCTTCTATTATGATGCATATAACTAAGTAATAGATCAAGTTAGATCTATAATTTGTGATGGGGGCTCATCTAATCTCAATCATAGTAGGTTACTACATGAAATGGGTCCCTCAAAGTCTGGCCATAGTAAATGTCTCTTTGGATTAGTACTCTATGAAGTGGGTTCATCTGATATTAACCATAGTAGGTTATTATGTGATATAGGACCCAAAAAACTTAGTCATAGTGAATATCTCTCTAGAGCAGTACTCTATTATAGTGCTTGTGATTGTGATGGATATGTATATGGAACTACACTATGTACTTCTTGGAATATAGTGCTATATGTAGGTTGATCTCACTATACTAGTCTCTAAACCTTTTGAGTAGTTTGAATAGGAGATCTCATATGAGGCTCTATCCTAGAATCCACATTAATCTCATGATGAGTGATCGATGATTCCTATAAAGTAATTTCTTGGGATGACTTCATCATGTATGAATGAGTTATATGGTTCCATGATGGAGGATATCTTGGTGCCCCTTGTGTAAATCTATGATGTCGTTATAAACACATGTAATGAAATTACTTAGATATTCACATAGAATTATTTTATAGTGCATAAAATAAGAAAATAGGAGCGATTACACAATAATAATTAAAATCAAAACAAATTCATAGATAATATAACAAAGACACTTCAAGGGGGCAACCTCCACAACAATGCACTAATAACAGAGTAATTAACATAATGCATAAAGACTAACCACTACATCCTAAACATAGTCTACCTAGCCATGGTTATTCCATAGGCCAACCTATCTAGGAACATAAAGAAATGTAACGAGTAATAAAAGAGGTATGTAAGCCACAAGTCGGCCACACATATACCTACACATACCAATGATTAAGGTCATAACAAGACCTTCCCCTTCAAAAAAACATTGTCTTGAATGTTGTGGAAACTCTAGATGTTTCTTCACAAATGATTCATCCTCCCAAGTGGCATCTTCACATGGTAGATTATTATATTTGATCAGGTATTTGGTAATTGCTCTAAAATGTAGCTACTTGGTGCACCTTTGAAGGATCACCTCAAGATCAAGAATAAATATACCTTCCTCATCCAATTTTGGTAATTATATTTGAATGTTAACTCTATTTACAATTTATTTCTTTAGTGATGATACATTAAATATTGGATGTATGTGAGCTGATGAAAGAAAATCTAACTTGTAGGCCACACTGCCAATTTTTTGCAAGATCTGATAAGGCCCATAATACTTAGCAGACAACTTGTAATCCTTTTTTTTTAATTTAATGAAATTTATTTATATGGATTAAATCAAACAAATACCTAATCATCGATGTCGAAATTCATCTTAATTCTATGTTGATCTACTTATTTCTTCGTGTGATCTTGGGCCATATCTATATTTTCACGTAAACTTGCAAGGACCTCCTATTGATGGTGAATATGCTCTTCAATTTCATGAACCTTGGGATGGACCTTAAAGGTTAAAGTTATGGATGGAGGGTTGTATCCATATAGTACCACATAAGGAAACATTGGGGAAGAACTATGAACGAAAGTATTATACCACCATTCAGCAAGTGGTAGCTAATGAACCCATTTATCTTGTTTATCAAAAATAAAATAATGGAGATATCCTTCCAAACATTTTTTGACTACCTCAATTTTTCCATTAGATTGAGGATGATAGGATGAAATATGAGCCAATTTGGTGCCTAAACATGTAAATAACTTAGTCCAAAAATTACTAGTAAAAATGGGATCTCTATCAATGATAATGATCTTAGGGTTCCCATGCAGTTTCAAAAATATATTGACAAAAATAGTAGCTACTGTACTAATAAAAAATGGTTGGGATAATGAAAAAAATGACCATACTTATTGAGATGATCTATAATAACCATGATAACATTTTGACCATCAAATCTTCGTAACGTTGTAATGAAATCCATAGATACCTCTTCCCAATGCTAGCTAGGGATGGATAAAGGTTTTAAAAGACCTAGAGTTTTGATGGTTTCATCTTTATGTTGTTGATAGATAATACATTTAGCGACATATTTCTAGATATCCCCCTTGAAACCTTCCACAAAAAAATCTTGCTTGATTTTGTGATAGGTTTTCAAAAATCTTGAATGACCCCCAATTGGAGTTGCATGAAGTTCTTGAAGTATTTTTTGTTTAAGATAATTTTTACATAGGTATAATCTATCTTTATACCATAATGCATTACCTTTCCATGTGAATTTTTCAAACCCACCTAAACCTTGCTGAAGATTTTGAATAAAATAATGGGTAGTACTATCATGTTCCCATTCTGATCATGTTTCCTCTAGCCAATCTACCTACAAAATGGTTATGTCACATAACAATGCCTCAACTGATTCATCTTTTCTAGATAGTGAATCTACCACCACATTATCCTTGCCCTTTTTATAGACTATTTCAAAATCATAGCCTAACATATTAGTTACCCATTTCTATTGTTCTTTAGATGACAACCTTTGTTCTAAAAAATATTTAAGACTATCATGATTAGTTTTCACCTGAAAGTGATGATCCATCAAATAAGGTCTCCATTATTTGACTACATGCAAAATGGCCATCATTTCCTTCTCATATATGGGCTTGTGCATATTTTTACCCTTGAGTTGACAAATTTCAAATGCAAGTGGTGTATCTTCTTGCATGATTACAATACCCATACCATACCTAAATACATCACATTCAACCATAAAAGTCTTCAAAAAATTAGGAGTGGCTAATACTAGAGTAGTGCACATATCTAATTTCAATTGTTCAAATACTCGAGTAGCTACATCAATCCACTGAAAGGAGTTTTTATTTAACAAACAGGTGAGTGGGGATACAATACTACCATATTTTTTGACAAATTTATGATAGTAACCAGTAAGCCCCAAAAATCCATAAAGTTGCTTGAGTGACATAGGAATTGGCTAGTCCAGCATTGCTTGAACGTTTTTAGGCTACACTTTCAATCCTTCATAAGACACCAGATGACCCAAATATTCAACTTTACCAACCCTAAAAGTACATTTGAAAGGTTTGGCATATAATTTAATTTGGTCCAAAATGAAGAGTACCTGTTTCACATGTTACAAATGGTTTACCTAATTTTTATTATAAATGAGGATATCATCAAAGAATACCAAAACAAATTTCCTCAAAAATGTTTTAAAAATAGTATTTATCAAACTCTAAAAAGTAGATGGTGCATTTTTTAGGCCAAAAGGCATAACCAAAAACTCATAATGGCCCTCATGAGTCCTAAAAGTGGTTTTGGGTGTGTCTTCATCATAGATTCTAATTTGATGATACCCAGAATGTAGATCTAACTTGGTAAATTAAAGAGCACCATTTAATTTATCTATCAAATCATAAATGATAGGAATCCAAAACCTATCTTTGATAGAGTACATATTGATTTCTCTATAGTCAGGGCACATCTTCCAAGTGTCATATTTCTTTCTCACCATGACAATTAGTGAAGAGTATTCACTTTGGCTATGGTGAATGATTCTTGAATCCAATATCTCTTGTACCATATTTTCAATTTCAATTTTTTGGGCATATAGATACCTATATGGCTTGATTTTGGGTGGTGTACTACTAGTAATAAGTGTCATAGCATGATCATGCATGCGACTAGGTGGAAGTCCTTTTGGCATGTCTCCAAAAATAATAGAATGATCATCAATTATTTGTTGCAAATCAAGAGGTGTAGATTGCTAAGTTGGTTGTATTTCCATAGAAAACAAGTGAGCTACAAATCACTTAGCACCCTTACAGAGAATCTTTGTCATTTGATGGGAGCTAACAAGTTATGGATATTTAGCCAATACTCATCTTATCTCAAATTTCATTTATTTAAAATGAAAATACATGAATAATTATTGAAAATTCATCTCAATAGTGCCTAAAATGGTGAGCCAATGGACTCCCAAAATAATATGAGCTCCACCCATAAAAAAACAAACATAGGAGAATCCAATAAGTAGTCTCTCATGGCTAACTTAATACTATGAAATTTTCCTAAACAACTGATAGTACCACCATCTATAATCATAACTTGAAATTCTAGAGTAGGATAAATGAAATAGTTCAAATGAGTAGCCAAATTACTATTGATGAAGTTGTGTGTGCTCCCAAAATCAATCAAGATAGTGACCATTTATTTCTTAAGTAAACCCATCACCTTAAGAGTTTGGGGAGTACTAATACCTGAAAGGGCATGACATGAAATAGTAGCCTAAGAGTCATCAAATTTTTCCTCAAGAAATTTCTCATCCTCATCATGTACTTCTACATCATCTTCATCATCATTGGCACTTTCAATGTAAAATAGTTTCTTTTTAGCACAATGATAGTCTTTTCTCCATTTAATGTCACAACCATAACACAATATTTTAGATCATTTCTCCTCAATTTGTCATTATTTTAATCTGGTGGGCTATGGAGATGATGGTGATAGAAAGTTGTGATCATGACCAGTAGTGAAAGTTTTCCTTTTGACCATCTCTTTTTATTCTATCATGCATGCCTTAGGGATAGCTTCTGATACAAATTTTGCGTTAAACATTTAAACCTCATATTGGATGCTATCTTTGAGGCCACCAAAAAATAGATCAATCAAATTTCCCTTAATGATATCTTCCACCTGTAAAGAGAGATTATGAAATTGATGAATATAATCCTTCACAGTTTTTGTTTACCATAGCTTGGATAATTAGCTAAAATAGTTCTCAAAGGCATTATTCTAATAATAAGCTAAAAACTCCTTAATAAAAATAGTCCAAGTAACAGGAGCACCATTCTTTTTATTTTAAGCACATAACCGGTGATACCAAATGAATTTCTTAGGTTCTAGATTAGGGATGCAACCATCACCCTATTGGAAGTCGGTGTTTGATGTATCTCAAATAAATTCTCACTTTGGGTAATCTAAGTGAGAGGATATTTAACATCAAACTTACACATGTCCACTTTTGGCAACATTAGTTTCATACTAGTATGGGATTTGAATGCTAAAGTGGAGGGTTGTTAGGTTAAACTAAGATATGAGGGTATTTAATTACATATTGATGTGCTACAATTCACTATGAACCCCATTAATCTATCCATGAATCCTTGAAACATTAGCTTGGACTACAATAAATTCATCCTACCTCACCAAGTTTTATTTGTCCACTTGAAGCTAAGAAATTATCTAATCTAAAGTTATAGATTCCATGTTGTCAGTAGAAGTAGTCTTAATATTTTATGGTTCCCCTTTTCTTCCCTAAGTTGAAGGACATATCATAAACAAACCCTAAAAGGGTTTTTACATTGAAAAAAGTGTACCAAAAAATGGTACCATTATAATTTCCTGATCAAGATGAATCTAATGACTACCTTTCCACCAAAGACTAAAAATTTTGGTACCAAAAAAGTGTACCAATAGAATATACCATTTTGATTATCTCATCGAGAAAAATCCAATGACTATAATTGTGCAAGGAGAAAAAATATTATAGAATTCTTTTAAATTTTAAAAAAAAAAAGCATTTTGAGCAATACTGCACTGACAAAAAAAATTAATTCTTCCTGGATTACAAGTTATATTTTTTTTATTTCACCACTCCTAGAAGGCATGCCTCACTAGATACAAAATAAATGCCACAAGAAACTTTCCCAAATCAAAGCTTTGTTACCACTTGTAATGAAATTACTTAGATATTCACATAGAATGATTTTATATTGTAGAGAATAAGAAAATATGAGAGATTACACATTGATAATTGACAACATAATAGAATACGATATAATATATAAAAGCCACTTCTAGAGGAAAACCTCCATAATAATTCACTAATATCATAATACTTAACATAATGCATAAATTATAACCACTACTTCTTATATATAGTCTACATAGCCAAGGTTATTCCATAGGCTGACCTATCTAAGAACATAAAAAAATGTAACAAGTAAATAAAAGAGGTATGTAAGACATAAGTTGGACACACATATCCCTAGACACACCAATATTTAAGGGCATAACAACACATTTATTAATGCAATCCTTGCGTCCTTAACAATCATTATCTCTATGTCCACATATATGATGATAGTTATAAAAGGGTCAATGTGGCTATCTATGTAAGAGATGTGGATCTCATTGATGAGTAGAAGGTAATGTGATTAACCTCTTATCTAATAGTGCTAATAATATTCCATATGGGATATATTGATCTAAATCAAATTGTAGTGGTGCCCTACTATAATTCTCTATAGTGCATACTGTAGGTGGTGTTTTAGAAACTAGATCTCCATTCTTAACTAGTTTCTTTTCTAGCTATGGTCTTTTATCTCTTTTTAGACATGGTGGATGTTGTATGATAAGAGCTATAGATGGAGGCACTGTTGTGAAATCTAGAGTAATTCAATTAGTTGAATATGCCTTAATCAATCCTAATTTACTTTCCAAGGATAGAAATAAATAGCATAAGTTCCTAAAAGAGGACTCTATTTGATATAATAGATGCTTGAGGAGAGGTTGGCAAATCCCTTTTATAATATATGCTAAATCTCTAAATCTACTAGTTTATAAATCATTATTAACATGTGAGATATGAATCATAAGATATAATCACTAACTAGCTCTGAAGTATTCTGATGTAATGTGGCAAGTTTCTCATATGTAATATGAGGGCATGTGTTTATTATGTAATATTTAATAAATTCCTCCTATAAGTCATCATATGTGTGTAAGGAGCCAACATGGAGTGGATAAAAGAATGAATTATGTACCTCCTCCACTAATTTCTACTCGACTAACATTAGTAGAATCAAAGGACTCACATGAGATGGTAAATCCTTTCAAAAGACTTAAAGGTGTACGAATAGATATCTAGTTCCATCAAAGTGAGGCAATGATGGTATTTGAAAATGCTTAGGAAATGAAGATTTTAAAAATATATTCAAAAGAGGGTTACCATGTAAATCACTGACATCTATGCAAGACTTATAAGCCTTTTTTATCAAGGTAATAATATGTACTTGGTGTTGTAATTCACCAATTTCATGCATTAGAGAAATAATCTCCTAGGATGGTATATTAGCATCTTGAAGTGGTTCATTTAATCATTGAATTTGATCATTTATTTTAGCCATAGGAATGCTACATATATAAATTATATCATAGAGAGGGGGTGTGCTCACTTGAACCTTTGGAGGAATGGTAACTTGGACCATACTAGAGGGATGTGGGCTACCATTCTCTTTGGGTGAAGAGTGAGAAATAGGTGCAATTGTAGTAGGGATAGATTGGGAGATTCATTGGTATCCTTATTATTTAGTGAATCACATTCTAATTGAGTAGAGGATGTGATTTTATCATTAAGATGTGAAATATTTGAAATAGAATCATACATAGAAGTAGAAACAACATTTGGTAGTGCATTATGTTTGAGAGGAGTGAGAGAAGAGTTAGAAATATGAGATGCATTTTCTTATTCACTATGTACATAATAATAATCATTATTTAATGAATTATCATAATCAAATTTAAAAAAATAGTCACTCTCATTTTCATATTCATTTGCATGTTCATAATCATACTCATTATCATTTCCATCATCACTAGGTAGAGGGGTAAGAGAAGAATTTAATGTTTTTCTAATATGCAATAAGTTATCATATGAAATTGGAATATTATGTGCATTTATAATATCCATGGATGGAGTGTATGCATTAATTCCATTTTCAATATGAGAAGTAAGAGAAAGAGAGTTATCATTTAGATATTCTTTTGACAAAGTAGAGTTAAGACCATGAGATGGATCATTTGAACTATGCATTGACAAATTTGTTTTATTGTGTTTATATTGTCGTAATTTGAACATATAAGTAAAAAAAAGATAGAGATATTAGGTTCACATAGAAGAGAATTATCACAAATAAGAGGTTCACTTGGAAGTGCCTGACTAATCTATTCATTTGGTACATTGTGCATAGGAGAATGAGTTGAAAAGTATCTTTCCCATTTATAAAAATGATTTTTTTTAGAAGAGGGAATAAAAGAGATGGGTTTGAGAGAAGAAGATGCATCTAATTTTTATTTACTATCACTTTCACATGTATCATCATATTCCTTATTACAATAATAGTAATTATCTTCATTGTAATTGAAATCATTTTCCATATTTTTGGCTAATGTGCAATTTTCCAAATTTCTCCATTCATTGCCATAATTATGAGAAAAATCTAGAAATTGATCTATAACATGAGAGGGAAGAAGTGCCTTAGTGACCATTTTATTTATTTCACCAAAGAGAATATGTAAAATTACTATCAAGCAAATAAATTTAAGAATAACTACCAATATAGATATTTTGAAAATATTTTTGACACTCAAACAATTTTTAGAAATTCCAAAATTTGTATCTAAAAATTGTAAGGAAAGAAAGCTTGGGGTTTGAGGACCTAGTTTGGAAATCTAAGGTTTTGGGTTGGGATTTTATAATTTTCAAAAATTATTGCAATAATTTAAATTGTAAAATAAATTTGAATAAGATAAACACACAAAAATTTATATAAAAATCAAAAATTTGAAATTGATTTTTTTCAAAAAATAACTAATAAAATATAAATTTTGAAAATATTTTTGACACCCTAAACAATTTGCAAAAATTTCAAAAAGTTTATCCAAAAATTGTAAGGAAGGAAGGCTTGGGGTTTAACGACTTAGTTTCAAAATCTAAGGTTTTGGGTTGGGATTTTAGAATTTTTTAAAATTATTACAATATTTTAAATTATAAAATAAATTTACACAAAAATTTATACAAAAATCATAATTTTAAAGTTTAATTTTTGCACAAGATATAAAGGAAAAACCCTAAGAGTTTTATATTTTATTCAAATTTGGGTTCAACAAATGTTTTATTATTGTTGGGAAAATAGTGTTTAGTTCCTAAAAAATAAAGGATCTGGAATAAGGGGAAAAATTTAACGTAATATGGTAAAATATATATTTTGATCAAATTAACTACTTAGGGAAGAGAACTTATCTAAATAAGTAAACTGAGACAACTATTTCAAAGCCTAAAAACTGTTGCACAGGATTAGGAAGATGTCAAGAATCTAGATCTATCTTTTTTTTCGTGAAAGTATAAGAGTGATGTAAATAGGAAACTTTAGGGATTGGTGTTATAATCTATGTCCTACCATTTTTGTCCAAACTAGTCATAATGATCTAAGTTTTCTAGGTTTTATCTATTGTCCCTGTGTGAGCCTGCCTATGAAATTTCAAATCTTGAATGTTGATGGAGTTGCTTCTAGATTTGTTTTTATATTTAAAACCCTATGTATATCTACACACATGAAACAATAAATAAATTTAAATAAAAAAGGGGAAAAACTAGGTAAGAGGAAGTATGATCGTATGATCTAGAACCCTTATTGTTTTAGTCACTGCCTACATTAACCCTCAACCTAGGTTCTCAAATCAAGTGTAGTTCTCCCTTATGGAACATTCATAATCAACAAAAATGATAGATGTAAGAATGAAATTTCTCTTAGGTTCCTCCTTAATCAAGCATGCAAATATATATGTGATGTAGAATGCTGAGCTATACTATTGACTAATTTTTAGTTACGTGTCGTATCAAAGAAGTGCTAGATATGAAATGTATTATGAAGTCATTTTTATAGGAGACTCTTTGTTTTTAATTTTGGAACTTTATTTGCATTTTACCAACATTATAAATACAAAAAAATATTAAGGATGAAGCTAATAAGGGCTTGGGACTCATTAAGCAAGGAAACCTAACCATTAGGACTCAAAATGCCATTAGACAAGAGTGTTGGAAATGGGACACCCTAGGGTCAAGTTTTATATTCTAATTTTGGCACTCCTATCCTATAGGCTTTGGACCTAGGGAATAGGATTTGATTAGAAAATCTGACCTAGCTGAGGTGGAATGACCATTTGACAAGCTTAGAATGACTAAGGATAATCAATAAGGTCACTCAAGCATAAAACAAGACCAAGATAAGTGAAGCAAAAGACATGGCTAATGTGAACGAGGCTCATATTCTCTAGTTAGAGTCTCCTATGAAAGGACTATGAAAAAACATGATATGTGTGGTTGTTTGACTAGTTTAGGGTGTATACAAATTATAAATATGGGATCGCATAGGGGTTAGTTGGATAACCATTATAAGGGATATAATAAACCTTATAGGGTGAAATAAAATAAGCCAAAAAGTAGTTATCCAATTGAGTATATTTGGAATACATATGAAATTAGGGAGGAAGTTAGTTATATGCAAGAGTATTAGTGGTTTTAGGGATGGGTATGTTTGGTTTGCACATGGACCAAGGCTATGTAATGTGGGGAATAGCCCATTTACATAGGGAGTGTATGTGGTGGGAACATAACTCATAGGGGTAAAAAATGGTGTATTTTTATGCCTCTCATTAGGGTTTAGGTAGGAGCTTGATAGGATGGAGTGAATATAAAAGCATCTGAGTTGGGGAAACCATGAGTAAACATGCCCCTTAGGTGTTGTTTAGATGCATAGTTTGTAGGGAGTGTATACTTTTGTTGTGGTGGAAGCATGTGAGTTTATTATTTTAGTATTTGATGAGTCACCATTTGGATAGGGGAAGGAAAAGGATGAGTTTTTATAAGATAATTTATGCCCATTCCTTGAATCAAAGATTGTTTATTATTTTTAGGGTCATGAATGTGACCTAATAGAGTGTTGATGATTTCATTCATGCTAGTGTTATTTTTAAGCCAAGTAATCTCTTATACAATAGGGGTATGAGTAAGATGATAGTTAGTTTGAAGAGTTTGGTTTGGAGTGGGATCCTTAGGGGTATTGGTTATGGTTTTCACCAATGGGTTGGAGGCCTCTTGTATCTTGTTAGGGGGATTTAGGGTCACTTACATGGGATTAATCTCATCCTTCAAATGGTATATCATTCCAAGATAATGGTAATATTTAGTAATGATTTCCATGTCTAGGTTTTTTAGGTGAATTTATGGTCTATTTTACCTACTATGGGTGACCTTAACTCCTCTAGTGAGGGTCATAACATTAGAATTAGGATGATTGCTAACTATTTTAGATAAATCATATATATATATATATATATATATATATATATATATATATATATATATTTCATGAATAAAGACCTCACTCCTAGCTCAAGTCTTAGTATTGGAATAATCATAGAATTGGTAATCTGCATTGGTGTTAAAAGTAGGTTTTTCTCACTCACCAATGAAGGCTCACTATAGTTGAGTTGGATTATTTTATATCCCTCTAGGTCAAGGATATAACTATGACATGTTTTGACATATTTTGGGGGTATATGAATACTTTCATAATAAATGGAAGGAGGGGAAATGAATAACATGTTTTGGTGTAATGGTCTATTACATTTAGGACCATTTCTTCCAACTAGGTTTAATTCATGAAGCGGGTGGCTATGATGAAATGATAGTGTTTTTTGGGGGATCATACATGTGGGGGATCCTAGTATATGAGAGAAAATCCATCCCAGAGTGTAAGCTTTGGAAGTGTGGTGGGATTTTACGATCCTCATGCGTAGATTTCACTAACACCTCAAGGTTTCAGTGTAACATTTTATTATAGAGGAAATAAGAATAAGAAGAAAAGGGTACATAAAATATGGAATTATTTCATGTTGGGTTCACCAATTTATGTGAAAATGAATTAGTATACACTATAACACCCACTCAACTTCCTGAGGTAAATACAAGATAGTTGATGTAATATATAGCCTATGTATATGACTATGGGTTAGGCTGGTTGTTGGGTAGCGTGGTATTTGGAATGGGTCATGACAAGGTTTTGTCATGATGAAACTAAAAGATATCCACATTATCACATTTCTTGTATAGATCATATATTTATGTGAAAATAGAGATCTAAGTCACCCCTATGTATAATATTACAAGGACACAAAGCTCCTAATCGAAACTAGGATTTAGGAAATGAGGATGGTTAGGTTGAAGGATTAACTAGATAAAACCAAATTTATCAAGTCGACTTTGCCCACTCAACTTCATCCACAAAATTGAATGATATATGATCATTCTAGACCAAAGTGAATTATTTTATATTGATGACCTTTATTTTTGGGGAGGATAATGATTGAGGGACCAAGAATTTATTCTTGTTTATCCAAGGCACTAAGAGTGTCAACAAATAGATGTGGTATGGGTGTAGCATGGAATAACATGATTCTTATTTTCGAACTAATGTTTGATTATATATTTAATATGGGACTAGGTTCTTTGACCCTAATGAAAAGACCACCTCTGACAAGACCAACTATCATAGAAAGTGTCATCCAAAGGAGACTAGGCAAAGTGTAAGCATATGAGCTTGTATTTTTAATTAGCTATTTAAGTGGACTTTCTATGGTATTAGAAGAAATGTTTCAATTATAAGTCTTTCATATTTGGTCAAGGCTTTATAAATTTTTTTAGATTGTTTTATTCTAAGGAATATTTGACTTGAAAATGAAAAGTAATTCCTTGATAAGTTTAAATGACTTGAAAACAAAGAATGATAATTAAAATGAAATTGAACAAATAAATAACTTATTTTTTTCATTTCCAATTTATTTCAATTCATCAAGGTAAAAGGGAGAGATAGAATATAACTATGAAAATGTTATTTTTTCATATACTTTCTAAATGTAACCTAGATAAAGTTATTTCTATTTTTTGTGAATTTTTAGATTGTAATTGAATTTGTATATTGTGAAATCTCATATTTTATAACATTAAAATAAATGAAAAATAAAATATATATGCTAAACATCAATACTACAAAGTATCTATGAATTCACTTTCAAAATGCAAACTAAACTAAGTTTTGCTATTTCTAGGTGGATCCACACAAGGTTTGAATGATTTATTCTGAATAAAATGATTATTTAAATTATGATTTTATGAATTATTAAGTTAAAAATATAATTTTTAATTTACTAAAAAAATATAATAAAGAGCCAACTAACACCTATTTATTACTTAGGTTTGTCTAGGGTTTTTTACTTGCTAGCATGTGCATGTGCATGCTTGAATGAAATCTAAAGATTAAATGTTTTTGAAACTATAAGTGTCTTTTTTTATTTATTCCTAAGATTTAAATACAAATATAAGTGCCTTTAAATAATCTAATATATATCTTAAAATAGTTAAAAATAATCTACTAAATATTTTTGTGCAAATAGAGGAGAGAAGAATTCTTTTTCCTATCGAATTTACATTTTTCAAAAAAAATATATTTAATATATTTCAAGAAGGAATCTAAATTAATATAATATACTAAGAAAATAAAGTAAATTAAAAGTACCAAAACCTAATATGATAAAGGCATAGACTATCTAGAATCAAGAGGTTTATTTGTAAAGTGGTCCCCAGCGTGTTAGCTCCTCTACTTAAAGTGATGTTTATAATAACTCTCTAGCTAAGGATAATGATCCAATAAAATAAAAAAGGGTGAAGATGAGAAAAACACAACTCCAAACAAATAATAGTTGAATGTGGTTGGGTAATAACACTATGTGCAAAGATCTAGTTTCAAAATAATGATTCTCATTATTTTAAATTATGTAGTCAACATGAAAATGAAAAAATAAAATATCTTAAGAAATGATAAATATGTTTTGTCTATAGAGAGATTCAAAAATCCAAAATCTATTTCAAGTTTTTGGATCCAAAAACAAGACAAAATCAGATTACTTATAGAAGAGAAATGGAGGTTGCATGGGTAAGTTTCTACGTTTAAAGGGGATTAAAACTTAGGAAAGGTTTAAAAATATATAATATAAATATTGAAATTGATTTGGGCCACCTTGGAGGTGAAATTATGGTAGAAAAATCAAGAAATGCAAAATAAACGTATAAAAACGCATAAAATAATGAATCTCACGAGCTAAACAAGAAAGATGGGCAGAAGGTGATATAACCACCCAGTTTTATAGGGGTGGTTACACAATCATCAGTTACCATGATGAAACTATCACTTTAAGTTGCAAAATTATCACTAATTTAAAACACAACCACCATATTAGGATGTAACCACCATGGTAATTTACAAAACCACCATAGTGGTTCTAAAATAAAGGTGATAGTTATATAAATGGGAGTGGTGGTCACATCACTCTGAGTGGTAGTTTTGTCATGTATTCAAAGTTTTCAAAAATTGCATGTCAGAGGCTATAGAGGCCAAACAAACTATAAAAATGAGATCTAAGGATAAATAAGAAACAAATAAGGATAGGTGGCTAGAGAGAACCTTGTTTGGAGTGTGAATTAAGATATCACTACATCATCATTGCATGTTGTACTAGACATATTACACCATGAAATTTTTCAGTGCATACACCTCCCTCCTCACTATAATCAATATCAACTACCACTTGAGACCTAGAAATAGATTCTCCAAAATCACCTTGTATCCTATAATGTGACCTTTGTCTCCTCTCATAATACTCATAAATAACTAGATGTGATTTGATATCATCTTGTTATTATTATAATCTATATACTCATCTAATAACCTATCAACTATAATACCTATTAGATATAGTGGAGGCATCTATTGCCTCATCATCTCAACTTTTAGCCCATCCCTCTTTATTGTTTCAAACAAATATGATATTGTATAAATTTTGTCTTGATCAAATAAGGATGTGTGCATACTAGTAACTTTATTATCCCACTAAATCATCCTACCATCTACCACATATTCAAGTACATAAAATATGGGAAATAAGAATAGTGTAACATTTTATTATAGGGGAAATAAGAATAAGAAGAAAAGGGTACATAAAATATGGAACTATTTCATGTTAGGTTTACCAATTTATGTGAAAATGAATTAGCACACACTATATTATCGACTCAACTTCCTGAGGTCAATCCAAGATAGTGGATGTAATATATGGGCTATGTAAATGACTATGGGTTATGCTAGTTGTTGGGTAGCATGGTATTTGGAATGGGTGATGACAAGGTTTTGTCATGATGAAACTAAAAGATATCCACATTATCACATTGCTTTTTGAGATCATATAGTTATGTGAAAATAGAGATCGAAGTCCCCTATATGTATAATATTACAAGGACAAAAATATCCTAATTAAAACTAGGATTCAGGAAATGAGGATGGTTAGGTTGAATGATTCACTAGATCAACCCAAATTTATCAAGTTGACTATGCCCACTCAACTTCATCCACAAAATTGAATGATATATGATAATTCTAGACCAAAGTGATTCATTTTATATTGATGACCTTTATTTTTGGGGAGGACGATGATTGAGGGACCAAGAATTTATTCTTGTTCATCCAAGGCACTAAGAGTGTCAAAAAGGAGATGTGGTATGGGTGTAGCATGGAATAACAATGATTATTAATTTAGAACTAATGTTTTATTATATATTTAATATGGGACTAGGTGCTTTGACCCTAAGGAAAAGACCACCTCTGATAAGACCAACTATCACAGAAAGTGTCATCCAAAGGAGACTAGGTAAAGTGTAAGCATATGAGCTTGTCTTTTTAATTAACTATTTAAGTAGACTTTCTATGGTATTAGAAGAAATGTTTCAATTATAAGTCTTAAATATTTGTTTAAGGCTTTATAATTTTTTTTAGATTGCTTTAATCTAAAGAATATTTGACTTGAAAATGAAAAGTAATTCCTTGATAAGTTTAACTGACTTGAAAACAAAGAATGATAAGTAAACTGAAATTTGAATAAATAAATCACTTATTTTTTTTCATTTCCAATTTATTTTAATTCATCAAGGTAAAAGGGAGAGATAAAATCTAACTATGAAAATGCTAATTTTTCATATACTTTCTAAATGTAACCTAGATGAAGTTATTTCTTTTTTTTTATGATTTTTTAGATTGTAAGTGAATGTGTATATTTTTCAAGCTCATATTTTATAACATTAAAATAAATGAAAAATAAAATATATATGTTAAACATCAATACTACAAAGTATCTATGAATTCTCTTTCAAAATACAAACTAAACTATGTTTTACTATTTCTAGGTGGATCCACACAAGGTTTGAATGATTTATTCTAAATAAAATGATTATTTAAATTATGATTTTATTAATTATTAAGTTAAAAATATAATTTTTAATTTACTAAAAAAATATAATAAAGAGCCAACTAACACCTATTTATTACCTAGGTTTGTCTAGGGTTTTTTACTTGCTAGCATGTGCATGTGCATGCTTGAATGAAATCTAAAGATTAAATGTTTTTGACACTATAAGTGTGTTTCTTATTTCTTCCTAAGATTTAGATACAAATATAAGTTCCCTTAAATAATCTAATATATAGCTTTAAATAGTTAAAAATAAGCTACTTAATATTTTTGTGCAAATAGAGGAGAGAAGAATTCTTTTTCCTATCAAGTTTACCTTTTTCAAAAAAAAAAAAAAAATCTATTTCAAGAAGGAATCTAACTTAATCTAATATACTAAAAAAATAAAGTAAATGAAAACTACCAAAACCTAATATGATAAAGGCATAGACCATCTAGAATCAAGAGGTTTATTTGTAAAGTGGTCCCCAGCATGTTAGATCCACTACTTAAAGTGATGTTTATAATAACTCTCTAGCCAAGGATAATGATCTAATAAAATAAAAAAGGGTGAAGATGAGAAAAACACAACTCTAAACATATAATAGTTGAATGTGGTTGGGTAATAACACTATGTGCAAAGATCTGGTTTCAAAATAATGATTCTCATTGCTTGTTATTATGTAGTCGACATGAAAATGAAAAAATAAAATATCTTAAGCAATGATAAATAGGTTTTGTATATATAAAGATTCAAAAATCAAAAATCTAATTCAAGTTTTTGGATCCAAAAATAAGACAAAATTGGATTACTTATAGAAGAGAAATCAAGGTTGCAAGGATAAATTTTTAAGTTTAAATGGGATTAAAACTTAGGAAAGGTTTAAAAATATATAATATAAAGATTGAAATTGATTTGGGCCACCTTGGATGTGAAATAAAGGTAGAAAAATCAAGAAATGCAAAACAAACATATAAAAATGCATAAAATAATGAATCTCAAGAGCTAAACTAGAAAGATGGGGAGAAGGTGATATAACCACCCCCTTTTATAGGGGTGGTTACACAATCATCAGTTCCCATGATGAAACTATCACTTTAAGTTAAAACATTATCACTAATTTAAAACACAACCACCATATTAGGATGTAAACACCATGGTAATTTACAAAACCACCATAGTGGCTTTAAAATATAGGTGATAGTTCTATAACTGGGAGTGGTGGTCACATCACTCTGAGTGGTAGTTTTGTCATGTATTCAAGGTTTTAAAAAATTGAGTGTTAGAGGCTATAGAGGCCAAACAAACTGTAAAAATGAGACTCTAATGGCCAGAGAGAACCTTGATTGGAGTGTGAATTAAGATATCACTACATCATCATTGCATGTTGTACTATACATATTACACCATGAAAATTTTAGGTGCATACACCTCCCTCCTCACTATCATCAATATCAACTACCACTTGAGACCTAGAAATAGATTCTCCAAAATCACCTTGTATCCTATAATGTGACCTTTGTCTCCTGTCATAATCCTCATAAATAACTAGATGTGATTTGATATCATCTTTTTATTATTTTAATCTATATACTCATGTAATAAACCATGAACTAGAGTATGCATTAGATCTGGTGGAGGCATCTATTGCCTCATCATCTCAACTTTTAGCCCATCCCTCTTTATTGTTTCTAACAAATATGCTACTATATAAATTTTGTCTTGATCAAATAAGGTTGTGTGCATACTAGTAACTTTATTATCCCACTAAATCATCCCACCATCTACCACATATTAAAGTACATGTCATGTTAGATCATATAGTGTAGACTCAATCATCATAACCTAGTAATTCTCATCACCTATATTGATGTAAAATATCCGTTACGTTTTACTGAAATATAACACTAATTTTTAAAAATAATATTAATTACTCATATTCAATGTATAGATTTCACCATGAGAAACATAACTAATGATATTTTACTAACTATATTAATTTAGTTAACTAAAAAGGTTTTTAGCTAATCAACTTAGCTAGTGATCACCATGAACTGATATAGAAATAATGAACAATACTAAAAAATAATAAATTCTTCATATTATCATACATGAAATAATAAAAATTCAACCACATATGAAACAAAATTACAACCTTTGATGTAGAATTATAATGTTTAAATTTTATAGTTTTAAAAAATACATAAAAAATATCACAAATGATAAAACATGATACAAATCTCCTCCGATTAGAGTCTCCATGAATCAAGAATCTCCATGACTCAAGAGTCTCCACAACTCAAGTATCAATATGTAATCTCAAGTGTAGTTTCAAGTATAGTACTCCAGTAGGGAGGGAGATCATCATCCAAACACTTTTCCATACCAACCACGAACCATAGATCCCTTATAGTATCTACCAAACAAGGGGATGAACCTCCCTTCATGGATGGGCATATAATGATGGTGTGGGAATCCATAGTAACAAACTAGAACCTATGTGTTGAAGATATCTAATACATAATTTGTACTATAAAGAGATCCATTCTAATATGATATTGCACAAATATGAAAACTATAACAACATATGAAATGACAATATTTATCAAACATTACTTTTGCCAAATTTTTTAATAATAAACGATCTCTAGGATTAGTCAAATTCATACACACCACTTGATTGAATTACACCTTATCTTATATTGATGGTGCAAACTAAGCTAGTGGAATCTATCCAATTCTCATTTAGGATCGTGAATGTGAAATTTAGTAAAATAAATAATAATATAAAAATCAATAGATTCATTCATAATATTTCACTTTAGCTAATCAAAATTATGCTAAGTATAGAAATAACACATGCATTCATTTAGTTCATAAAATGAAGTGAAATGAATTCATACATTTAGTTTATTACAAATAATAAATAGAATTTAAAAATAGTCCTCAATATAACATACTATCTAAGTAAATATTATCTAAAAAATTAGTTGCTCAAACCACTAAGAAACTTATAATATTATTTCTTCCTAAAACAAAATTATAACATAGGTTTAATAAATTATAACAAAAGCCAGTCAAAAAACATCTTAAATGTTTTATAGTTAAAGTATTAAATATAATATTTTAATTATTTTATACTAACCAAATAGAACCAAGCATATTTTACACATTGCTATGATAATAACACTTATAACATAGCTATATGCATTAATTTATATATTAATTCACAAAAAAAAAAAATTATAAATATTTCATTATATACAGTATACTACTAATATGGCATCCACTATCATTCACCTTAGATTATATAATATAAACTAAGTATATAATCAATTTACAAACAAAGGCCCCATTAACATTTTCATTAGACTAATAAATTCCATTTACCCATGATAAATAAAACACATTAAATTCTATAAATCAAACTCAACTACTCCTTTATTAACAAAACTATTTAATCAATTTAATCCAATTAGTCTTTTAATATTTTCCAATTAAATATAATTCATATGAGCAAATATAAGAACATAGTTGCCTTTACCCAACTTGGGTATTTTTTATTAAACAACAACAATAGATAGTTGGATACCCAACTTGGGTCTTGTTTATAACAACTTAGACTTGGGCAAATAAAAATAATGCAAAACATGCAATTGAACCTGTATACCCAGTCCCTTTATTGAATAAACAAAATCTTACATAATTCATCTAGATAACAACAATACATAATCATATCTATGTATAAGAAAAGTTTATAATTATAATGAATAGAGTTATCACCAAAATATAACACAATTACTATAATAGTTTACTAGTATATATACATGCATAAATATAAATGTATACCCTACCATCACATTAATTATCTACCCATACCTGGGTTACACAAAGTGAATACATAGAAAATTACCAAATCCACATATAAAAATTATGAATAATATAGGATTTATAACCTACCTTAGAGTTTAAACTATAATTTATGCCTTGTATGAAATTTTTTATTTGAATCTAAATCCAAATAAAACCAATCAAAGCCATATCTTCCAATTTTCCCAAACAAATAACTTCATATTTTAAATGTAATACATATAATCACCCATTAAAGTCTGACTATCGATAACTTCATATTATGACTATGGCAAACCCTATATATATATATATATATATATAGACACACACACACACACACACACACACACACACACACACACACACACACACACACACACACACACACACACACATACATATGTGTGTGCGTGTGTGTGTGTGTGTGTGTGTGTGTGTGTGTGTGTGTGTGTATAAAAACACACACATATATATACATATACATATACATATATATATATATACACACACACACACACATACATACATACATACATACACACACACACACACACACACACACACACACACACACACATACATAAATACATACATATATATATATATATATATATATATATATATATATATATATATATATATATATATATATATATATATATAGTCACATATTAAATCCCTAAGAGTCAAGAGTTACACACACACACACACACACACACACACACACACACACACACACACATGTGTGTGTGTGTGTGTGTGTGTGTGTGTGTGTGTGTGTGTGTGTGTACATACATACATATATATATATATATATAGTCACATTAAATCCTTAAAAGTCAATATATAATAATAATATATGTGTATATATACAAATATATGTGTGTATATATATTTTATCAGGTTAGACTGAGTATATAAATTTATATATATATATATCTATGTATATATAAATATTACCAAAGTTTGATTTGTATAAAGAATTCATTCATCAAAAATAAAATCCAAATAGATGTATAGATAGTCAAACATATATACCATTCAAAGATTCTAACCTTATTATAAATACCCAAGAATGAATATATAACAAATTGATTGAAACCTATTAGCTTCGAACTAGAATGTATATACCCATCAATAACAGCTTTATAATAATGAACAAATTTTTCATATTGGGAGAGAAGCTTAGGACAAAATTTCATACAAGCCTATTACGACTATGGCCAACTCTACAACTAAATTCTAACCTTCTCAGCTTACCCTGGTTTGAATGTGGGGTTATGTGGAGGTTGATCCTTCTATAGGGATCCACATATAACCCATTATTTCTAAGATTCTAATAAAGAAACACAATAACCAAACATATTCAGAAAACCCACTCATATTCCACACAAAAATTTAATTACATAACCGACTTGGTAAATATATGAATGTCAAATAAAGTCGAATAAATTCCTTCTTATTGCACTTTTTCACACCTTCTCCATTTATCTCTTTTTCTCTATATGCCATGATCCATCCCATTCACAACCCCCATTATCTTCTTTTTATTGATTTACATCAACCTACTTTCCTTCCTCTTCTCCATCATTAATGGTAGATTAAACTTGCTCAAAAATATGCATACGTAGATAGCTCTACTAACTATATAGTATGCCACCTTGCAAACATAGTGAACCCCATGATTTTTTACCAATTATGCTTAACCAAAGTCAATGGATTATTATTAACCCTAATCATATCAAATATTCTATTGAATCCCTTATAAAAAATCATTTTATATTCTTTATAAAATATGCATGATATGGATTTAAAAAATCAATCATCAACCAAGTAAACCATAAGTCACATAATCCACAATGTTTAATTCCATGCAAATAATATCAACTAGTTTATAGCTAATGTATTCCCATGTAATGACTATCAACCAAATATAGTAATGATTATATGGCATGGCAATTCAACTAGGTATTACTAGACTAGAGTTTGATGTTGAAATGTTATCTACAAACATACATAGTAATTATAATGATTTCCTAAAATCATTAAATAATTAAAATCCATATATTTATTTCTCTAATATATGTTATCAATATGAATATTTTAGTCAAATAGTTAATCAAATATATTATATTTTAAAATAATGATATTTATCTTTCAACATTTAAATTATAATATCATAATAATAATATCTAATTATTGTTATCTGAATCTTATAGATCGAGTAATGATTATGGAATCTATCATAACATCATAGTGTTATACTATACAAATATAAGTAAGCATAAAAAAATTCACTCATTTATCCAAATAATATGAGCTCTACGTAAGATCACTAATTTAGTAGAAACACAAAAGGAACACAATAGCCATTTAAATGTAGAATAAAACATATTATAACTATCTATCAAACAATAGAATCCTAAACTAAAAATGTGGTGTGTGAAAGGGTTTCTAGATTCATTCTTTGTCATCCCCCAACATCTTCATCTAAATCACCCTCTTCGATCATGATCTCCCTCCATCACACTTTGAGGGAAGATTTTTTCCTCCATCCACATCACAACAATGTAGGTAGTTAGCTAAAAACATCATTATATCCATAAAATAATTTGGTATAATAATCAAACACATTCATAATATATAGAATGTAAAAGTACTGCTAACTCGTAGCAATTAATCATGTAAATTAAGTAACACAAATTGTCCTATAATCAACATATGTCATCAAGATTATTCAAATATTAGATAATCAACTAATCAACCATAATAATCCAAAAATTAAATAGATTATTTAATTTAGAGATAAATTGGGATGTGATATTCTTCCCCCCGAAATTTGATCATCATCTTATTGACATTTTATTCAAACACAAGTTATGAATATAGAAAAAAAATTATTAGAAAATAATGTAATATGAAGTAGAAAAACAAACAAACAAATATGGAAATAGCCTATTAAACTCATCATAGTCCTCCCAAGTGGCACTATAATCATAATATTAGTCCCACTGGACCTTGCACTATGACACTTCATTCTTATGCAAATGGAGTTTGTAAGTGTCAATTATTTTGATTGGTTCTACCATGACCACCCTAGGATCCATAACCTATAAAGCATTCCAATCCAATACATTTGAAGGATTATCAATATATATTTTAAGATAAGACACATGAAAGGCATTATGAAAAAAATAGAGCTAGTGGAATTGCAAGCCTATATGTTATAGGGTTGACCACTTGTAAAACCTCTAAGGGCCACAAATATCTCAATGAATGTTTTGTTAACTTTCCAAATTTAATTGATATTTTTTTAGGCTTAACACGTAAAAATACTTTATCACCAACATAAAACCGCCTAGTTTTTCTCTTCAAATCATCATAACTTTTTTGTCTATCATTGGCCTCAGCCAATATCTACCTAATTTTCCTAATTTTCTCTCCCATTTATGAAAGCATCTTAGGTCTAAAGAATACCATGTCTTCCAAATTGTCCTAACTAATTAGTGTTTGACACCTCTTTCCTTATAACACCTCAAATGGAGACATCTTTAATGCTGATTGGTATGAGTTATTGTAATAAAATTCAACAAATGGAAGGTACTCCTCCCAATTTTATTGTTCATCTATGCAATACATATGAATAATAAATTCCAAAATCTAGTTAACTTGCTCTATCTATCCATCAATTTATGGGTGATATGCAGTGCTAAAGTTCAACTGCATACCCAATACTAAATTTAGAGTCAACCAAAACCTAGAAGTCATCCTTGGATCTTGATCTAAAATTATCTTATCTAGAAAACCATGTATCTATTACACTTCCTTCATGAATTTATTTTCAAGTGTACGTGCAACATCTATCAAGTTGCTTGATATGAAGTGAGTTACCTTGCTTAATTTATCAAATATAACCAATATCATGTCATGTTTATTATGTGATAGTATCAAACCTTTAAAAAAACCCATATTGATCACCTACCACTTCAATTTTGGTATGTCATGTAGAGACAACAATTTAGCTAGATGCACATGTTTAGTTTTCAAATGTTGATAGTCCATATAACAAGACACAAAATCTATTCCATCTCTCTTGATTTCTTTCTATAAATAGAGTGTTCTAAGTTCAACCATGAGCCTAGTTAATCCTAGATGTCCTAAATATGGGTCATTATGCAATTTATTTAGCATTGTGATATTTAGATTCTCTTTGTCAAGAAATACATCCTATTGTTGTTCTATAAAAAACCATCACTCTTTATTATGAATCCTTTATACCTAGGATTCTAAGCATTCTTAGATAACATTTTTCCTAACTTGATCATAAAATTCATCTCCTAGTGTGAATTTAATCACTTGATCTCTGAAATTACTCCTGCTAGTAGCCATAAATTTTATGTGCCTTCTACATCTTAGATCATTAACTACTCTGTTCTCCTTACATTCAATATAACTAATATCAAAATTAGAATCAGATAAGAAATCTAACCATTTCCTTTGATGAACATTCAAATTTAGTTGAGTGAAGATGTAATTTAGTTCTAAGTTATTAGTCTTGAGCTCAAATTATTTTCCCAATAGATAATGCCTCCAAATTCATAAAGCATGCATAATTATCACAAGTTCTAGGTCATGAGGGGCATAATTCACCTCATATTGCTTTAGTTTCCTAGACTCATAAGCTACCACTGAACCATCCTACATAATAACTTCTTTAATTCCCTTCTTAGATGCATCAATGATCACTAAGAATTAGCCATTAGGATTGGGAACTCTTAGCACTGGTATTGAATTAAACCTCCTTTTCAGTTATTGAATTGTTACTTCACCCTTATCTGACCAAAAAAAACTATATTTCTTCTATTGAAGAGAGGTAATTATATTAGCTATCTTAGAAAAATTTAGAATGAATTTCTTGTAATAGCCCATTGATCCCATGAAACTCATTACCTCATGCACATTATTTGGTGCCATCCACTCCATAATGGATTTTATCTTTGTTAGATATAATGAAATACAATCCACATAGATAATATATCCTAAATACTACACTTTCCTTTGGAAAAATGCAAATTTAAACAATATATCATATAATATATGCTTCTTCAAACATTACAAAATAAGTTCCAGATGTTGTAATTTTTCCTCCTCCTCCTTCGAATAACTGAGGATGCCATCAAGAAAGACCAAAACAAAATGATCTAGGTAATTTTTAACACACTATTCATAAGATTTATAAATGTTGTTGGAACATTTGTCAATCTAAATGGCAACATTATAAATTTATAGTGACCATATTGTGTCCTGAATGTTATTTTTGGATTATCCTCTTCATGGATCCTCAACTAGTGATACCCTAGTCTAAGATAAATCTTAGAAAAGATTATTTCCCCTCATATTTGATCAAAAATATCATCAATCATTACTTTATTCAACGTCTTATAGTCTATACATAGGTGAAGATTTCCATCTTTTTTTTGTCAAAGATAACTAGAGTAATCCATGGTGACACACTTGGTTGAATCAGCCATTTCAATAACAAAATTTTAAGTTATTCCTTTAACATAACCAATTTAGTTGTTGTAATTTTATATGACACCTTAGACTGTGGTTTTAATCCAAGTATGTTATTAATCAAGAAATTAAACTAATGGTTAGGTGGAAATCTTGGTAATTCTCTTAGAAACATATCATAGATGTTTATCAGAAAAGGATAATCTTTGATAAATGGTTCCTTAGATTCTTCCATCTCATTTATTTTCATAATAAATTCTCATAATCCCTTCCTTTAATCTTTCTTTATTTGAATTCCATAAATTTGCCTTATCTTTAACTCTCTTTTCTCACCCTAAAGTTGTGTCTAATTTTTAAAATCATCTTGACCCTCAACCTTCTTCAAAAAATATTCAACCTTGGATTTATGCTTCACAATCCAATTGACTTAGGATCACATCATATGATCCCAATACAATTGCATAAAGATATACTACTATTGTTAACTCTAGTAACCTAATATTTGATTTGACTAAACACTTGTCGACATTGACCTTTGACTCATTCCCATATTATACCAACCATGCATTTACCACTACTCGATCATTTATAGATAATTTACTAAGAATAATTGGAGTAATGAAACACTATGTATTTCCCATATCAATTAGAATATAAATTGGATGATTAACAAAATACCTGATAATTCTATGGGCAAAACTTGATACTCAACCTATCACTTGTCAATAGCTACATGAATCCACTACTAAAATGTACCTTACTAAGAATATGAACCCTTAGTATTTGATTTGTCTTTAGGATATTATAAATCAAAATGGTCACATCCATAAATGAAAAAACCTTCAACTTATCCTTTCTTTTGAGTCTGTTGGTTTCCCTTGAGCCACCATTAAAAATATTACTAAGTTTCTTATTCCCTGACCCACTGTTGAACTTGGCATTCTAATTTTTTATTTGATCCATATAATCTACACTCTACTTTTATTTATTATTCTTGAAATTTATTTTATTACATCCATTTTTTTGAACATATCTTTGACTTGGGCAAGATATTTTAGTTTATGTTTTTTTGACTGCCTTCTCAAACACCTAATCCATGTTAGATAGACCATGCACATCTACTTCATATCCTATTTAGGGTTTGAATCCCATAATAAATTTCATGATTCTAAACCTCTCATCTACCTGATACTGAGGTACATACTTAAGAAGCTTAGTGAATTTCTTTGATTATTCATTTATCAATAAATCCCTTTTGTTAAGATTTTGGTCGATGTACAGTTATGGAATCCATCATGACCTAAATAGTGTCATAAAATATTCCCAAGTGGTGGAGGTTGAGTCAAGGTTCATCTTGAGCTTTTAGTTTTCCCACCAAGTTTTTTCTTTTCCAATAAGCTAATAAGATCCATAGACTACTTTCATGACTTAAGAATAATTTTAAATCTCAAAATACTTGTTTATTTCTATTAGCCATGCTTCAAATCCATCCACCAAAAAAGTTTCATCAAATTTGGGTGGATTCACATTTTTCATGTCACATTCTATTTTTATAGCCACTCAAACTCTCACATTATATGGAACCTCCTCATGCCTCTACTCTTGAATATTTTCATGGTGATTAAGATGATCTTTAGGTTCCTCCTCAGCATACTCCTCTTCATTGGCATGCACTTCCTATTCTAGGGTCATGATTTGGTACCTAGTCTCTTGTATGGTTGTGAATATGTGGTCCAAATTCATAGCTTACTCAGTAGCAAACTAATTTGGATCAATAGGGGGTTCAGTATAAGTAACATTACCTCCTAGTCTAGCATGTAACATTGTTATTCCTTTTTATTTGGAGAATAAGTTTGCATTATAAGATACATTAAGTCCTAGAGGTTGACCTTTAGCTCTAATACCACAATGTAATAACCCCATTAATTTTTAGTGTAATATAGAAATATATTTTTTGATTTAATTACTCACATTCAACATATATATTTTACCATGATAAACCTAACTAATGATCTTTAACTAACTATATTAATTTAGTTAACCAATTTTTTTTAGCTAATCCACTTAGCTAATGATCAACATGAACTAATATAGTAATCATGAACAATACTGAATGTAAATAGATATTACATCTTATCATAAAAAGAATAATACAAATTTAACCATGGTTGATACAACATTACAACCACTGCTATATAAGTATAATGTATAAATGTTATATTTTTTAGCAATACATAAAAAATATCACAAATGATAAAACATGATAAAAATATCCTTTGAGAAAAGTTTTTGAGATTAAAATATCCATATGTAATCTCAATTTTAGTCTCAAGTGTAGTCTCAATTATAATAATCTAGTTGGGAGGAAGAGCATCATTTGAGCACTTTTCCACACCAACCATGGACCATATATCCCACACACTATCTTCCAAACAAGGGGATATACCTCCCTTAATGGATGAGTAGATAATGATGGTGTAAGAATCTAGAATAAAAAAATAGAATATGTGTGTTGAAGATATCAAATAAATAATGCGTACCATAAATAAATCCATTCTAATATGATATCTTACAAATAATAAAACTATATCAACATACGAAATAAAAATGTTTATCAAATATTATTTTGGCTAAAGTTTTCAATAATAAATGATCTCTAGGATTAGTCAAATTCATAACACCACTTGATTATATTACACCTTAACTTGCATTAATGATGCTAATAAATCTAGTGGAATCCATCCACTACTTATTTAAGGTCAAGAATGTAAGATTTGATAAAATAAATAATAATATAAAGAACCATTAGATTCATTCATAATATTTCACTTTAGTTAATCAAAATTATGCTAAGTAAAAAAATATCACATACATTCATTTCGTCCATCAAATGAAGTGAAATCAATACATACATCTAGTTTATTACAAATAATAAATAGAATCCAAAAATAGCCCTCAATATAACATACCATCTAGGTAATGATTATCTAGACTGCCATTTTCTCAAACCACTAAGCAACTTATAATATTATTTCTCCATGAAACAACATTTTAACATAGGCTTAATAAAAAATTTATAATCCAATTATAATAAAATCCATTCCAAAAAAATATTAAATGTTTTATATTTAAACTCTTAAATATAATATTTTAATTCTTTGATACCAACCAAATATAACTAAGTATATTTTACACACTATTATGATAACAACACTTATAACAGAGTTGTATACACACACACACACACACACACACACACACACACACACACACACACACACACACACACACACACACACACTTCATTTTATACAATATAATACTAAGATGGCATCCACTACCATTCACCTTAAGATTATATGGTATAATTTAAGTATACAATTGCTTTATAAACAAAGGACCGATAACCTTTTTCATTAAACTGAGAAATTCCATTTTCTAATAATAAATAAAACACATAAAATTATATAAATCAAACTCAATTACTCCTTTATTCACCAAACTATTTAATTGTTTAAATCTAATCAATCATTTAAGATTTTCGAAATAAATCTAATTCATATTAGTAAATATAAGAAAACTATTGCCTTTACCCAACTTGGGTATTTTTTATTAAACAATAAAAATATACAACCAAATACCCAACTTAGGTCTTGTTTATAACAACTTAGACATGGCCAAATAAAAATAATATAAAACATGCAATTGAACCCATATACCTTGTCCCTCTATGGACTAAGAAAACTCTTACACATATCATCCAGATAAAAAAATACATAGTCATATCCACATATAAGTAAAGTCCATAATTATAATGAATATAGTTATAAAAAAACTGTCATGATTACTATAATAGTATTCTAGTATATATACATGCATAAGTCCAAATGCTTAACCTATCATTTCATTATTCATCTACCCATACCCAGGTTACACAATTTGACTATGTAGAAAGTTCCCAAATCCACATATAAACAATTATTTATAATATAGGTTTTTCATAACCTAAGTTAGAGTTTAAACTATAATTTATGCCCTATTTAAAAATTTCATTTGAATCTAAATCTAAACAAAACCAATTGAATCAATATCCTCTAATTTTCCCAAATAAATAAACTCATCATTTAGATTTAATACATACCATCACCCATTAAAGTATAACTATCAATCACACACACACACACACACACACACACACACACACACACACACACACACACACACACACACACACACACACACACACACACACACACACACTTCTTAGCTACCTAGGTTGTATAATTTTTGATGAATATTATTCAAACCCTCCCCAAAAATGGACTAACATGGGATTTACTTATGGCCTATGGGTTACCTATTGTATAGGCCAAATCTATTGATTTTTATGGGGCTAGATCCCCTAATTTATCACTTGCATTCTCCTTATAAGGCCTAATACTATTGGGATGAAAAGGGTAAATAAATTAAAAAAATATATATACACTAAATTCTGGTGATGCACCTACAAAATCTTTCATCCACTCAACTTTGGGCTCTTAACACACTAGTTGACAATGCATAGAGTTAACACACTACCTTAAATGCCTTCCAAACAATAATGTTTCACCTATAGATCATTTTAAGTGATTGAAACAAGAGGGGAATGATAATAATGCCTATCTCAAGGCACTTACAATTACAAATTCACTCTAAGATTGAACCATCAACACCATGACACACTAGATGACCTACAAGAAAAGCTTATTTACACCTAGGTAAAACTTGGACCTAAAAAATGGAGTGTTACACCACTCTTGCATATAAAAACAATTATGAACACACTAATTACTAATTAATAATTTTTATGTGTTTTATTCATCAATCCAAGAGGTCTTTAAGTACAAAAATTGGTAGAGTTTCTTCATACCAGCCTGAGGGATATAATACAAAGCCTAAAGCCATCAATATATAGAAAATAAAAAGAGAGATGAGAAGAAAATTAGAGTTTAAAAATATATTAGGGGTAATAAATGATCACAATCAATCCATACATCACTTTCATCAGTTACAAATAGGCCCTTCAACTCCTTCCATATGTTGGTGCTTTGAATGACTCCTTGATTGAGTTGTTAGTATAGAGGTGGAAGTAATGATGACCCTAACTGATTTCCACCAATGAATATAAATTCATAAAATATTCCATCACTCTCTTTATTATAGTTACATAGTTGAAGTAAGTATATTAATATCCTTCTCTATGAGGTATTTAGTGATGTAACTCCCTTTCATAGACTAATGAGGCTTGATAACTACCATATTCTCTCTAAATAATATGAAGTGTGTATTATTTTCCCTTGAAGGATTAGTTAATATGTATAAAATTAATGTATTATCTCCTTAAAAATTATATTCATACTTGAAACAACACCTTATACCAAAATATGAGTCTTTTTATCGAGGAACACTTGTAATTTTGTCATAATAACTAACTAGGTTAGTCTGCTATCCAAGTATGTAGAATGCCACTTTATAAGTGAGTTTTAGAGGTGTTATTAGGAAGATAATTTGATATTTTATGATTTAAGAAGATGAATAAATTCCCATAATATCCCCTCAAATGAATGGAATCATCCTAATTTTTTTGTACCCTTCTTTCTTCTCATTTCCTTATAAAAGTATAGTTTTACAAACATTTCATAAAAATTCCATACAGTCAAGTACCATGACCAAGTGTCCCTCTAAGTTTAATTTACATTTTATGAGATTATTAGGTGATTATAAGGTTCTAGGGTACCAAAATATCAATATTTTTAGAATTTGGTGTACTTAGGGTTTTAGGGAGGTTTTGGGTGTCTAGTACTCTTAACAATGATTCATAGAGTACGGACCCATAAATCAAAAAATAGTTCCATGTATTTTAGTTAAATTTTCCCCTCTCAATTTCCTAATAATCTTTAGTTCCTTTGAAAAGATTGGGATAATACGTGGACATAGAGAAGTGAGTTTATCTTATTTTATAGGAAGTTTGAACATGCTAACATTCATAACCTTTATTCATAAATATGTGCTTCTTATTCCCACTAAATCCTCCATGGATTTAAATTTCATAAGGTTCCTCAATACCCAATAATAACATTTTACCTGACCCCTTCTATGGTGAAATATATGAGTACTCAAATAGAGGCCTCGAATGACTGTGTAGACTATGTTAGATCAAATTAGCCTTCTAAGACCAAATTTACCTTTTTATGAATTTCAATTCTTTGAAACACCTTGGATAATAAATATATAATTCCATTATATATTATCATTATTACCATTTTATTATAGGTAGTTGAGCGTGCCTCCACAGTGATGCTGGGGTTACTAGGCCTAAGACAAGATTTAACACTAAGAGGTTTAAACTATGTTTTGGGGGTTTGAGTGACTTATATATGTTTTATTGATAATAATATCATCATATAACCCCATTATCCTCTATTTTAAACCTCTTAAACTTTATATAATGATCAAATTCTGACCTTGATCCTTTATATACTCTCATCCTTTTGTTTAGGGTTTGTGTGCAAGTAAGACTTAAAAACCCTAATATTTGAGATATAATGTATTTTTCCTCTCATAAGTCTCTTTTCAAATTGAAAATTTAATATTCCTCTCTCATTTATATTACCATATTATTAGGTATTGTGATATATTCAAAATCACTCAGTCATACATATATGACATAAAACTCTTAATACATAGGCCTATCTTTCTCTAAGTAGTCCTCAAATCCCTTAATTTAAAACCTTGAATATTGTATACCTCAAATTGAATGTGAAGGCACTTTAAATCACATATTATCATTTTAAAACCTATTAATAAATCTAAACTCCCTATCATATCTCCAAACCTTCAAATGGTGTACCTAGCCTCATCACATGCTACTAAAAAACTAAGGTCTATTTAAAACACAAAAATGAATAATATCACTCATTATATATCCCTTAATATGGAATTAATACCTTAAACTAATAATAATCATCTACACCAAGTTTAATATCTTTACTATACCTCTAAAGGATTCAAAGCCATAAACTTCTCCAAAAATGTTTATATGTAGTTGATTATGTCTTTATGCTTATACATGTTAATATTAGGTTTTTTCATCAAAATGAGGCCTTCGATGTTGATTTATGTGTTTTTATAGTTGAAACACATTGTCATATACCACCTTTATACTAATTTGGTTCAATCTCAAACTCCAAAATATCATTCTTGCTTCATCATATCTTGGACTATGCTTGTACTTTTATAGATAGTTGTAAGTATTCATAGGTTGAAGATAAGGGTTAGATTCTCACCTTGGATTTATATTTACTCATTTCACACATACCTAAATTATATTACATACACTTAATATAGGTTTCAAATACCTTAAGAGCCATCTAAACATTACCTGCTTCTTACACTGAGTTCTCCACACTCATCACTTAGAATATTGTGACCTTCTTCAATTTATCTCTTAGACTATGAGTCCTTACTTAAGATTAATAATTTATATGTTTTTATCCATATAAAATATTTAAAACACTATCCTATCTCTAATTATGAGTTTATTCACTCTCAAGGTCTATCATTTCATCTATTACATAGTTTAAAAAAACCAATTACTAGCATGGCTATAGATGTTGTCTAGGCCACTATATAGACTAAGTACCATGTCACTCTCATCATTTTGGAATAGGTGAAGTGGATAATTAAATGGGAAATCATGTATCATAATTGTTCTTAATTTTTTAATTCACCTTTCATAGACTCCTCTACTATCAATCACCTTGAATCCAACTTTTAGTTCAACCATTATCTAAGCCAAGGTGGTATGGATGTAGGTGGCCTTTTGGTATCATATGTTCTTTTGATTCCTTGTATGTGGTAATAATTGATGTTTTTAGTCATCCTATGTGTGGACCTTGAACCTTCTCATATGATTCTTTCTTCTTACTCTAGACAAGATATATCTATCTCAATGCACTTCAAGGGAGTTATATGCACTTATATGCTTGCTTGACTATATACAAGGGTCTAAGATATGAGGATGTGATAAGATATTGGATTATATCTATTTTAAACCCTCATGACACCTCATATACACATTCATCTCTTTGTGATTCACATATATTTATGTTCATATCACTCTTTATGACTATGAATGGTTCATACATAAAGCCCTTGTAAACTCTACTGCAATAGGCCAAATGACTAGTTGTAGGTGATGTTTTCTTGCTCAATTAGATATATGACTTATATGGACCTATATTTTAATGATCTTATGATTTATAATGGTTACCAATTTTGTTTAGGTATATTCACATGGTTCAAGCTTGGGATGATGGGTGGATGGATGGAGGAGGGTGATTATGGGGTGATCAGGGAGTTGAAGCATGAAATAGGGGTGAAACATAGTAAAAAGATAGTGAAAAAAATATGAAATGTTAGAGGTATGAAAGAAGCATGAGGATCATCCCAATACAATAAACATGAACCTTGAGGAACCTAACACATATTCCAATGAAACCATGAAACCTAGGAGTCTCCAAATAACCTCAACCTTGGATAAGTACCTTAACCTTTGCTAAGACTAATGGAATGAGCTTTGAAAATAAGAGAATGATATCTAGGCCTATTAATTCTACCATGGAGGTTAGGACACTGGTTGAATGGAGTATTATTATGATATTCCATGACTCCAACACTTTATTTCATGTTATTAGAATGTGTTTTGAATGTTATGAAGATACCAATGAATAATATACATTGTTCACTACATATTAAACTTGAGATTTATATGAATCTTTCATTAAAGGCACTCTTTGAGATGATGAGAAGCCATTTTGAACACCAATATTGATCAAAGAGGCATGGTAAAGTTTGGATAAATTAATAAACCTTTCATCATTGTCAACTATTTCTAGAGAAGGAATTTAACACTTTGTCATTATCTAACTCTACTTGTAAACTATAGACTGTGTAAGTTTGGATGCTTCATGGTTCCAAAAACTCACACATGTGATAAAAACATTAAAAACTCCATGATATTATCCTACAATACCTAAGGAAACATGATCAGCTATTAGTTTGAGTAGACCAGCTAAGGGTCCCTAAAAATCATTTTCTTGTACTTAACCTATGTAGGTAAATATGGTATATAGATTGCTTAAGTTCTTAAGGAATGCTCATAAATCTTAGTGGTTAAATATAAGATCAAATTATCATGGATGGAATCTAACTGTGTCTACTTTCCCTAACTAATAGCTTGGACCTCCATTACCTCTCTTTCATATGGTATAACCATAAACTTGAGGAGCTATCTGGGTCTAAAAAGGAGGTAGATGAAGTGAAGGATTAGTTTTGAGATTTTTTGATATCCATTTGTCCTAAAAATCTATTTAATCACCTTTCATGACTCCACATTTAATCTCAGATCCTCCTCCATATGGTATAGTCCATATAGTTTCATATAAGTACATAAAACTCCCAAAAAAGTGTGTTATTCTACATTTTCTTCAAATTTTAGACTTTTGACTATCATTTTTAGATAAAAGAAGAGGAAACATGCATTAAAAAACCTTTTCAAATAGGAAAAAATGTAGAGGAAGTGGAAGAACCACAATTTCACACATAGGTCCCATTTGACTAGTGAAAAGGTGTGAATGTGTCTCAAAAAGGGATTTTAGTAACATGAAAAACATAGGAGTGGAAATGTGACATTCATGAGACCCTTTTATGGCCCCATTTTAATGCAATTCATCAATATAATTCCCCTTTCTCAGGTTTTATAAGGTGAATAGGCTTGTACGAAGTGGCTTGAGGGGTATTTAATGGTTCTAAAGGTGAGTTCAGGTAAGTAATGGGATTAGATGAGTATATCATGGATAATGAGCCTCAAAACACCAAAATAAATTCATATTTTACCTCAAACCATATTAAAACACCTTTACTATACCTCCAAGACACATTAATACTCTCTTGATTCACTCCAAACTCACAAGGACCATTGTCATCTCATCATAAGACTCAAGACACTCATGACATAATGGATTTAAGCATGTATTATGACACATCATGACACTCTTAACAAGATTTAAATACTCTCATTAGGACCAAAGATGACATGACTATGTTGGAGATCACTATAAGCAGGTTAGGGTGGTGGTCACTATAAGTTTTTAACGTTAGGGGGTTGACATTTGGCCTAGGAGGCACAAATGTCAACAATACTAAATCCATAAGAGTCAATATATAGGTAAAAAATGTGTGTGTGTGTGTGTGTGTGTGTGTGTTTGTGTGTGTGTGTGTGTAGATATAAATATCATCAGATTTTGATTTATATATAGAATTCATTCATCAAACCCAAAATCTAAATATATGTATACATAGTTGAACATATATACCATTCAAAGTTTATAAACTTATTATAAATACCCAAGAATGAATATATAAGAAAGTCATTCAAACCTATTAGCTTTGAACTAGCATGTGTATACCCATCAAGAATAACATTTCAATAATTAACAAAGTTTTTGTATTCAGAGAGGAGTTTAGAATAGGATTTCATATAATCCTATTAAAACTATGTCAAACTCTATCAATTTATCACAACCTCCTTAGGTTACCTTAGTTTGAATGTGGGGTTGTGTGGAGGTTGATGCTTCCATAGGGTTCCACATACAAACTATTATTTCTAAAACTTTAACAAAGAAACATAGTAACCAAACATATTCAAAAAGATCCATTCCATATTTCACATAGAAATTTAATTACATAACCAACCTAGTAAATGTATGAGCTTAAAATAAAGCTAAACCAATGCCTTCTTCTTATACTTGTTCACACCTTATTATCCTTATGTCTCTTCCTCTTGGTATGTCATGAGCCATATTATTCACAACCCCCATTATCCTCTCTTTATCCATTTTCATTAACCTAATTGCCTTCCACTTCTCCACCATTAATGGCATATTAAACTCTCTCAAAAATATCCATGCCTAGGTAGCTCAACCAACTCCACAACCTTCTACCATGAAAACATAGTTAACCCCATGATTTTATCCCAATTATGCTTAACCAAATTCAATGTATGATTAATAACCCTAATAATTTTAAGGCTTCTATTGAATCCCTTATTAAAATAATTTTATATTATTTATAAAATCTGCAAGACATTGATTTAAACAATCAATCATCGACCAACTAAACCATAAGTCACATAATCCCCAATGTTTTATTCCATGTAAAGACTATCAACTAGTTTATAACTAATGTATTCCCATGTAATAACTATAAATCAAATACAATAATGATTATATTTCATGTTAATTCAACTAGGTATTACTAGACTATATTTTAATGTTTAAATGTTATCTACAAACATACATAGAAATTACAATGATTTCCTATAATAATTAGATAATTAAAATCCATATATTCATTTATCTAGTATATGTTATGAATATCAATCCTTTAATAAAATTATTGATAAAATAAAATATATTTTAAACTAATGTTATTTATCTTTTGACATTTCAATTATAATATCACAATATTAATGTTTAATTATTATCTAAATATTATATATTGAGTAATGATTATGGAATCTATCACAACATCATAATGTTATAATATACAACCATAATTTATAATACATTGAGATAAGTAAACATAAACAAATTCACTCATTTATCCAAACATAATTATATACGTAATATCACTAAGTTAGTGAAAACACAAAAGGAACACAATATTAATTTAAACATAAAACAAACCCTACTATAACTATCTATCAAACAACACAATCATGAAATTAAATTGTGGTGTAAGGGTTTATATATTCATTCTCTATCATCCCCCAACATCTTCATCTAAACCACCCTCTCTGATGATTCTCTCCCTCTGTCACACTTTGAGGGAAGAATATGTCATTTATCCACCTAACAATAATGAAGGTAGTTATCCTGAAACAATATTATATCCATAAAATAATGCGATATAATAATCAAACATGATCACAATATACATAATGTAAAATTACTACTCACTCATAAAAACTATTCATGTAAATTAAGCAACATAAACTATCCCATAATCAGTATGTGTCATCAATCTTAATAAAATATTAGTTAATCAACTAATCAAAAATAATAATCCACTAATAAAATAGGATATTGAACTTAGAGGGAAATTGGGATGTAACATTTACCCCAGTGGGCATCAGGGGGGTTTGTAGGTTCTCCGTCAAGTCCAAATTGGTGGCGGTATGGGCTGAGTTCCCCTCCAGCTTCGAAAAAAAAAATAAAAAATTGGGATGTGACAATTGACAGAAAAAACTAAAATTATCTATTAATCAAAAAATCATTTAGTTAATGATAAGCAAATAGATAAAAAGGTAATTAAATGCATTTAATACTTCCAACTATATTGATAGGCATAGGATATATCACACCACCAACTATTACTCCTCCACATAGAAATAATAGAACCTATATATTACATCCCCACCATACTCTATATGAATCAATGAATCCTACATCATTCAAATATATTATATCTATAATGATATCCTTATAATATGTTTTAATATCATACACATCCATAAATAATGGCTTGCATTTATTCCCTAGTCTCACTAGTGTCTGCACTTTTTCCCCATACCCATGGATCTTGGCGCACATCTTGACGTGCCCTAAAATATCAAGTGGTCTTCTTATACTGAATATTATCATACATAGTTGGTCAATAATCATGAAAACAATAGATCACATGAATCCAACATATATGTATCTCACCATCTGGCCACCTAAAAAACATTTTATATGGTTCTATATGATAGATTCATTAGTCACCTGATCTAATATCTACATATAACATATAATGATATACTCTAGTATCTACCATGTACTAGTCCACCTGACCTTATACACTTATTGATGTGACAACTTGGGGAATACTTCCCCACTATTCATGTAAGTAATATATTCTCATATTCCAAACAATGTATTAATGTAGTTGAACTAATGCCATCACTAAATGAATTACACATGAATCTATATAAATCATGATATAAGTGTGTTAGCATGGTCCTACCCCATGAATAAACACTCTCATTCTCCTCTATATCCTAGATGATCTTGTGCATATTTTATGATATTGACACACCACTACCATCCATAGTTATAAATGATTCTATAAACATAGCTAAGAACATCCTCTAATGTAGAACATATGATAGTACAATCATTAATAAAATAACATATAAATCACTACTAGTGCAATGTTCAACATATACATTCCTAATCAAATATATTCAATCATGATCCATGACCTAGGTCCCATAACATCATGTAACACCACTCTCCTACTAGTAAGAGGTAGTTGCATTATCCTCTATGCATCCTCTAATCTAATGCTCATATATCTAGTCTACAACCAAAACATACAAGTATCTCCATCCCACCACTCAACAAATATGATCATCATATGAGAATCATACATCATAATCTCCAACCATTCTATATATCCTAACCCAAACCTCTCAACTATCTACCTCTCCTTATCTGAAAAAGGAAACCCATGCATAGTCTCCATCATTTAGCCTTGGTATAACTCTATACTATGAATATCCTCCTACAAGTAGTAAATAAAAATAATTATTAATAATTAATCAATCCAAAAACTATACAAAAAATTGTAGAATATATAATCCACACACATTTCTCACAAATACTACCCTAGGAAATATAACACCATATTTAGTACTACAAAATTGCATAAAAGTGTTGTAACATTGATATAATAATTGTGACCCTAGACAATAGCCATGTAATATGGATAGTAGGACTCTAAATCTAAAATTTACTTTACACTAAAAAAATA
Source organism: Torreya grandis (assembly GCA_037957365.1). Classification (NCBI taxonomy): domain Eukaryota; kingdom Viridiplantae; phylum Streptophyta; class Pinopsida; order Cupressales; family Taxaceae; genus Torreya; species Torreya grandis. The sequence goes on along the minus strand of JARHVA010001605.1, from coordinate 3,040,266 downwards.
ACTTAAAAATTGACATAGATACATTTTTCTCAGTAATTACTCAAGGCTATTTTAGTTACCAGTTTCACCTCTTCATCCTTGATTAAGACACATACCTCCTTGAAATGGTTGAATGAGATCACTATCCTTCATAGCATCTTGTACACACTTAGAGCTCAATTTACAAATCTCCAATTTCAAACCGAATCCAAATTATTCAAACCCCAAATCATATGCACACTTTTTATCTATGGCATGCTACTAAGGTGTTGGCCCCACTTTATCAAAAATAAATTGCCTAAAGTTAGATATATCAAAACCATAGATCCAATTTTATAAATATTTCTTCCATTTGGAACAACATCATGACACCTTCCATATCATATAGTCTTACTCATATACTTAAGTGTTCACCACAATGACACATACTTTATTACCCTAGGAAATTCTCCTATTTGCTATAGAAACCTACCTAAGTATCAATATACATTAAATATCTTACTAATGATCATAAATAAATTATAATAATCTTATAATATCAATTTTGAATACTAAATCACATTCTATTAGTCATCACTTTTGGCCCAACCTCCTTACAACAGTTTTGTTCCTCTCACCAAAAGTGAACATACATATGCACTATTCATACTAACTCAAATACATAGGATAGTTGAATCAATATGAATTTGTTACTAACCATATTTTTACTTGTATTATACTATATATTCTAGTAGTTATGGTGATCCATGCTTCAAAACATAGATTTTTGTATAGAATAATGTAGTTTACATAGATTTATACACAATAGACACATGTATTCAGATTTTATAAGTTAGTCATATTTTCTTAGATGCTCAAATTTACATACCCATTAATTATTTTACACATTCACTCATATTTTTAATTATATTTTTAGATATAAGAAATATATTGGTTTTAGTTTATCATAGTTATCAAAGTTTACAATAATATTTATTAGTTTATGCATATACCTTTTTACATAGTTTTTATAGATAGTTGATCAAAATAGGGTATGTATATGGTACATGATCACATATTTTATACATTTTAGCTCATTTTTTACATATATTATGATAATCAGGGCATGCACATAGTTTAATTCCACATAGACACAATTATTCTTACTTGGAATATGTGACTCAATTTTTTCAATTATTAGACTGGGGGAATGTTACTTTGCACATGTTTCCCATATCCTAGGATTTTACACCAAATTATACATAAAATAATGGAAAAACATGACATTATCTATATTTATTACCAATCATAGTAATATTTATTACTCATATTACATGATTTAATTTTCCCAATTATCATATTCAGGGCATGTTATATCACATATGTTTTTCCACCTCTTATATTTTTATGTTAGATCCTAAATATGAAATCAAAAAACCATGTCATTATATATGTAATTATACTAAAATTAATTCACAATCATACTTTTACCAAATTTGGCACCATTTTTACACTATAATGAATCTTATATCCATATGTAGTGATTGATTTAGATTTTTGTACCAATACCCAATTTTATTTGAGTTGTGTGGCATTGAATTTAAAATAGAGTTTGACTTATATGCACATATATACAAAAATATTATAGTGGGGGAAAGAATATCTTAGTTCCTCATATCAAAGTTTTTTACCCATATTTAGTACATAGACATCCACATTATAACTTCATTCATCACAAACATCACTTGAACTCTTGTTCAATTCTCTAGCCAAGAAGAGAACAAGATCACAACACATATTCTCCTTGCATGGATTGATCACATAAAACCCATGGAACATATAATTATTATTAATAACATGTTAAATAGGTATTTATAAGTACACATCTTTCCTTTTACTTTAATACATTCATTTTATTTCACTACTAAATTAAAAGGGAGCAAATGTATACACCCAAATTTGGTCAAGAAAACACAAGTACTATGTATTTTTTTGGATATTATATTTATAAGATCATAATTTTGAATTTAAATTTTATTCACACATGTTGTATTATTCATATGCCCCTTTTATCATTCTTACACACTTATTTCACTCTTTTTCAATAATCTTAGTCTTCCATGTTAGTTCTTGTCAGAGTCACAAGGATCCTTCGTCACTACTTGGATTAATTATTCTATTATATTTATTTTTGAAAAAAGCATCCTATCATATAGGAGTGCCACTCATTTTTTTACAACATAAATTTCAAAGAGTTTTTTCATGTCCCATTTATTTTGGGTCTTTTTTATGACCGTTTTATCCTTAATTGAGTTGGTCAACATGTGAATAGGTTTCTCAAATTCAAAATTGGGAGTCTTATATTTAAATGGGTTCCCTAAGTCATTTTACATTTAGGACTTATCCTTTTCCACTAACTAATAAAATAATATCAACATACATCAGTCTCAATATTTGTATATTTCTAAAGTCTTTACATACCACACCTAGATTGCATGCTTTGAGCAAGAGGAGGGCCTAGACAAAGAGAATTTAGATATGCATCATGTTTGGTTGAATGATGAACATTCAATAATGGACAACTACATCATCATAAGGTCCATATCATTGGATCTATTTAGGTATCACTCAATACAATAGGGGTTCTAAGAATAACTTGAATACTTCCCACTTCCACATTTCCCCCCTTTTTCATTTGATCTTTACTTTATTCTTGTGTTTATGACTCTATTAGTTTTTATAAAATAATAAGACTAAGTACATGTTAAATTTAATTAATATAGGTATGTGGTGGACTTAGTTACGCCCACAATAATTTTTTTTAGAGTTGTAGGTTTTATTTCTATTCCAAAATGGTTTTGGATAGGAACACCATACCCTCATGTCTAAGTCCTCTTTCTTGTATAAATTCAAAACAATATAAAAATAGTTAGATTTGGTAGTTGTGTAGTCATACATTAGGTCAAAAATAGTAAAATATAACTCATTGAGCCTTAAAAAAATAACTCATGTTTTTGCATTCTTTTAGTCAAAACCCTAGTCTCACAATGTCATTTTATATGTGAGTAAAATACATGATTTAATGTTGGTTTAATTATCTATTTTGCTCTACTCATATATTTATTTTATTAGGATTATTTTGATTTAATCATAAAATAAATAAAAGAATTATAAATAAATTATGTCTTAAATGAAATAATCCATAATTCAAATTTAACGAGCTTTCCAAAATTAATTCCCCTTATTCATCAAGTAATCATCATCAACATCCATTTTGAAAAATACAATTGAACATCCAATATTTTATGTAATGATAATCATTCATTTCAAATTATAGTAAAACTTCAAAATTATCTCATAGTTAAATCAACTAAGCCAATGATAACAAATAATCAATGCTAGTTTATTATGTAAATTTTTTTACCTCATAATTTATTATACCCATTAACAACCATGCTAAATGCACCATAGTATTCCATTACTCACATTTGAGTCATGTTCTCATGGTCATAATTAAATATGCAACAATATAAGTAAAAATCACACATAATCAATACTAGAGGCATGGCAAGTCTTCATTTTCACACCTATCTCAAAATAAATACAACCCTTTAACAAAAGCATAATAATATATTATTTACACAACCAAATGTATAAAGTTATACCACATACATAAAACTAAATATACAAACATCATACATTATGCTCATAGCAAAAAATATAACATTTTAATATGTATGCAAAAATAAATTCACACAACTTTAATCTTTTTATACATAGTCCGATTATATCTTTTAATACAACCATAATAAAAATACAACCACAATATTTTTTCACAAAGCCATAATCATTTTATGTAAAGCATTGAATAAATCAGCCATAAATAGTTTACACACAATTGCAAAAAAATAAGATAAACAAAATGGATTATACACTCAAACATAGTGTTATACACATACCATAAAACATTTTACACATTCATATATGATTCTATTCACAAACTCACCAAATGTTGAACAATAAATCATTTACACAACCTAAATGTATAAATTTTATATCATATATACATAAAACTATTTACAAATAAATACATCATTTTATTGAATGCATAGATCCATTTTTATATAAGACATACAAACATCCATTATATAAATACCCTTTACAAATCATACATAGCCATATAAAATAAAATAATCATTTATCTTTCCTTCACCCATAGCAATTCAAACCCTAGACGTTAAAATAATACTAGTTTATTATGTTCTTCTCTAAAGCACTTAAAGAATGGTAGAGGGAATATATAATTTATTTTCCATCCTTATTATCTTACTAAATCATAATATTTTTACCAGCCACAACCATGGCTATATAGTTATTGACAATAAAAGTAAAAAAACTAAAATATCAACATATCATTATGTAATGTGTTAGACCCAACAAGAAATTAAATGTACAGTTTTATACCATTAAATTAAATGAAAAATACATATTTTATTAGATGTATCTCACATTTCATGCCATTGTGCCCAAAAAATAGTCAAATAAATAATTTCTAAAAAAATTCCCTTTTACCATTGAGACAATGATGCTCTTCAAATAAGGAGGAATCAACTGCCCATGTTTTTTCATACTATTTTGGAAAAATTTATTCATGGATTTGCCCTCAAAAATTTCCTCCTATTATCCAACTACATGAATGATGAAAAGATAAAATGTTAATAAGGAGTTACCAATCTTAAACCCAATTTACTCCACCCAACTAACAAAAAATATTTGGTTATGTCAGCCATATAATTTGTGTCATTCAAGAATTTTTAAATGTGGGTTAGGGTTATAAGGTCCTCAAATGGCCCCTTCAATTCCTTTTTATAAAATTTAATTTAAATCATATAAATGGTGATTGTCCCCATGTGGATATATATGTTCACATGATGGCCTTGCAACTTTTTTACCACCAAATTGAAACCATGCATACTTTTTAAGGTAAAAGCATACATTTTTAATCAATAATTAAAAATAATAAAATACAATTAAGCCATGTAATATGCAATTATATTTTAATAAAAGGTAGTAATAATTGCAAAATAAATAGTGCAAAAAACTCATAGTCAAATAAGAGTGGTAGGAGACCCCAATAGAATACGAAGATAAATATGCCTTGGCTCTCATATCCATACAATTATTATATAAATATTATTATGATTATTCTAACATTATTGATAACCAAGCTAGATATTATCAAGTTGAATAACTTTTTGCCACATATCATTAAGTAAATTGGTTTATTACTCCCCATGGACTGGGCCATCACCTTGATTATTGGTAATTATTTTTAGGGTTTGTTTCATAACTCATCAATGTATTGTTAAATTTTATTAATGTGATATCCTAAGGTTATATATTTGTATCGACCTATATTTATATGCATAGTCAACTACAATCAAAACATGGTGAACAATCCTAAAAGTTTTGACTCACATACCAAGATGTGGTTTCATGAACAAAATAGTAATAGGTAAAATTAAATCATAAACATTAATGAAAAATGGAATTAATTATTGAATCACATTTATTCAACATTAATCAAACACTTTTTAGTTTCTAATATGATTGAAGGTATTTTTAGCTTAATCAACACCTACCATCTTGAAATTTGAACAAGGTCTAAATAGCTAAAAAGGTATATATATCAAAGTAATGAAATAAATAGTTAAACATAATATAAAGTAATATCATATAAATGGGGATGTTACATTATTTTGTAATAAATAAATAGATGGCATCATTACATATTTATGAAGGAGATAATTGTTCATTATAATCATGATACACTTTAGTTCCTATAGATATATAGCAAGTTAGATAATGCATACCACATGAAATGGATAACATACCTACAAAAATTACATATTGTGATCAATAAAAAGAAATGAAAGGATAAAAAGGTATCATATTTCCTTATTTGACAAATATTTTACATGCTCAAAACAATGTTGGACACATATGGTCACAACTTTGCATATTTGGTATCCCTCTACTCAACTAATCATGACTTTGAAGATACTTACACTATCCTTGCACAAGGTAAATAGGTATGGGAGTTATAATTATATAACCATATTTTATACAAACTAAATAATCTTTGTGTTCCTAATGGCACACCTAGGTAATGACTCATCTATGAGGCACACTGTGCTATGATTTTAGGAAAATTTACCATGGCACATACTTTATTCACATTACAGTTGAAGTTATACTAACCACATATGTGAACAAATTTGGAACACCATACCAATTATTGAATTTATTATTGCATCAGCAAGCCCATAAATATGAATTATGACTTTACACACATATATGAGTTCCATCCAAGCCATAGGTATCTATCAGCATGGGTTTCAAGATTAAACTACCTATGATGAAATTAAAACATAATGTTGTGTTTGTTGTAGTGGATATTTTTCAAATATGTATATCATGGTCTCTTGAAATAAAAGAATCAATTTTTCACTTCAAAATACTTTTACAACCATGTTAGGTTTCATTTTGAACTCCCAACATCCATCATCTCCGATCATGATCCATGCATTGTGATTCATTTATGTAAATCATTGTGAGACATGATGGGAATGAAGCTAGATTGGAAAAAAAATCATACATAGATAAATGGATAAATAGAATTTTTTAATTCCACACTTGTTCATATCTTGTGAATATAAAATTATTCACATGCTCATACTTATGATGACTACATATTTTACAATCAAGATGCCTACAAGAGAGTGTTTCATATCTATACAAGGCATAGTCTATTCTAAACATGTATTGGGTTTTTAACTTAGACATATCTATACATATCATACCATACACCATCTATCATTGAGTCTCACACATAATAATGGGAAGAAAAAAATTATAATGATTTTTTATGCCACATGTAATTTGTTCATCAACAAGTTCAACATATTATCTCTTAAACACAAGCAAAGTGCAAGGAGTGAAATGACACATAGAAAACCTCATAAATTATGAGTTGGAAATAATTTATATTCTCACCTTTATTAGTACCACTTAAAAGTTCCACACATGAGTATCAAACCTTCGTGTTATGGTACTTAAGCCATTCTATGTACAGCTAGTGAGAATGCATTTATTATTTTTTTGCCTTTGTACTTGGGCATGAACTTAGTATTCAATTTGAAGCTCATCATACCATATGCCCCTCAAGTTATAGAGACATTAGTGATAGAACATGATTTTAATCTTTATCCTAAACACTTGGGTGCTATAATGAAAGATTAAATTATCAAAGTGACATACACATGCTCTCACCATGGCATAGATTAACTTTTTAGAGTGGTCCAAATAGGGTAGTAAGTTTATCAATCCAAGTGGTAGAACTATAAAAAATATAATTTTAGTTATTTAAAATATACAAAGATGTAATAGAGACCATTTATCTTCAATAAAGGGTGAATTATTCATGTGAAACTTTCACAAAACATTCATCTCTCGTTTATTTTTCTTTGGCATAATCACACTTTCTACATAATCCTATGTAGTCCTCTATGTTGAGATTTATTTCACTCTCATAAACCATTTTCACATGTTTTCATAGACTTACATACCTAAATCATGATAGATCAAAGGCTTGTACACCCCTCTATGTACTAGTAACTCATAGTCCCATGTACCTTACACCTACCCATAAAATCACATGCCTAAATGTATCATATATAACACACCCATGTGTTAGCCTTATTTAACCATGTGGTTCACCAAGTGGCACCCTCCTACTTAAAATTTTTCAGTTACTAGTTGAACCATTAGTCACCATGTGCCTAAAATCTAAACCATCACCTAATAAGTAAGATGAAGAGTCATGTATCTATCTTATTTATAACCTAGAGTAGTTTTAAATAATTATAGTATTATTATTGTATATATATGTAAAATATGCATTTACCCTAGGGCCAATATGATCCATAGTCAATGGCATACACAATAATAATGATAGATAACATGATCTATGTATAATTTTTCATATATGCATTGTAAGTCATTATAACATTCCCCATTATTTTCTCATTAAATATAAGTTTCATTTATGAAATCATAATAATTCTACTCCATTGAATTTTTGTTGTTTATTCTTTCTAAATAATCTATGTGAACTCACTTTCTTTAATCATATGTGTTATATCTAATGTACATTTTCCCTCCATGTACTTAGTCCTATACACTTCTAGCATAGATAATCATGTTTTACATATGTTACAAAATGTTACATAGGTTTTAACTTAGTTATCAAAATTAATATACTTATATTTTAGATTAGGGGCATATGCATGACAGACGATCACTTTCTTTCTCAATTTTACACTAGTTTCCATAGAATTAATGATAATTCATTTCATCATCTATGTTGTATACACTAGAATCAATTTATATCATTTTTTCACTAGTTTTTCACTATATATTTCACTAGTTTTGCACCAAAATCAATATTATTCTATTTGTAGCAATTGATTCAGCTTGTTACCAAATTTCACACCAGAATGATATATTTAAATTCATACAAGGATTGTAAGATATTATACTACCTTGAGTTGTAACATGATTAATCTAAGTGAATATTTATTTTTGAATAAAAAAACATATTATCAATGAGTATTGGGGAATGCACAATTCAATCTAAGTATTTTAACAAAGGAATAACCAAGGGTTATATTCTCTCTCGTCTCTAGTTTTTGTACCAAAAAAATATAGTGGTTCACATACATGAAAATGTGTATTCATTCCTTATTATTTTTTATAAAATTTTCTTGTCTTTACTTTCACATGATAATCCTTAATAAGGATTGGTTTATACATGTTTCATTATAGGTTTGCATGAAGCATAATTTAAGGTGTGATCTACATCTAATCCTACTCAACACAGGTAAGCTTATGTATAATAATTTGTCCTTTTACTCTATCACTTTCACTTTGTTTCATTTTTATAAATAAAATGAGACAAAAAATTAGTTAATAAAATTAACATTTAATGTTAAAATAATGCACTTGTGACCACTCCTTATGCACATTTTACCTACGCTCAATTCCATGGTTTTAAACCCCTATTATTCTACTTCTGTTCAGATGAATCTCTATCCTTAAATAAATATAATACTAAATATTCCTATTCCTCATTCTAAGTAACCTACACTCACTATTATACTGATTCACACTTCTAATTTAGTTATCTCTACTCAGATAAAACTGCTCATTCAAGATAACCCCATTGGCTAGTCATGTTTAAATCCACTTATTTTTCCTCCTACCAATCAATGGATTATTTATAAAATTCAAATACATCAAAATTGGTCATTAAATGCATTTCACAAGTCTCATTCAAGGAAATACCAAGAATTCCACTATATAAGACCATTTTTGATCCATTTGTTTGGTATATGGTAGGAGGATAACACTATTGCAAATTATATAACTACAGATTAAGAGAAAATAACCTATTTATTCAAAATTATAAGTCCATACAACCCAAATAGCCTTGATCTAGCTTTTAATAAAAGAACAAGGTCATAACTCATTGTTTAGGCACATATTTACTATGAGAGCAAATAATGTCTAAGTGGGAATTATTATTCCTTATCTTACATTGGTAATTAATTAAATAAATAATAATATATTATTTATTAACATGAGGTGTAAACCTCATAAAAATAAATAATATTATTATGGTTATTTAATACTTACCAAATGTTTTAATTAATTGCCTTTATTAGGATGGATGGACTCATTACTTTTACAATGGTCACCTCCTTTGATATTTCAGTATAAATAGGGTTTTAATCCTATTTTTTATTCATTCAAATATGAAAGTATTTTTTCATATTAAATCTATGAATTTTTTGAAGCACTGTGTGAAGAATTGAGAAGAAGTCTGTATTGGGGTGGTTTGGTTTCTCAAATATATGAATATCACATTGGTGGGTTTTTTACCTCTTTAATGTTTTCCCATTGTAAATATTTGTGTACTAGTTCATTGACATGTGTTCACTATTATGTGATTTGCTTATTAAAATCACTCTATATCCTATCCTTTTTGCATTATTATAGATATTATCTATCAATTTTATCATGGAATCAGAGCAAGCAAGGTGGATTTAATAGGCAAGCATATTGCATTGAGCTAAATATAAATATTTGAATTTTTTTTAAAGCCTAAGGAGGTGGTAAATGGATTTGGAAGAAAATAATTTTGTTAGAAATCCATTTTTATTAATTTTCATTCGAGTTGTCCAAAACTTAATTCAAGTAATCAAAATTTTTCTAGAAGATTTGTCTTACCTAGTCATGGTTGTATATCACTAAGGCAAGTAAAAAACTATTAAAAAATATTAAATATTTAATGCTTGGATTTCTTTCTTGAGGGTTCAAATATCCTTTTTTTGATCTAAAATCACTCCATCACCTACTTTAAACTTCAAATTTTGAAGATATTCTATTGTCATAAACACCATTGTACGACCTTGTGACATTGGAAATTTTTAAAAATCATTTTCTTTGCTTCCAAATTGGTTTTTTAAGGTTCTAGTTGCATTGTTTTAAAGTTTCAATCCATCTTAAAAAAATTTAGACCCTGATAAGGCTAGTCCAAGATACTATAAATTTTTTATCTCTACAAGTGGTGCCCTATATTGCCTAGAAATTCAAACAACATTTTCTAGTCATCAAAATTCAATTTTGAAAGCTTGATATGCTCTATGGCAAGATTCCAAGAAGGTTAACAAATTTTCATGTAGTTTGGTGACCTATTCAAGTTATTATGTGCACTAATACATCTAGAGGAGTTCCATATATCTACCATGGAACATTCTATAGGTATGTGAATATTTTTACATAGTTGTTGAAATTAATTTTTAAATTTTTGATTTATTAAATTATTTATTTTCATGCAAAAAGGTGTGGTCCCCACTATTTATTTTAAAATTTTTTACCCAAAAATTATTTAAAAATATATATATATAATAAAAAAAATTACATGCACATTATATATATATATATATATTAGTAATTTTAAAAATTAGTGAAAAAAGAGTTAAAAATAAATTAGTACATGTTAAAATTTAACTAAATTTTGAGATGATTTGGAAGTTATTACTTTTCTAAAATATTGTAATTTGAGATATTGGATGTTCAAAAACCTCAAAATCAGATTTTTATTTTGAATTTGGTCAAATATAATTTTATTTGAATTCTATTTTATATTTTATATTCCAACTTCCCATGCATTCAAAACCTTAGTTAACATATTGACCTTATTTCAACATTTAACCTAATGAATTTTTTTGTCAAGAATAGTCATATAAGCAGTAGATCCCTAGGTTTTCAAATCTTCTAAACACATATATGTAGTACATTTTATGTTATGAAACTTCATTCCATTAATTTTATAATTTTTTTAATAATAGTGTCTGGGTGGTTATTCTGAGTGAGAATCTTTTGCCACTTGGTTTACTATAATTTTGTTTCAAAAATTTGAATTATTTTGCATCTAATTAGATCCTTAATTCAATGTGTACTTGTGTTTTACATTATTTTATAAGAAATATAAATATCATTAAACAAGTTTCTTTTTAAATAATTATTCTTACATTAGTTTTTTTTGTGACACTTGAAACCTCTATTTTGTCACAATATTTCATAATTTTCTTGCTTTGTCTAGCGTTAAAATGATAAATTATTATGTTTTTACACTTGAAACCTATTTTTATTATCAAATAAAGTTAAAATTCACATTAAAATGGGTTGTTTTATTCCTTTTTTAACTATCATTATTAAAGCGAAGCTATGGATTCACATAAATTTGTATTAGATAAATCATAAAAGCTTAATGGATCTAACTATAAAATATGTAAAATGGCCCAAAAGTTGTGGAACAACATCATCGAGACTAAAAAAGTTCCATCAAGATGGCATGTGACACTTGATATTTCAAATGTATTTCAATAAAAATAATAAGAATCCATGTTGATTATCTTACGGAGTGTTATGGATGAATTCCTCCTACACATTGGTAATCAAGAGTCTCTTAGTGATGTGTTAGCGGAGTTTCTCCTATTGATGCCTCTAAGTGTACCACAAGGTCTCTCAGTGTTTAGAAAATACTTCTTTTTTTATAATCCTAAGATTTTAGAGCATGAGTTACAGGTATTTGGTAATTGTAGTGCTTATGGTGAAATAGTAGCAAAGCAAAGAAGATTGTTCTAAATTATTTATATTATTTGGTGGTTGGGAGCCACCTCAATCCAAGCCTTTGTGACTTTAGATGAAATTTGACCAAATCTCAAAACTACACTAACCTAAGTGAATATTTGATAATGAGATTTAAGCTACAATGAGTTAATTTAGAAAAGGGGTAAAAGAGAAGATTAAGGTAGAAAGGAAATAAACATGATTTCTAATCTTTATTTCAAACACCATGACAAAGTTTCAATTAATTGAGCATGCATTTAAAGTAGTATGTAATGCAAAATAGCTAATGCTCAATTTTCACTACAAACTAGGCAAACTTCTAAGGATAAATTGAAAATACAAATAAGAACCAAGTATGGTTTAATGTTTATATACTACACCTAGATAATTAATGCACATATTTGATGAAAAAAAATAAAAATGAGGCAACTTATGAACTTTTCAACTAATCTAGCATAACACATATTAGTAACCCTATAACAAGAATGAAATTTAGGATTTAATGGAACCATTGAAATTCAAGATATAGATAAGTAATTGAGAGAATAAGTTAGTAACCCTTAACATAACCATATAGATAAAATTTTAAGAATTCCTTAGCTATATTAACTATTTCAAGTATACAATTTTTCTCAAAAATATCTCCCTTACAAAATGGTGAAATTGACTATTTATAGGGAGCATAAGTAGTGTACCAATCAATTTTCAAGATACATATGTGGAGAATAAGGATAACTATCCTTTCAAAAAAATTCTAGAATACATATGACCTTCTACATTGGACTAACTTAAAAAATGTATATGTTAATAAACTAGCATATATTTATATAATAGACTATTCTATTTTACAAATGCATGTAAAGTTATAATCAATAAAATCTTCTATTAAGTTGATGGTAAGCCCTATGGCTGCCTTTGTTTTAAGATGTTATTGGAATTAGTGTGTTGTTTATTGATCAAGTCCAAATATACTATAGGCTTAATTAAACATCCATTCTCCTAGTTTATTACCTCATTGATTTCTTTGTCATTTCTAGCCATGGCCTCCTTGATGCTTCTAGCTTCTGCAATTCAATACCTTAAATTGAAGATGATGTCCATGATTTTTTTATTCTCACTGGTAGATTGGCCTTGAATCCTTCATTTGATCTCTTTAATTTTTCTAGTGGCTCTCCATTTGAATTCTTCATAATATATTAACCTAATGGTAATGGGTTGTGAAGGCTCTGTTAGCTCGGTTCCTAGGAGGCTTTTAATTATGTTCATAAAATTCTCATATTAATTCACAAGTTTACTAACATTATTGTGACATGTGTTTAAATCATATAATTTTTCCACAATAATTCTTAGGACTGCACTCAAGTGTCCTAAGCTAATAGTTTTGAAGCCTGAGATCTATCTTCTTACTTGCATGTTGATGAACTCAGCTATTTTATCCTCTAAAGTTTTCCATTAGATGAACAAGGATTTAGCTAATTGAGCTTCTTGTATCAAGCCACTTTACTTGAGTTTCATGTAATTTAAGGCTTCAAACATTTTAAATAATGATTCACCCAATATTGTTATCATCTCATCAAGCACAGAGAGGATGGTTTGGGTCTCCAAGTTCTATTTCTCCTTTTCCAAGTTGGCAATCCTTTACTTCATCCCTCTAATTACTGATATGGCTTATGGTAAATGAGCCCAAACTAGGATATCCAAATCTTCTTAATGAATGGGATGCTCTCTTAATTTTTATCCTCTTGCTAGAGTTAAGCCCACAAAAGGTTCCACCTTTTAGAAGGCAAACTCTTTTGTACCCACCATAGATTTTCTAGTGGTAATTTTTTCTATCCCTAAGGTGTCTAGATTTTAAATGCACTATATTGGTGATCTCTTTGAACTTGGAAGTTTTTGTAATTTCCATCTTTATGCTATTGGATTCTCCTAGAGTATCCATTTTCTTACCACCAACCCCTTTTACCTCCACTAGTTTTCTTTCTTCTTATTCTTTCACCATTTCAACTATCCATGGTTGAGTGTTCTCATGCACACTAATATTGATATTTTATGTTATACCCCATGAATGGGATATGGAAATTTCCACATAAATAAACCAATCTAGAATTACTAACCCCTAGATAGGGAGCTCATCATTGAAAAAAATTATGTCTTGGGCTAGATGGACAAATAGAAGTTTTGGTTTCTTAGACTTAGGGACAAGGGCTAACTCTACCTTCCTCTTCCTCTAAGTTTTAGTTAGAACTATACCCAACACAAGTTATTTTCCCTTATCCTTTTCAATCCCCTCCATTTTTTCATGGTTTCTTATAATTTTTCATGCTTGGATTCTAAGGTCTTCATATGTTTCCTATCCATTTGAATAATATGTTTCTATAATAACTTTTAAAAAAACATTCAACTACTTCATTTGGCTCAAGATCCACCATGTCCATATGTTCCACTATAGATGGTGGTTTTTGTGTAGGGCCTAAATATGAGGCTACCTTACCTAGCCTTTCTTCCAATTTCTTTTTACCAGGGTCTTGAGGCTATGGCAATTCCACTTGAAGAGGTGGCTAAGGTGCTTTAGAGGTGGAAAGAAGTAGATGATACTACAGAGGATGTATTTTCTAAATGTCCCCTATTGGTTTTCTTTAATTTTTTAGTATATATTCAAATTTTGCATTGCATTCCTTGAGTCTAGCTATCACTTCTTCAAAGTTGATTTCCTTGGTGTATACATTTTCATAAACCCCATGTTAATGTTCATATACAAGCTTAGGCAATTTATTTTCTTCCTTATGGTCCCTCACTACCCCTTTAGGATCCCACATCCTTAATTCATCCACTTAGAAGATAAAAAATTCTCTCTACCTAGACATGATATCTACTTTTTTCCAATTTTGTAATGTGGTCCTTCCAATTATTAGGGTAAGTGGGTGGAGGAGGCCTTTCTTCTTTTCCTTACATACCCCATCAATTCCATTGATGAGTTGGAATGTGATTTCTTTCTCAGCTAACTTATTTAGCACATATATAAGCAACTTGTATGGTGGGGACATGGTTCAATAAATTCTAATTATAGTGAAATCAAAATAATACCATACATCCCTCATCATTTATACATACCATTTGATCAAGGGGTACATCCTAGGCATAATGGATCCAATTATAGATTCAACCAAAGTGAGGTAAATTAAATCACAAATGAATTACGTATGGTTCCTATATTTGAAAATATGTAGCTTGGAATAATGATGGGAGATGATGATTCTACTACTAGGAGACTAGTTTTTAATGTTAGGAAATTAGGTAGAAGCAAGTAAGGAATTGAGCAAATAGGACATCATGTATAACTATTTACTGGTCTTTCTCTTAATGATAGTAAATTTGTGATCCAAGTGAATGTTTATCATATCTCCAATAGGAGGGGTGAGTTATTGGTCTATCAAGAAATGCACATAGGAAATGTAGGTGGGGTTGACATATGTGGTTATGGCATCTCTAGAAATCATATTCAGTAAGGTCATGATAACCCTAATTCCTTGCCTAAATTGGGTATTTAGAATTATTCCTTGTTAATCTATAACTACATGATGTCCCTAGTTGAGCCATGGTCTAAGGATAATGTCAAGGTCATTCTAGGTGGTCTAATTCTTGATTAAGGGTAAATCAACATGGGACTATGGGAGTTTGTGGTAACCCTTAAAGGATAGAGAGGAAACATAAGAAATCCTTATAGATGTTTCATCATGTATAATCTAGTCATCATCTATTTTATATTCAATGAAAAGTATAAGAAGTACATCAATACAATGAAGTACCTCATGTTTAGTAGCTACATAATGAAGGCCATCTAATTGCATAGTGACCAAGTCCTAGTACTTGGTGTTGACTACCTCAATTCTCCTTTCATTTTGAGTGAGGGGTTGCATCTATTCTATGGTGAATTAGAGCTTAGACTAATTCTTACACCCATTGTTCAATGCTATGGTGTCCAATTTTGTGTCATTAAAAATTTGACCCAAATGGTCTGTAGACAGGTAAAGCTTTGTTTTTTCCATCCGTTATTTCATTGTTACTACCATTTCCTCCTAAACTTTTATACTTTTTAGCACCAATTTCATGAAGAAGTTTCTAGATTGTTTTTATTTTCACTTGGGATTATTTTGGCTTAAACTAGGGTCTAATTGATCATAATTTCAATGTTTTGTGCTAAGTTTGAAGTTTCTTAGAGATTTAATGGTGCAGGTGATTTGGACCTGGGTTCGTTCATGTCTTTGATCTGATTAAGACTTGTGATTTTATATCTTTTCATTCCAAGATGGATGTAATCTATTTTTTGTCATCTTTTGCTTATGTGGATCCTATGTGGCATCTATTTAGCATCTTTTCATGGCATTTCATAATTGCTTCAAGGAGAACTAGTCATTGGACTTTAAATTATAACTTTGGGCTTCCCTTCATTGGATTAGATCTAAGGATTCAACATGAACCACTGATCATAATATTAGGTCTTTCACATCATTGGTCACTAAAAGCACCAAGTTCTGTGGTTACACCACTTAGCATGTTTTTGCACCCATTTAGTTCTAATGCTTGAGCTTGTTCCATGTGTTGGGCCTTTTGGTCTCCTTAGCTCCACTCAAATATCTCATATTGTTGGATCATGCTTATATTATTAGGCAATAGCTATATGATCTTGAAAAATGAATGAATTTTAAGATAAATTCATAGACCATGTAAATTTAGGACTTAGGATAAATGTTTAATCCTAAGTTCATCTTATATTAATAAACATGTAGAACTTTAGGATAACCTATTTAATCTAAGTATTTTATTAATATATCAAAAGGAACATCATTAAAACATTTAAACATGCCCCCTTTGTCTAGGTAAAATATTATACTATGTTAAAATTGATAGTCTCACTAATGTCATAGACATCCTCAAGGTCATCAAATGATGTGAGTGAGATTGTCAATTTTGAACCCATGAGATTACTATATTTGGATGTGAGGGTGCCATGGGGTATCCTCTTATATTTTTCTAGGATCTTGGATCCAAAGCACTATGTTAGATCTCAAGAAACAAGGATCATTGGATCATGATATGAGCAGTCACATGTTATTGGATGAATTGAACAAGTGGGACCCTTTACTAGTGAATATTATCATAAATGATTACCACTTAGCATCTTCATGGGGATTTGACTTTTGAATCTTCACCTCACACTGTTAGATCAGATCTTGTGATAAAGTGAGGATTATAGATCTTTGTAAGGTTCCTTCATTTTAAATCAATGTTGAGACCTTCCTCACTCTATTGAATTGGATTCCATGATGAATCAAGGATCATCAAATATATAATAAATCATGAAGGTTAAGTTAGGACCCAATATTACTAAGTATTTAGACCAAAGTTTTAACTATAGGGTCTATTTGTGTTAATAAACATGAAGGGGCCTTTAGGATTAAAACTTGGGATAAGCATTAATAAAATGGGATCGGTTAGGAAATAAAAAAGGACCTTGAAAAACCATCTCAATATGTAGTTAAAATTAGCTAGGGTGTTAAATGGTGAATATGTAATGACATAGGTATAATTTTATATTAAGGTTTGGTCATGTTAATAAACATGACCAAACCTTAATATAAAATTATACTTAGGTATAATATAGGATAAAGTGATCCCTCTAAATTACCCCTACCAAATTTTGAATTGAAACCAAAGGGTTTTAGACTTAGAGTTTTGTTGAAGAGTGTCTAAGATTTAATTTTTGTAGATTAAAGGTTATTAAAAGCTAGCCTAAAATCAAGTGGTGAATTTTTGGTAGGTAAATGTTAGTGCATTCTCCATGGAACATATATTTATCACAAATAAGGTAAACCATTAATAAAATTATGCATACTTATACTTAATTTCAATAAAATATTCTACCCTATTAGAATGAATGACCTTTAAATTCTAGAAAAACCTGGGAACATAACAATGCATTTAATAAAAAGCTTCCAAAACATCTCAAGGGACCCAATTTTCAAAATTAGGGGGGATGTTGGCCCCAAAAATGGTGACTCATAGGGTAAACATAGCCAAATGTTAGAACCTAGAGACTCTGGTTTAGTAAATAACAAGGTCACTTATCGTATTAGACCTATGTCATCATCAATATTTGTTCACGGTTCAAAGGAGCTTTACATATGAAAGATTATGATCAATTATTATGATACAATCATGATATGTGTGTGAGTTTATTCCACCTACAATTTTTCATGAGATTTAGGGAACAACTTCTAGGTTTCGTGTCCTTAATCATTTACACTAGCTTATAACATGTTTGGTTATTCATGAAGAATCATGCTCTCAGTTTAGGGGAGGCTTGGGCATTACTTTGATGCCATCTAGGAAACCATATCCATTATGGAGATGCCTTTGGTTCTATTCATGGACTTGGTCCACTACCATATAGGTGTCCATAGGCCCGATGGATATTACCTAATCACCTATGCTTGAAAATCTTCAAATTTTACATTAAATTCTTATTTTTGTATTTTTTGACATACATTTTGATGCTTTCAACAAGGTTGGGAACTAGGATAGCTAGATTTAAGGATTTTGGTCAAGTGTTTGATTTTCAAACAATCATCCATGGTTGTAACCTTTGTCCCAAGCAAGGATGTTTTGTTAAGTGCAAACATGATTTTACCTTAATAAATTTAACCTTCTTCTCAAAAGTACAACTCTTATTAAAACCATACTTATGTTAAGGCAATGCTTAGGTTAGAATAAAATAAGGGATCTTTTCATTTTTCCTTTACCAATTTCTCCATGTTAGAGCACTAAGCTGATATTTCAGGTCTATCATCATCATATGTATGAGGTTCATATCCCATTCCTAAATCTTGGTAATCTAAGGTAGACAAGATACTTTGACCACTAAACTATCCAGAAGTACTTATTAGAGCTAAAGAACAAAGAAAAAGAAAAAAACAAAAGCACAACAAAATCAAACAAATATGTATAGATAGAACAAAGAAGGAATAAATAAAAGACAATAAAAATCAAATGAATATGTACAAATAAAACTAAAAAGAAAGAAACTAACTAGCCTATCTACTCTAACCTTAACTAGTGTTATAGATTTTATTCCATGGATACACCTAGTAGAGCTACATCAAAGTAATGCTTTAGATATTTCCCATTGGTGGGTGATGTGAATTCTTCTCCCTAAAGGTCTTTTATCTTAAAGATGTTGTTGCCAAGTGTTTGAACAATCTGATATGAGCCAATCCATAGAGGTGTGAATTTTCCATGCTTACCCTTGGGTTTAGATGCCTTGTCTGAAATAAGGACTAAGTCTCCTTGCATAAATACCTTCACCTTTGACCTTTTATCAAACCATATATTTATTATGGTCTAATGCTTGCTAAAGTTAGCAAAGGATTCTTCCCTTGCATCTTCCATTTGAATGATATCTATCAATCTAAAATTTGTAAGTTCCTCACTTTCTTCCAGATACTCTTGCATAAATCTAAATGTGATAAACTTGAGGGTGATAATAAAGATAGGTTCTTGGCCATTTACCAATAGGAGTGTTGGTGCCTTTAATGGTTATTTGATTCTTATTTTATCTACCCATAGATCATATTTGAGGATTTTGTGCTAAGTCTTAGGCTTTGATTCAATATATTTTTTTGATTTCCTTGATTAGGTTCTTATTGGTAGATTTTGAGACTCCGTTTCCTTAAGGGTAATGGTTGGAAGAAAACTTTAGAGAAATGTCATTATAATAAACCCATTTTTTCATTTATATGGATACAAATGTATATCCATTATCATACATCAAGGAGAATAGGGTTCTAAATCTGGTACAAATGTTTTCTTATAAAAACTTGGTCACTTCTTTCTTGTAGTGTTTGGTGGCTTTAGCCTCAGTCCACCTTGTAAAATAATATATGGAAATCAGGACATATTTGTAGCCTTTAGAAGAATTAGGGTAAATTATTCCTCTAAAATATAACCCCCATTATGGAAAGGGTTTGTCAACCATCATTGGCTATAGAGGCATGGTTGCCTTTGATTCTTTAGTGATAAAGATTTGACAAGAATGGAATTCTCTTACGTGTTTGTGAGCATCTTTAAAAATGGTGGGCTAATAGTAACCAACCCTAAGGATTTTATGGGTTGTTATTCTTGATGGATGTCCACTTCCTAGTTTCTCATGGAAAGTACTCATTATTTTAGAATCTTATTCCATGGATACACACCTCAAATAGACTCCCTCAAAGGTTTTTCTTTACAATACTCTATCTTTGATCAAATAGTGTGAAGCTTTGAGTCTTAGGGATCTTTTCTATTCCCTTGTGAGTCCCATATGAGTAGCACCATTAATCATAAAATAGATCAGTGAGTCATCCCATTCTTGGGTTGTAATTCCTACTACTCAACTTGCATGATTGTAGCTTGGTATTGGTGTTGGCAATCATTTAAACTAGGCCTTGGCACCTTACCAATTTAGCAATTTTCATCTCTATATCATATTATTTTAAAATTTACATCTATTTACCTCTAGGCTCACCTAATTAATTTTGAATTATCATGAGTTTTTTTTAAGGTTATGGTAAGATAGTATGTACTTTGTTTTTGAAGATGCAATGTTAGAACTTTTGTACTGCTTTTACTAGTGCATATGCATGTTTGTCAATCAAGGAATTATTTAGTTTTACATTTTTGAAATTGGTACTCATGAAGGATATTGGGTGATAAATCCCATTAAACTTTTGGGGTAGGACCATAACCATTGTATGATCAAAATCAAATGAATACAAATAGAAGTCCTTTGAAAAGTATGGACTTATAAATACTAGGGCTTGACTAATGTCTCATTTGATACTATTAAATGCTTTCTTGGAATCCTCATTCCAAGTTATTTTGGAATCTTTATTAAGCATGTCATTCATTGGTTTAACAATCTTATCAAACCTTGAGATGAATTTCCTCATGAATTTTATCTTGCCAAAAAATGACTTTAACTCTTTCTGACTATTTGGGAGCTCTATCTTAGAAATGGCTTCCACCCTTTCAGTATGTATGGAGAACCCATCCTTAGTGATGACATGACCTAACATCTTCCTTTTAGTAATACAAAAAATGCTTTTCTTAGGGTTAAGAGAAAACCATACCTTCTGCACCTCTCAAACACTTGTAGAAGGTGTGTGAAATGATCTTTCCTATTTTTAGAGAACACTATTAGGTCATATATGTATATTATGATACATTTGCCTAATAGAACATGGAAAGCATGGTCCATGTACCTTTGAAAGGTATCCCTTACATTAATTAGTCCAAAGGGAATCCTTTTATATGCAAAATTTACCCACTTAGTAGTAAAGGTTGTCTTCATTTTTTCCTCTTTATCAACTAACACTTGGTTATACCCTAAAAATCCATCAAGGATAGACATCATGACTGACCCGAAAATAATATATATCACCTAGTATATAGAAGGAAAGGGATAATTATCCTTATCAGATGTTTTGTTTAAATTCTTGAAGTCAATGCATAATTTGATCTCACCATTGTTTTTTTATTGGAACTAGATTGGCAAATCAAGTGGAATGCCAAATGGGAAACACAATCCTTGCATCTAACAACTTCTTGAATTCTTTGAAAATCATGGGGTATAGGATAGGGTTAATAGGCATTTGTTTTTTTTGAAGGCTTTACAATTTTATTTGAGAGGTATAGTGTGGGTAATAACCTTGGGATCAAATATTTTTAAATCATCATAAGGCTAGGTTATTGTGTCCTTGTACATGGTGAGAAACTTTCTATCCCTTTTGTTTTCCATCTGTGTACAAGAATTTCCTATATTAACTTATTTGGGCTGATCTTAGGGTCCAAAATTTATTACATTTTAGTCTTTCCCTTTCATCTCAGGGATTGTAGGGATTTCAGTGAGCTTTTCCTAGTCAAAAAACCATTCTAGTGAAACCATCCCCTTGGGTATTATGTTACCATTTAGTTGGATGATTTTACCATGGAATTATCTTTTAGATTTAATTTCATCAATTTCATCATTAATATGAGCTTCAAAATATCCTAATTTAGTCATGAATTCTTGTATCTATTGATCATCATTAAAGACCTAGAAGTGGTTCACATTATTGGGACTGAGGAGCATGATACTAGCTCAACACTAAAGTTAGGGGAATCCTAATCAGGCATAAGGTTAGATGTAGTAGAATCCAACCCATCAATAGATTTATTTTATTCTCTATGGATAGAGAGGATATTTAATGCCTTAAAAAATATTATTAGATCCTAGACTTTAAATTTATACCTCTTCAGGTATGAGAATTTGCATTGGTACTTTGTCCTTACTTGGTTGACTACAAGTTTAGAATCTCCATAAACAAGTAGTTATTTGACCTTATTTTTAATAAAAAATTACAACCCTAAGATGAGAGTGCCATACTTAGCCAACTTATTGGTACATGGGAATTATAGTCTATAAGATGCATGCTATTATTTATCAGTAGGGTCTGTCAAGACAATACCAAATAAAAAACCAAAACTTGAATAAATCACTGTCAATGTATAGCTTCCATAAACTAGGTAAAACATGAATTTTCATGGAATCAACCACTTTTGTAGTCTCTAAGGTGAAGACTCCTAAGTTAGAATCAAGGAAGTTAACTCTTTCATCGATAATGTTGTATTCAATAATCATATGTTTAATTCTTGGTTCCCTTTCCACTCTTATCTAATTTGGAACACCTTTCCAAAGAATCCATAGATGTGAACAATCAATAGACATATATAAATTTAAGGCTTTGGTCCATTCTCTACTTAAGATTAGTCCATATGAATTGGGAATGTCTATTGTTTAAATGTCAATGAATTGTTACACTATGGGTTCACTAGCTAACTACATGTGTACATTTAATAATTCTATAATGAATTTAAATCTTGATTTATCTAATTTTGTAACTACCCTATCATACTTGATTGGGGTCATTCCAAGATATTCACATATTCATGTAGGTATGATATTAGTTGTTTCCCCATAATATAAAAGATAATTATGGATATTCTTACCAAGTATCTTGACTGTAATTAGGAAGGGTGGAGATTCTGCTTTGGCCATTTTCATGGTTACGTTTGCACTATTAGCCATAGGTGTCTTCCCAAGTTTTTAAGATAAATAATCTAATAGAAAGACCTTTTGTTCAATAATTTGAGTTAACTCATGAAAATTAATGTTGGCATTAATTTTCTTCATGTATTCAACAATGTTATAGTTAGTCTAACTTGGGGAATTAGAGCTAGATTTGGAAGAACTTCCTTTGGGTGGCTCAAGGTTATTACTTGAAATGGTATTAAGAGGGGTCCCATAATTATTAAGATAGTTTGAAGGGGTTAGTGGTTATTTATAATTCCTATTCCTCAAAGAGTATGTCTTCAAGAATTATTAAAATGCTTAGATCTCTTCAAGAATATTTTTTGGTTCATTATCTTCCTAAAAATGGAATTATAATGTCTCTACCATATGGAATTAGTCTGATAACATGGAATCAGATCACTTGTAGCATTATCCTTATTATATACCACTTTTAATGTGTCCATCTATTCTTAAAAATCATCAAAGGCTTTGTAGAATTTGATGCAATCAATCTCACCATGCTTAATAGTAGCATGCACTCTGTAGTAGTTAGGGAAAGTAATGTTAGTGAGATTGATGTCCATGATATTGTTACTAGAAGAGGGATCATTAGCCTTTTTGATATTGTATAAAATATCATTTTGAAATATATTTTCTAGTTTATTGAAATTTTGGAAAGTAAGCTCTTAGGGGTCTCAAAATTAGGGACCTGATTGTTGCTTGTACTAGAAGTTAGTATTAAGGCTTTCTAACCATTAGTAGAAGATCCTTTAGTAGTTTGGTGATTCAGGAATCCTAGATTTTGATTAGGATCAACACAACTAGTGGGTAGTAGGCTCGGAGCTGGGAGTTGATTAAGAGAAAGGGCATTTTGTTTATTATTAGGAAAAAGTTTTATAGTAGGCATTTATGGGTTAATATTGGGAATATAGTAAGCCATTTGACCTTGTGGTTGCATTTGATCACTAATAACTATTTCCTTAGAATAAGATTGGGATAATGAATATACAGTTGGGATAGATCTCTTTAGGAACACAAAAGTCATGAGATCTACTGCATCCTTGAAGATTTCTAGGGATAGGACATCATTAGGCTTGTAGGGTTCCATGGTCTTGCTATACATCTTTTGGAATATTGCATTGAAAGATATTATAGGCTCACTTGCATCTCCCTTTATGGTTTTGAATTGATGATGAATGACATAAAGACTAATAATCTTAATGAATTGGTCAATACAAATGGTGTTTAAATCATTCCAAGAGGTAATGCAATCATTAACCAAATTAATGAACCATTCATATGCTACAGATTTGAAAGTAAAGGGAAATAACCTACATGTTACATATTAATGTATGAAATTTAATAATTCTAAATATATTTGAAAGACTTAACATGTTACCATAAAGTTAGAACACAAGTTGGACTAAATATGGGTAGATACTTCTCAAGATTTTGTGGTAAATCATGGACTACAACTTGTAAATTAATAAGGGAGATTCATAACCAAGCCATAATTATATGTGGTTTGAATATAGGGGTACCTTGAATAGGATAAGTGGTAAAGACTTGGAGATTCTTCATCTACCTTTATCACATCTAGTTTTTTGATGACTTTGTAGCTCGAGTAAAGGTTCCTTTGTTTTTTAGCATGATCTGGTGTGAATTCTAAGAAGTTCCAACATGAAGAATGAAAATACTATTTTAAATATAGTGTATCAAATTAATCCTTACAAGGAGCAAGGATTAAACATTTACATTAAGCTTATTCTTCAAATATTTATGTAAAGAATGATAAAGGACATCAAATTTCAACTAAGATAGTTTGAGAATGTATACTATCATGAAAGTATAGTAGATCTTTATAATTTTGAGTCCAAAATGAATCAAAATATATAGATCACCTGATCTTTGAACATAATAAGATATCCTAATCTCAATTATTGTAAACTATAAAATCCAAATCTATATTTACCAGAATTGAGTAATCATCCATCAAATAACTATGATATTTGCCTTAAGAATAACAAATATGGGTCAAAAACTTCCATGACCAATGATCATTACACTTTCGAGAAAATATCCACTCAAAATTACAAAGATAACTTGAAGCTTTGATCAATTAACATCAAAATTGATAGACCCTCCTTCTAGTGCCAATAGAGCTACTCCTGTTGATGCCTCTAAGTGTACCATAGGTTCTCTTTGTTTTTACAGAACATTTCTCATTTTAGAATACTAAGAATTTAGAGTATGGGTTTTAGGTATTTGGCAATTATAGTGCCTATGGTCAAATAGTAGCAAAACAAAGTAGACTGTTCCATTATATTTATATGATTTATTGGTTGGGATCCACCTTGATCCAAGCCTTTGTGAATTTTGAAAAAAGCTCAAAGCTACACTAGCCTAAGTGAATATTTGACAATGATATGTAAGCTATAGTGAGTTATTTTTAAAAAGGATCAAAACAAAAGAGTAAGGTAGAAAGAAAACAAACATTATTATTGATCTTTATCTCAAACACCATGACAAAGTTTTATTTAATTGAACATGCATTTAAAATAGTATGTAATATAAAATAGTTGATGCTCAATTTTCACTAAAAATTAGGCAAACTTCAGAGCTTAAATTGAAAATATAGATAAGAACCAAGTATGTTTCAATGTTTTGCTACTACACCTATATAGCTAATGCACATATTTGATGTAGAACAAATTAAAGTGAAGTAACTTATGATCTTTTCAACTAATCTAACACATCATAGATTAAAAACCCTATAATACTAATGAAATTTATGATTTGAAGGAACCATTAAAATTTGAGATCTAGACAAGCAATTGAGAGAATAAGCTAGTAACCCTTAACATAACCATATAGACAAACTTTTTAGAATTCCTTAGTTGTATTAACTATTTCAATCATATAATTTTTCTCTTAAACTTATCCCTTAAAAATTGGTAAAATTGTTTATTTATAGGGAGCATAAGTAGTGTACCAATTATTTTTCAAGATATATATGTGGAGAATAAGGATAACTACCCTTTCACAAAAATTATATAATATATATGACCTTCTACATTGGACTGACCTAAAAATATATATGCTAACAAACTAGCATATATTTATATAATAGAATATTCTATCTTTTAAATGGTGTAATATTATAAATAATATAATATTTTATTAAGTTGATGGTGGGCCCTTTGACTAACTTTGTTTGAGGATGTTCTTGGCCTTAGTGTGTTATTCATTTATCAAGTCCAAATCTACTTCATGATTCATTAAACATCCATTCTCTTGGTCTATTAACTCATTGTGTTCTTTGTCATTTCTAGCCATGGCCTCCTTTATGCTTCTAGCTTCTATAATTTTCTCCCATAAATTGAAGATGGTGTCCATGATCTTGTGATTATCACTTCTAGATTGTCCTTGGCTCCTTTATTTGATCTCTTGAATGGTTGTAGTGGCTCTCTATTTGAATTCTTCATCATCTATTAACCCAATGGCAGTGGGCTATGAAGGCTCTATTAGCATGGTTCTTAGGAGTTTTTCAATCATGTTCATCAAAATCTCATCTTAATTTACAATTTTATTGACATTATTGTGTCATGTGCTCAAATATTATACTTTATCCATAACAATTCCTAGGACTACACTCAAGTGTCCTAGGTTAATAGTTTTGAAGCCTGGAATTTGTCTTCTTACTTGCATATTAATGAGCTCAACTATTTGATCCTTCTAATGTTTTCCATTAGAAGACAAAGGCTTTAGCTACTTAAGCTTTCTATATCAAGCCACTTTGCCTAAGTTGCATGGCCTTTAAGGATTCAAACATGTCAAATAATGATTCACCCAACATTTTTATCATCTCATTAGGCATAAAGAGGATGTCTTGGGTCTCAAACCTTTGTTTCTCATTTTCCAAGCTGGAAATCCTTCGATTCATCTCTCTAATTATTGATATGGATTGTGATGAATGAGCCCCAACTAGGCTCTCCACATCTTCCTAGTGAATGGGATGATCTCCCAATTCCTATCTTACCACTAGAGTTAGGCCCACAAATGGTTCCACATTTTGGAAGATGAACTCTTCTATAACCACCACAACTTTTCCTGAGGTAAAATTTTCTAGCTGTAAGGTGTCTCATTTAAAATGCACTGTAGTGGTGGGCTCTATGAAGTTGGTGGTTTTTGGAAATTCCACCTTTGTGTTGTTGGATTCTCCTAGACTATCCATTTTCTTACCACCATCCCATTTTTCTTCTGCTAATATTATTTCTTCTTATTCCTTCATCATTTCAATTATCCATGGTTGAGTGTCCTCATGCACACTGATATTGATATTCTATGTTAGAGCCCATGAGTGGGCTATGAAGGGAATATTTTTGAGTTTCCCATAAATTAACCAATTTGGAATGATTGGCCCCTGGATAGGGAGCTCATCATTTAATAAATTCATGTCCTCAGCTAGATGGACAAATGGAAGTTTTTGGTTTCTTGTATTTGGCAGGGACAATGGATAACTCTATATTCCTCTTCCTCTGAGTTGTGCTTGGAACTATATCCAACACAAATTATTTTACCTTATTCTTTTCAATGCCCTCCATTTATTCATGGGTTCCTAATATTTGTCTTGCTTAGATGCCAAGGTCTTTATCTATTTCCTCTACATTTGAATCATAGGTTTCTGCAAGAGCATTGAAAAAACCTTCATCTATTTCATATGGCTCAAGAGCCACCATGTCCACATGTTCAACTAAAGATGGTGGTTTTTGTGTAGGGGATAAAGATGAGGATGCCTCCCCTAGCCTTTCTTATAATTAATTTTTACCAGGGTCTTAAGGTTATGGTAATTCTACTTGAAAAGGTGGATGAGGTGCTCTAGATGCGTAAGGAAGTATATGATACTATAGAGGATGCATTTTCCAAATGTCCTTTTTAGGTTTTCATTCATTTTATCATCTATGTTCCAATTTGGTATTATATTCCTTGAGTTTGGTTATAACTTATTCAAATATACTTGCCTTGGTCTATACATGGTCATAGACCCTAGGTTGGTGTTCATATACTAGCTTAGGTAATTTATTTTATTTCAAATTGTCCCTCACTACCCCTTTAAGATGCCACATCCTTCATTCATCCACTTGGAAGATAAAATATTCTCTCTACCTAGACATGATGTCTACTTGTTTCTAGTCTTGTAATGTGGTCCTTCTAATTATTAGGGGGAATGGCTGGAAGAGGCCTTTCTTCTTTTCCTTGCATTCCCCATCAATTCCATTAGTGATTTGGAAGGTGATTTTTTACTCATCCATCTTATTTGGCACATTTATAGGCAACTTGTATGGTGGGTACATGGTTCCCTCAATTTTAATTATAGTGCAATTAGGATAATACCATACTCCGCCATCATTTCCACATACCTTTTAATCAAGGGGTGCATCTTAGGCATAAGGGATCTAATTATATCTTTAACCAAAGTGGGATAAATGTAATTACAAATTAATTACATATGGTTCCTATATTTTAAAATATGCATCTTGGAATAATGATGAGAGATGGTGATTCTACTACTAGGAGACTAGTTTTTAATGTTAGGGAATTGGTGGAGGAAAGTAAGGCATCAAAAATATAAGACATCATGTATAAATATTTTCTAGTCTTTCTCTTAATTGTATCAAATTGTCAACATAAGTGAATGTTGATCATATCTCCAACAAGAGGGGTGAGTTATTGGTATATCAATAAATGCACATAGGAAACCTAGGTGGGGTTAACATAGGTGGTTATGTAAAGTCATGATAACCCTAATTCCTTCCTTAAATTGGAAAATTGGGATTCTTAATTTTTAATCTTAGAATATGATTTCCCTAGTTGAGCCATGGTCTAAGGATAGTGTCAAGGTAATTATGGGTGGTCCAATTCTTGATTGAGGGAAAATCAACATGGGACCATGGGAGTTTATAGTAACCCTCAAAGACTACAAGGTAAACATAATAAATAATTTTGGATGTTCCATCATGCATCATATAATCATCATCTATTTTGTATTCATCAAAAAGTGTAACAATTACATCAATACAATGAAGCACCTTAGGTTTACCAGTTTTATGATGAAGGCTAGTTAATTACACAATGACCAGGTCTTAGTATTTGGTGTTGACCACTACAATTCTCCTTTCATTTTGAGTGAGGGGTTTTGTCTCTTATATGGTGAAGAAGAGACCAAACTAATTCT
Organism: Torreya grandis; assembly: GCA_037957365.1. Taxonomy (NCBI): domain Eukaryota; kingdom Viridiplantae; phylum Streptophyta; class Pinopsida; order Cupressales; family Taxaceae; genus Torreya; species Torreya grandis. Next base: position 3,010,669 of record JARHVA010001605.1, on the reverse strand, counting down.
TACACCCATTATTCAATACTACAATGTCTAATTATGTATCCTTGAAAATCCATCTTAGATGGTTTGTAGATAGGTAAAGCTCTATTTATTCCCTCTATTCTTGCCTTCCCACTACCATTTCTTCCTAAACTTTGAGATTGTTTAGAACCAATTTCACATAAAAGTCTCTAGATTGTTTTTATTCACACTTGGGATTTCTTTGGCCTAAACTAAGGTCTAACTCATCATAATTTCAATGCTTTGTGCTAAGTTTGAAGTTTTTTGGATCTTTAATGGTAGATATGATTTGGACCTAGGTTTATTTGTGTCTTTAATCTGATTAAGACTTGTGATTTTATACCTTTTCATTCTAAGATAGATGCAATCTATGTTTTGTCATCTTTTACATATGTGGATCCTATGTAGCATCCATTTCACATCTTTTCATGACATTTTCATTTTTACTTCAAGGATAACTAGCCATTGGACTTTAAATTTTACCTTTGGGCTTCACTTCATTGGATTGGATCTAATGATTTAATGTGAATCGTTGATCATAATCTTATGTCTTTCACCTCATTGGTTGCTACAAGCAACAAGTTCCCTGGTTACGCCACTTGGCATATTCTTGAACCTGTCAAGTTCCAATGCTCAAGATTATTCCTCATGTTTATCCCTTAGGTTTCTTGGGTTCCACTTTAAGATCTTTCACTATTGGATCATGGTTGTATGATTAGGTGATAGCCACATTATCCTACAAAATGCATGAAGTTTAAGATAAATTAATGGATCATGTAAATTTAAGACTTAGGCTAAATGTTTAATCCAAAGTTTATTTTACATTAATAACCACATAAAACTTTAGGATAATCCATTTATGCTAAGTATTTTATCAAAATATCAAAAGGAACCTCATTAAAAAATATAAACATGTCCCTTTTTCTAGGAAAAATATTAGACTATGTTAAAATTGATGATGTCACTAACATCATAGACATACTCATGATCATCAAATGACGTGAGTGAGAATATGTCAATTTTAAACCCATGAGATTATTGTAGTTAGATGTAAGGGTTCCACATGGCATCCTTATGGAGTTTCCTAGGATCTTAGATCTAATGTGCTCTATCAAATCATGAGAAGCAAGGACCATTAGATCTTGATCTAAATATTTGCATGATATTATCTAAATTTAATAAGTGGGACCATCTACCAATTAATCTTGGCATAAATTATTTCCACTTGGAATCTTTAAGGGGATTTTAATTTTCAATCTTCACCTCACACCATTAGATCAGCTCTTGCAGTGAAGCGAGGATCATATATTTTTGTAAGGTGCCTTCATTTTAAATCAATGTGAGGACCTTACTCATGCCATTGGATTACATTCCTTGATGAAGTGAGGATTGTCAAATCTATAATCAAGCACAAAGGTTAAGTTAGGACCTGATATTAATAAGGATTTAGACCAAATTTTTAATTATAGGGTTTGTTTGTGTTAATAAACATGAAGGGTCCCTTAGAATTAAAATTTGGGCTAAGAATTACTAAAAGGGGCTCAGTTAGGAAATAAAAAGGGACCTTGTAAAACCATCTCAAGACATGATTAAAATTAGCGAGGGTCCTAAAGGGGGAATATGCAATGACATAGGTATAATTTTGTATTAAGGTTTATTCATGTTGAAAATCATGACCAATCCTTAATATAAAATTATACTTAGGCCTAATTTAGGATAAAGTGTTCCCTCTAAATTACTCTCATCAAAATTTTAATTCAAATCAAAGGGTTTTAGACATAGGGTTTTGTTGAATACAATCCAAGATTTAATTTTTGTAGATTAAAAGTTAGTGAAAGCTACCCTAAAATCAAGTGGTGAATTATTGATCAGTACATGTCAGTGCTTTCTCCATGGAACCTACATTTTTGACAAATAGGGTAAACCATTAGTAACATTATGCATATTAAAACTTAATTATAATAAATTATGATATCCTATCAAAATGGATGACCTTAAAATTCTAGAGAAACATAGGAACACAAAAATGCATTTAGTAACAAGGTTATAAAACATCTCAAGGGACATAATTTTTAAAATTATGGGTGTTGTTGGCCCCAACATGATGTTTTAAAACTCATTGATTCTATGCATGAGGGCACTCATCTCTCAGAGATTATTAAATTGATTCTTGAATTGTTGGCTATACCTATGAAAGGTGATGAAAAATTTGTTAATTTTCTTACTAAAATTAAGAAAATTAAATGTCATTCATATGGTTTTAACTACAATTTAATTCAATATAAATTGATTTATTTCATTATTCAAATAAATATTCATGAAAAAAATTGTAATTTTATTTTTATTCTAAACTCTAAGTATCAAATTGAGCAAGATATCACTAAACATATCACTTTGTATGCTTTCCTGATTCAAGAAGAGCAGTTTATGACTAATTTTTATTCTAATGAGAATTCCATGTAGTAAATTCTCACTCTTAACCCTATTTATAAAAACAACAAGAATGATGAACCTCACCTTAATTATTCTAAACACAAAAATGGGAACAAGAGATTTGGTAATAAGAATCATAAACCTAAGTTTAATGGGAATTTTGATGTATATGGTAAATTTGGTTATAGAAAGGAAATTTTATATAAAAACAAATATGGATTTAAAAACAAATCTTATAAAAATAACAAAGAGAAGAAATACAATCAAAACAATTAAAAAAATCAAAACCCTATCAGAATAACAATCAAGATTAACATTCAATTGTTATTGATTTACATGTTACTTTATTTACTTCAAATTAAAATGAGTAGATTTTAGATAGTAGTGCATCACACCATATTAATATATTATATAATATTTTTTGTTGTTCTATAGATATCTCTAAAAAAATTTACTTCAGAGAATTTATTTTTACAAGCAGCTAAGCAAATAAAGGAAATTTTTTCAAATGTTATTATTAATGATTTTTGCTATGTACCTAAGTTTAAAAACAACTTGTTATATTTTTCACAACATAAAAATAATAATTATAATATAACATGTATTAAATATATCTTGTCTATTATATACCAATACGTGTCTCTGATTGTTTAAGGGGTTGAAAATAATGGTTTATATATTTTATCTCCTTTTTATACATGTTTTATTTCATTACATAGGAAGAATGAATCTTAATTATGGAATGAAATATTAAGACATGTTATTTTTATAATTTCACATGAAATTTATACTAAAAATCTTGTTTTTTAACTTCCTTGTATACCTTCTCATCATGAAACTTGTGAGGGTTGTTTACGTGGAAATAAACATACTAACCCCTTTCACAAAAATTATGATGTGAATTCCTTACATATTTTGGAATCAATCATAGTAATGTTGTAGTACTTCTTGAAGTTGTATCTCTTAATAGTTTTTTGTATTGTTTTACTTTTGTATATGCTTATACTAGAATGATATGGTCATATTTCATATTTCTAAATTTAAGGAATTTAAATCTATTGTTGAAAATACTTCTAGTTTTTCCATTAAGAGATTAATATTTGATAATGGTGGTGAATACATTAGTAAATATTTTTATTCTTTTTACATTAATTTTGGTATTCAAATGGTACTAACAACTACATATTCCCCTCATAAAAATGGTATTGTTGAAAGGAAAAATAACACCATTATAGAGATGGATAAAATAATGTTGCATTATGTAAATATTTTTAAGTTATTATGGGGCAAAGCCATGACTAATACTATGAATATTCTAAATTTAATCTTTGATTAATATTTTCATCTGCATCAAGAAACATGTATGCTCATGGTATTTCATTTGTTTTGATAAAACTATTTTTAATTACTTTAGAGGTACTAACTCTATTGATAGTGTCTCATCTAAATTGTATTTGTTAGTAAAATGATTTATTTTGATTATTAAAAAATAATTTATATATATATATATATATATATATATATATCTTAGATGATAAATCAAATAAAATATATAGATATTATGAATATTTTCAATTCATATAAGTTAGCATTGAAATACATTATATGTATAACATCATGCTTAATTTGACAATATCGATCATGTTTAGTTATTACATTTGGTAAGAATATCATGCTCAATAATTTTGGATATTTTTTATTTAAATTATTAAAATTTGTGTTCATTTGATTATTGGGGAAATTCCATGCTCATATGCTTAGATACTCTCATTTGATTGTTTTAACATTTTAGTATTTGTACTAACATCTAGCTTCATTTATCTCACGTTAAAATAATTAGGATGACCATTATTGGGGAAATTCCATGCTCATATGCTTAGATACTCTCATTTGATTGTTTTAACATTTTAGTATTTATACTAACATCTAGCTTCATTTATCTCATGTTAAAATAAATTAAAAAATTGTGTTTATTTGATTATTGGGGAAATTCCATGCTCATATGCTTAGATACTCTCATTTGATTGTTTTAACATTTTAGTATTTATACTAACATCTAGCTTCATTTATCTCATGTTAAAAAAATTTTAATAGAGTGGTCTAGGTTTTATATGAAGGATCAAAGGGTTTAACATTATTCATATTTTTCCATAATATCTTCTAAAATTCATTCAGATAATGCACACAAAGGAAGTGAAATACGTAGGAAACTAAATAAATTTATAAAAATAATAAATTAATATTTATTTAGAATGATGTTGACTTTAAAATGTGTGGGTGAATAGAGAGGGATTTAGGGTTACTTCGAAATGAACCCAAACTATTAAAATTTAGGTTGACTTTAATATTTTTTATTTAAATGATTAAAGTTTTTGTTCATTTGATTATTGGGGAAATTCCATGCTCATATGCTTAGATACTCTCATTTGATTGTTTTAACATTTTAGTATTTATACTAACATCTAGCTTCATTTATCTCACGTTAAAATAATTAGGATGACCATTATTGGGGAAATTCCATGCTCATATGCTTAGATACTCTCATTTGATTGTTTTAACATTTTAGTATTTATTCTAACATCTAGCTTCATTTATCTCATGTTAAAATAAATTAAAGAATTGTGTTCATTTCATTATTGGGGAAATTCCATGCTCATATGCTTAGATACTCTCATTTGATTGTTTTAACATTTTAGTATTTATACTAACATCTAGCTTCATTTATCTCATGTTAAAACTATTTTAATAGAGTGGTCTAGGTTTTATATGAAGGATCAAAGGGTTTAACATTATTCATATTTTTCCATAACATCTTCTAAAATTCATTCAGATAATGCACACAAAGGAAGTAAAATATGTAGGAAACTAAATAAATTTATAAACATAATAAATTAATATTTATTTAGAAGGATGTTGACTTTAAAATGTGTGGGTGAATAGAGAGGGATTTAGGGTTACTTTTAAATGAACCCAAATATATACCATATACATGTATTTGTACATATATTTAAAATATTGTACTATCATAAACTAACTATGTATCCATTATACTCTAAGTATTCAACTATCATACGTAACCTTAGAGTATAATGTATACAATAGTTATACATTCAAACTTCTATTTTTCCATTTGGAACTTAATATATTCCAAAAAAAACCCAATTTAAATACCTATTTTGGAAATTGCATAACAAAATCAAATATAAAGATTTCTAATCACACGAACCCCTATTCATTAGCCACAAAATAATGCATAATTTAAAACAATCAAATGAGATTATCTAAGAATATGAGCATGGAATTTCCCCAATAATCAAATGAACACATATTTAATAATTTAAATACAAAATATGTAAGACAAGGTATGTTTTCATTTTATTCATCTAACTATGCTTTATAAATTGGGTCATGGTGTAAAACGATAAATTGTATAGGACTCCAAAGAAAATTTGGAAATATATATTTTAAGATATGAAATTATTTATAGATATAGTTATGTATACTCTTAAATGGAAAAACATGTGGCGTAGCTAAGAAATCTAACATATGTAACTATGCTCTATCCTAAATAAATAATGCCCCACACCACTAAATGTCAAGAGCTCTGGTCCAACATATGTCTAGATTTCTTAGCTACTCCACATGTTGTTCCATTGAAGAGTATACATAACTATGTCTATACATAATTTCATATCTTAAAATATATATTTCCAAATTTTCTTTGGAGTCCTATACAATTTATCTTTTCATGCCATGACCAAATTTATAAATCGTAGTTACATGAATAAAATGAAAACCTACCTTGTCTTACATATTTTGTATATAAATTATTAAATATGTGTTCATTTCATTATTGAGGAAATTCCATTCTCATATGCTTAGATACTCTCATTTGATTGTTTTAACATTTTAGTATTTATACTAACATCCTTATATGCTTCATTTAATAATAAGATATGTTATAAAATGTAAAGTATAAATGGAATTCTTATTATTATATATTCATCATTTAATTTAGTAAGCATTATATTCATACATATATGAAATTATTTGTTTTAATCTCATGTCTATTTGATTGGATGATTGCATATCATGCTTAAATTATCTAGATTTTATATATGAGAGGTTATAACTTAATCTTTTGTTGAAGCATATTAAAATTAATTTTTTTTTATAAGATCAAATTATAAAATGAGTCATTGCTAATAAATAATATCTTATTATGATCATTGGATAAAATTACTATCATATTATTAGTAAAAAAAATTATGCACATAACATGATAGTTGGGGATGCTTATCTTGTCAATATTAGAGACTTCCAATAATACAATAGTTTATATTTTTTCACTAACTTTGTAATCAAAATAATGAAATTTTTTACTAAAACATGACTTAATTATATAAAATGTGCTTTACCATAGATAAACATATGTCATCTTTTATCTTTATGTATTTGGTTATTGTGATGCTAACCATACTATGCTATAATGAATCTACTTTTGGATGTGTTTAAGTTTTGTGTAGGTGTACAACACTAAAGAAATTAACATATGGAATTTCACGTACATTTTATTTAAGGGGAAGTCCTCAATGGTGATATAAATATATATTTCTCTCCTATGGATGAACAAGTGGCATGTATCTTCACAAAACCACTTGGTGCTACCATGTTTTATCAGTTTCGTGTAATGTTAGGCCTCTCCAAGTTTCCATTAAGGGGGAGTGTGCATAATATTGCCATTTATTAATGGAAATGTGTTTCTTATTATTATCTATACTTATTGTCATTATAAATCATTGTAAATTTCATGGGGAAGTTATGTAATTTAAATAAACTTCATGTGAAAATTTTACTTTTGTACCCCAATACATTAAAAGTATAATTTGTAATGGAGGTCCTTATGTTATAAAAAGATCCAAATGTGCTTAGTGATTATTCATGAGAAAATATGAGTTGTAGTATCATGATCATGCTAACCTAAACATAATTTCAAGTAATTTATAAATTATAATTCATTTTATTTCAAAATATGGTGTTTGGAATGATGAAGGTTTTTAAATCCTTCAATTGTGTATATATTATAATTCCTTTTTTTTGGAGGTGACTATGACATTTATCCCCACCTATCATTATGGGAGAGTGTTAGAGCAATTAATGTATAATCAGTAATTATTATTCCTTAGCTTACATTAATAATTAATTAAATAAATAATAATATATTATTTATTAACACAAGGTGAAAACCTTGTGAAAACAAATAATATTATTATGGTTATTTAATAATTACCAAGTGTTTTAATTAATTGAATTTATTAAGATGGATGGACCCATTATTTTTACAACTGTCACCTCCCTTGATATTTCACTATAAATAGGGTTTTACCCTTATTTTGAATCCATTTGAATATAAAATTATTTATTCATATCAATGAAATAGTATAGTAATTTACACCATAATTGTACCATCATATAACATTTTACAAATATTTTACACACCATCATAGCATGAGAGAACCCATACTATTATCTTAATTCCCCATTTTAATAATTTTTTTATTACTTGTCATTGAGCTAGGGGTTTAAGTAAATAAGAAAGAACATAAAGGATCCCATAATGAATCGAATGAAGATGATCATAGATGAATAACCTACAAGTGAATATGCATATATAAAAATTCACATAAATGTAAAAACTTGTAAAGGATATCAATGCACCCTACAAATAATAATGCAACATAATAAAGTCCAAATAGTATAACAATGTCCTAAGATAAATTAAAGCCTTTTTCCTAATTCACAACAACCTTATATATCTATAAAATTGGTTTTAATAAATATTATATTCATATAGACCCAAGCTCCATATAATTTATCTCTTTCTTATCATGTTTCCCTTTTAAAATATTTCTAAAAGTAGTAATTTATTTATCAGTCATGTGTATTTATTGTATATCTTAAAATTTTCTAATTTACTCAATTTGTCTAAATTAGATTAACATTTTTTTAATCTACATTTTTTATAAAACAAGGATGAATTTATTTACAAGTGGTTTTTTCTTACAATCCCATGTCTTTCCATACAACTTTATTACATGCCCATATGAATTTACTTACAATAGTAAACCCACCCTTACACACTCTTAAAAAATCATTTAATTTCCTTACATACCAATATGGTCTCCTTAAACTTCAATTAAATTTAATTAAAATTTCACTTACACACTTTATCCACTTGCCTGTCCATTAAACCTATGATACAATCCTAGGTCTAATAAGATACATAGAAAGCCCACCCTAAAAGACTATCCAGTGTTCATAGCCTACCTAGAAGACCTATTTACCCACACCTTTCACATATTTGAGTTTTTTAATTTGTAGTTTGAATTTTTTTAGAATTCATTGTTTATTTCTTTATTTATATTTAGTAAAAACTTTTAAACACCCTCAACATCACATAGAAAATTCAAATACTCACATAATGAGGGAACCATGTACAAGTACTAAAGATTCATTGAATGCATATAATGTGATGAATAAGGTGAATTAAAAAAGGGGATAATAATTTAAAATAAGGGGCATTAAATATTGGATCTATTCTACTTAAAATACATTGTCACTTCTGTAAAATTCCAAACAACAATAACCAATTATATTTTTCTCAAAAAAATGAAAATCAAACTAAAATATAATAATAAATGGTCTTTATTTATAACATATCAATGATTTAATTCAAATCTACTTCATCAACCATTTTTATTTTCTACTACATCAACCATGTTGTTCCTCTCCTAATGCATTGGCCATAAGTATACAATATAGGCCATCTAATTATTTATTATGACATTGGTTGGATATGCAATGTATCAATAATGTTATAATTTTTTATTATATATAAATGATACATGTACAATATTTCCCATATAGTTTTAATACTATATTAATTTTCATTATTATATTGTATTTTCCATTTTTATTACCTTTCCTATTATATCAGCCATCATACACAATGTCAAGAACTATAAAGACATTATATATATTAAAACATCCATCCTATATGGTGTCAACCAACATTTAAAATTTTCCATGACTCAACTATAATGGCCTAACTATTATAGTTTTATAATGGTAATTATTTCCTACTCTACCTTATTAAATCTACTTGGCCCTAAATTTGACACTTGATTTCCTACATATCACTAGTCAAATTTTTCTCTACATTTTGAAACTATTTAGATAAAATTTTATTACACATTTTTTCCCAATTGTATATTTTAAATCTTGATTTTATATGATAAACTAGTCTTGTACACTTGGCAAATATCCCTCATGGATCAACCCTTAAGTTTAGGTCCTTTTCACTATTCCAAGGTTTATGTTCACCATCTCATTATGCCTAAAGGATTATACTATAGTCTAACCATAATATTCCAATTACTTAGATCACCTATATCTTATAGTTTTATTAAAACCTACTTTATATCCTACTTTGGTAGTTACAAATCTATTTAACCCTTTTTAGATATATGTTGTTTAAGGTTAAAGGGGTAGAATATCCTATACAAAAGGATGACTAAAACTATTCTAGAGTAGTCAAATTAACTAAAAACTTAAACAAATAAATATTCTAACTTAAAATGTTGATTTATAGTAAATATATAAAGTAAACTCTAAACATTAGTTTAATTAGATAAACATGAATATAAAATAATACTTAGCTTATCTAAAAATGCATAAATAGATTTGAGAAGTATAGAGGTGGAAATAGGCAGTGTTAATATCATAATCTAGATGTCAAATTTCATATTTTAGATATATTTTTTATGGATGCCTAAACACTTGTGTCAACCTTTGGGTACTTAGATCAATGTTTCTAGCTGAATCTCAACATGATTTTCCTATGTAAAATATTCAATATATTATGAAGAAATCACCTAGAGCCTTCTAGGTTATTTTCACCTTTCTATTCATGTCTTTTATTTACACACAGAGGATTTATATGAAATTATGTAGATAAAAATCTAGATCCTCACCTTATGTCTTTATACCTTTCCAAAAACGGGTTAGTGGGATCATGATGTCAAGATGACCTCAAAAAACCCTATGTCAATAAGTGTTACCTACATATATAATACTCCAAGAAATACTTAGACATATTTAGTTTACCCCTAGGTGTTCATTTGTGTGTACACAAGGGTGAAATATACTATATATAAAGGTATGCAATGATCTAGCTTAGAACTTGAAAAATATTTACCATGGGTAGTTCTTTGAGTGATTAAAACCTATAATTTTACTTTTCATATGATTTATATGAAAATAATATGGTAATGTAAATCAATTTTGAAATTTATTGGTTGAGCATGAATATGTGTTTTATTAGTATTTTATAGATGAATAATGAGTAGGATTAGATTTGTATTTGTACCACACCTTTTAAAATTTTCTCATGGAAGGGTTAAATAAAACAAATGGGATGACCCATAAGATTTTAAATATTTAAAAATCATATGAATTTTGAGGATTGGACACTTGCATCGATGCAAATGTCCTTGTGTGGGATGCAAGTGTCTAGTAGACTAGGAAGTTGTTAAGGATCTAAAACTGATAGTGAAGGATATCTATCAATTTTTAATATTTTTATATTTTTCAAGAGATATGGGTCAAGATAAATGATAGGGTTGAACCAAAAGATAAGTAATTAAGCAAAATGAGAATAAAAATGTGATCCTTTTAGTATTAGGGACGTATATAAGTGAAGGGTATATCCTTGATATGTATTTTAAAAGTATACAAGATTGAGATGCTATATAAATTATATTTTAGTATCTAAATTTCCATCCTTTCATTTAATAATTTATATGGATGAAACTTCTAAGTTAAAGAAAATAAATGGGTACCTAGGTGTGTATAATACACCTTGACTTTAATTTATCCCACTTGGAGTGTTTTTTGGAGTATGACCTATAACCAAAAACATGTTATAGTATAAATTAGTGTATATAATCTAAATTTCAAATAATTGAAATGCTTGAAAATAAAGATAGAAAGGAAGGAGTACACATGTGTGTTGATGCAACCATGTTTCCCCCTTAGTACTTTGACTTGATAAATATGATTACTTATGAATAATTGGAGTAAAGATAGGTTTAAAACTAAAATTTGGTGATTTGAAGAGGGAGATTAGAAACTAATTACACTCCTAATCTAGGGTAAGGATGAGTTGTGACATAACCATTAAGATCATTGAATCTCAATCACACAACTTAAGTGACAATATAATAAAAGCCAGCTCAACATAAAAAATAGAAGTATTTTTAGGCAATTGAGGGAATTTAATCTCAACCACACTAATAAAGGAACCAATTCTTGTAGATAGTTAAAGGATCAAAATGCTTCTTCCTCATGAAAATGTTGTTTCTTAGTAAAGTATTAGTGCTTCTTGGTAAATAAGTTTGAATATGAATTTATAATTTTTGGTGAAATTACATGGCATATTCACCTATAATGTGTCTCAAGATAAAGTATCTATAAAAATTTAACCTTTGCTCTATAACTGTGTATAATATTTGTCATAAATCTTAGAAACTTTATCCCAATATGTAAAAAAATGGTAGAATTTATAATATTCTAACCCAAGTGTATATATAAATCACTTAAATTATAATGAAATTATATAAATTAATTATGGAGGTCATGTATCTATGACATGTACCCACTAATACACACCACCCTTGATGTAATGGGAATGGAATTGGTTAGTTACCTTAACTCAAAAAGATAAAATAGATATATAATTTATGAATGGATCATGTAACATATATGAGTAGCATGTATAAGTGTATATATCAATGAATATCATAGTAAGTAACCACAACAAGATCTAAGATGCATGATATGTATCATGGAAACATATATAAAGTAATAATATAATTTATATAAAAAATCAAGATCACACACAAATAACTCAATTCCACACAAAAGGGGTCTAATGAGACTATAAATAAGGGACACATTCAAATTTTTCACATTTGAAGTAATGATAATTAAAATATCTAAATAGTCAAAGAAAGTGACATACAATGGAACATGAGGTCAAAAATAAAGGAACATTTCAAATGCTTCACAAGCAAGACAATAAAAATACACTCAAGGAACTAGAAATGTGAACGAATGAAGTATAAGTAACCAATATAAGCATATAATAATAGTCCTTCCATGTATGTGTTAGAAAAAATGTCTTGTAACATATCATATTAATTACACCATGAAATATGTAATCATGAGTATATACATATTTAAGCATTAATATATAAGCTTAACATGATAATGGAAAGGTTATAATAAAATAATATAACCTATGTTAATCATGATCAAAGAAGTAGATGCCCCCAGTGTAGTGTGCCATGTAGGAAGAAGAAAGGTCCAACATTTGTATGTGCAAGTATAATGGGTCTAGTGTATGCCTATATCACACTCAAATATACATGGAATATATATGTGTATAGAAATGATATGATATCTATTAACATAAAATAAACATCCTAGATTCCAAGGAGCTAGTAAACATGTGAATGTTGAATATTTTTTTATTTTATTTGAAAGTTTTTGTATTTTCTTGAATATTTGATTTTTTAGAATTTTTGGAATATTTTTAAAGGAAAAATGTATAACCTATAATCCCATATAAGGGATGATCATATGTAGCTATAGACTCATATTATGGTACATCAAATTGGTGATATTTCTAAGGAACATGTATAGGTGTCATATCTAAAACTATAGAACATGTGGTACTGTACACATATCCTAGTGGACTCTATGGTTTTGTTGACCAAATTTTGACCTCAAGTCAAAATGGGTCAACCCCCTCTAAATTGAAACTAACATAGTGTTGTAAGAAGTTGTATATGGTCTTTTCATACCTTATATGGTCCTTAAAATTCTTCATAAAACCTTATTAGCATTATTTAAGTTAAGTTTGGAGTAGTTAAGGTAATGTCTTGTTTTGGTTATATAATGGTCTAGACATGTCATGAAGAGATAAAGCTTAATAAAGTGGTGTAATATGTTTTTAGGAGTCTTTCAAAGTAAATTTATGTCTTAACCACTTTGTCATAACATTTCATGATATTTTTAATTTTTAAGGTTAATTTTTAAACATGAAGGTGGTTTAAATGAGGAAAAAAGTGAATTTTGTCTAACATTCGTGTGTGTCAAAACTCACCAAGTGGAAAATCCATATAGCAGACCTTCCAAGAACCTTGGATTAGTAACACAACAATCACAACTATCAAGTTAGACAAAGGTTAAAATATTAAGTTTCAATGCCGAAGAGAGGAGTTATGACACTTGTACAAACTTGTTGAAGTCATTTGAAGATAATTTTTTTTTATAGGTATCCCTTAAGATTATAAATGTTATAAACAAGCATGGAAATATTTTTTAAGTCTAAAATCTCTCTCTCTCTCTCTCTCTCTCTCTCTCTCTCTCTCTCTCTCTCTCTCTCTCTCTCTCTCTCTCTCTCTCCTCTCTCTCTCTCTCTCTCTCTCTCTCTCTCTCTCTCTCTCTCTCTAGATCTTGAAGGCCATTTTCAACTACATGGTATAGGCCGTAAATGTGGATTTGGGGGATAATATTTTATCCAAAGTTTGGGAACCATATGGGATTAAAATTTTTGGCATTTATCATTGGATTGAGCTCCTTAGATTTATGACCAATTGCTAGGGAGGTAGACTACCTTTTGAATACTAAAATCCCCATAGGTTACGTTTTGTGCAAATCTAATGAAAATTATGATCTTATGTATTCATTAAAAAAATTATAAAATTTACTTAGAGTTTTTTAGAAACACATAATATGTTCATTAATTAGTTTGTCATGTGTGGGAGGTCTTTGACAAAGAAAATGACTCTTTTGCATGGTGTAAATGACTATTAATGTTATCCATTTTGCCATAGTGTATAAAGGATTAAATTGTATTAAAGAATTATTTTAAAATGTTATCCATATTTTAATTTTATTAAGATTTTATCCAATATTTTAGTGTTGTCTATGTTTTTCTCTAAGGGTCATTGTGATTATAGTTTAAAGACTGAACATTTGGCACTGCCTATATACAATAGTTGAAAAGTCTTGTTTTCACCTTGTTAAATACATGGTGAGGGTTTTTTACCCATGGATGTGTCCAATAAACTCATAATAAAATAAATATCCTTTTTATAATCATATAACCTCATTAAGAGACTCAAATCTCAATGCACAGGCTCTATATAAAAGTTGACTATATAAACACAGTCTGTACACACAAAGGACAAGTGTGAAGTGGTACTTAGTATTTTTTAAATGAGTTAATAATAAATATTAAATATAGTGACCAATAATTGGATCAATATTTTATATAATGGAAATGTTTATAAGGCTCAAATATTGATCCTCTTAGTAACCGGTGCAGGTAAAAGTGACCTACAAGCCCTAAACTTGTAGGTCTTCTTCTGGAATATGGAAGTCTACATGTTTATATAAGAGGAAAGTGTATGTTTTGAAAAATTATTAAAACATACAAAAATAGGAACAAACTAATTATAACATCTTGATGAGTGTCTAGTAGAGGAAATGACTAAATAGGGGTTAGAATATATAAGAGGTTTGCAGATCTAGTACCTCTACACAAGCCTAAGTTTGAGGAAGCAATCATGGGTATGTGAAGAGATATGAATATTTGGTTATCTAACCTTGTATGGGTTTATAATAAAACCCCAATAAGGTTTACTATTATAAGTGTTATATTGGCTTTGAAGACCTAAAATCCTTGAATATAGTCAGACTAAAAATTGACACCTATAGCGATATATTAATAAGGTTACTTTGGATAGTGTGTGCTAGGAAAATATGTAATGTTTTTATTAGTTTAGCTAGTTTATATTTTATAAATAATAAAAATAATATTGAGATGATCACTATTTGGAAGAGAAAATCTACATATACCTCAAAAACACTCAGATTGCTCTGATAGAGACCTACAGGTTATTAGGTATTAATTGGTTTCTAACCTAAACATAGTGCATATGAAACACATGAATATGGATAAAATGATGATGTAAAAAGTTATAAATATATTTTAAGTCATGAGATAAAAGGGATTTTTGAAAGGGATGTCAAAGTAGAGATCTAGACCTTGTTTACATAGGCCTTGTATATATAGTCCTACCTAAATTCACAAGAGTAGTTACATGTTTAAAAGGTATAAATGAATTTAGTAGATATAACGGAGAGTAAAATAGTTGAGTGTGATTTTATGGTCATGATCATAGTTTTATCAGAGCTTCAAACTCAAGTAATAAATAATGAACATCATGATAAACCCTATTCAATCACACACAAACCTACTAGGTAGATCTAGTGGGAAGACATAAAGATATGGATAGTTGGAGTTGGAGTTTGGGTGAAAAAATGAATGGGTCATATTGAGATCAAAGATAAATAAAGAAGATATTTAAATGAAAATAACCAAAAGGATCTCTAAACACTACAGTCACCTACAACCTAGCCAAGGCATTCAATGAAGACCATATAGTCATGTGTGTCTTAAAGTGATGAGAATGTATGTTGAGATAATGAGGTATTATATTACTTTAGGGGATGATGGAAGAATATAAAAACACTTAATGAGGACCTAGACCCTTGACATTGAGAGAAATGAGAGAATACAGTCAATTAAGGTATTATATGCAAGTTGGCTTAAGAACCCTACGCTTGAGTAAATGAGTTGGTTAGGAACATAATGAAATAAAATTATGAATATTAACATTGGAATAATCATATATGTATGTCATGGACTTATGTAAGTCATTGAAAACCTAAGAAAAACTCAAGAAAGCTCTCATAGACCTCATTTTTATCTCAACCCTCACAAATGTAGCTTGTCAACCTGAGAGGCTATCTCATTTTGCTTGGTATAGTATGGAGATGATGAATGGGACCTTGGATTCCTAGGGATAGTTTAGTGTAATTTAATTTTATGTAATTTTTTGGAGGATTGATCCTCTGAGCTATATGAACAATCGTTAAGACCGTAAAGCACTTTCAGACTACCTAAGAGAGCCAAAATGACTTAATGAGAGAGAGAGAAATGGATTTATATGCATCCATATGGACTATATAAATTATAAAGTGAATTATATCATGTTTAAGACTCCCCTGATCATAAACCCATGCCACTAATTTGTACTTTTAGGTACATAACTATATAAAATAGGCTATAAAAGAATATTTTTATCTACTTGATAGGTCCATACAAGGTGTCAAAAATTGAAAATTAACATGGATAATGGGGAGGAGGTAATATAATTTAATCACACATTTTTTTTCTTCGAACATGTGGGAAGATTGTAGAGTCAATTTTTAGTCTCTAGGCAAGGAGGCCTAATTAAGACTAGTTAGGAGAGAGAAGTAGAAAAAAGTACACTTCCACTCACTCTCAAGACATGAAATTAAACATTAAGTTATAAATAAATTATAGGTCCTATAATATGTCTTCATATTCTCATTACCATCCTTATTTTTCTCTACATAAGAAGGCTTTCATGAGTTTAGGGCTATAAGGCCAATTTGGGACTTTTGGTGTAGAATGAGTTCTTGGAGATGGTTTGAGATTTCAAAATGGATTATTAAAGGTATAGTATGCTTTTAATAGGCCATATATGAAGATAATATGAGATAAATATGATTAATTCGTGTTTTGACACTTCTACACAAGATTGGCCTAAGGAGATGAAGAGCCTTTTAGACACCTAACAAGAGAATAAAGTGATGTGTTAAAGAGAAATTAAGGAGATCAGTTGAGATGTGTCAAGATCAGATAAAAGGTGTAAGATAACTTGATATGACAATAATTAAGGTTACTTTCCCTTAAACATGCTAAGGCAAAGGGTACTTTTAAAGAGCTAGTCAAGGTGTCAAGAAAACATTCTAACTCTTATGCCACTTAGATCAATGAAGCATCTTTAGAGGAGATACACATGACTTTTAGGACCTATTTAGGTAGTTTCATAGCTACTATATTACACCCTTCTATTCTTCTCTCTTTCTTATGTTATATATTAAGCCTTAACTGGATAATTTTGTAATCCTCCACCTGGGTATGGAAAATACCTACCATTTTAATCTTGTGATCAATGAATTAAAAAATATCTTTAATTTTTCCATGGACTATTTCAATGTGCACATGAGACTAGTTGATCTTGTTAAGTGATAGATTCACTTTGTTGACATGTTGTCCTTATTAGCATTCATATTTTGTTTCAAAAGTATTTTTTTATATCTCTTTAACTATTCAAATTATAAAAGGAAATATTATTTATATTACATTTTTGGTTTGATTTAGGTTTTTAGGTGTCTTGGATTCATTTATAGATCTTATTTTGATGTTATATAGGTGCTAAGTAGTTTGAAACATTCAAAAAGACATTTCCTACCAAAACTATTATCTAAATTTTTGAGGAAAGTTGAGAGATGGTTTTTGATGTTTTTTTTAGCTTGGAATGTTTTTCTAATGTTAGTTTTATGTATATATGGTTTGATAAAAGACATTAAACGTGTGGTCAAGTGCCTCTAGTTATAAATCCTTTGTAAGCCCATATGAGGTAGTTTCAAGAATGGTTTGGAGGCTTTTCAAGAAGTAGTTATGGTAGTTATCATTGATATAAAGCTTGTTATTTTTGGATTTTGTGTTAGTTGAAAAAATGTATTAAAATAAATATGGGAAATATACCCAATAAATAATTAAAGGATGTTCTCAAATGTTGAATAAATGACTGGTAACCCTATTTTTTATGGGTATACACAAATGTGATTTGATAATTATGTGCATTTGGTAAGTTGATATTTTTTAATCTAATTTTTGAAATATTTATATCCATTTGGAAAAAAATTATTGGTATTTCATGTTTTTTAAGAGATAATATTTGAAGGAAAGGAGAAAAAGACCACTGAGTTGAAGGTTCAATTCACAGATCCCTTGTTCTTAAGTGGTCTAGTTTGGCTACATACTGTCATTTAAGATTGATAATCAAAACTAATTTGATAAGAGTTATTAATGTTATTAAATTATTTTTGATTAGTTTTGATATTATAGTCTCTAGGAATAATAATTAATCATTTGGTATTCAGACAAATTTATAAATAGACCCCTATTTTAGTGTGAGTTTATCTTTTTATAGACTATGCTTATCAAGAAGGTCAATAATTGAAGTTGATAGATTATATTAAAAATTACTAAATTTGTATTGGATGTGGATTGAGTTTATAAGATTCATGTATAATAAATAAATCCTTTATTCATATGCATCTATAATCCATACCCTATTACCTATAGCAAGCTTATGTGATTGAAATATGTGTCTGATCTAAGCAAAAATTGATCTTTACATAAATTTATAGGAGCTTAAATATATTAAGGTAAGTTAATTGAATATATTTAGAGACTAAATAAAGCTTCTTTTGGCATTATTTTGTGTTTTGTTTATTTTACATGATCACAAACCTATTGTTTCAATATTTTCTTACATAGTCAGCAATACATTGGATTAGAAAACCTTGGTAGAGGATTATAAAGCAATAATAAATTGTTGGAAAAGTTGAATGAGGTATAGATATAACTATATAACCTATTACAATCATTTTAAACATTATAAAACATTTAGAAAATATTTCTTTGTATCCACAGGTCTGTGTAGGCTGCCATAAGACCTAGATTAGGGTTTCAAGCATATCTTGAGTTCTAATTGTCAAAATTTCATAAAAAATTGTAGTATTACCAATATTTATGTGATATAGCTGAATCGCATAGTTTTAGGTGTGTATGGACTATGTAGTATGGATTTTGAATGTCTATAGAGGAATAGGCCTAAGAAGGAAAGTGAACCTAACAAAGGAATTAGGCCACCAAAATTGGTACACATGTGTGTATAAACAAGGTAAATAATAATATTCATTTAGTAAGTCATAATTTTTTGTATTTTTTTCATACAAATAAGAAAATAGGGTCAAAAGGGTTATTAAGGACTGTGAGTAGTGTAGGTAGAATTGTTAAAAGGGATGAGTTCAAACTTATAAAGTGTTGACAAAGTTGATGAATGGGTGGAGAGGTTCAATGAGATCATATGGAGTTTGATAAAGGAATTATAATATATCAAATAGTCATAATAATCTTAAATTCTAGCATGAAGGATTGATCTAGTGAACCATTGCCTAAAGAAGTGATTAAAGAACAAAGTCAAAGTTTAAAAGATAGTTATATGCTTTGCATTATTTTTGGTATCAGAGCTAACAAAGTTCCTAGTGGATTTTGAACAAGATTAAAATCATGTGGTTTGAGGTGAATTACATGTCAAGGAACCAAGAATAGTTTTGCATAGAGAGAGTTAGTAGAGATCAAGAAGATTTGGTCATGAATATGATAAACCAAGTTACATAATTGATTACCCCATTAGTCATGAGGATGGAGTCTATTTAGAATTATCTCAAAGAGAGAGTATAGAAAATAGTGGTAGAGAGAGAGAAGAAATAATTATTAAGCAACAAGGTTAATTAATAGCTTTGTATCCAAGGACAAATGAGAGCAAAAATGGAGAGGTGGTTTAAGAAAGACCAAAAATGCATGTAGCAGTAGTTCAATAAGGCATGAGGGTATAGTACCATGCATGGAAGATTAGATCATTTTTTGTAATAATATTGAAAAGAGATGAAGGTCATATAAGAAGTGGACCAAAACAAAATTTTAAAGGATAATGTTGGTAATGCCATCGAGAGGGACATAGAGCAATAGAGTGTCTATTGAATATTGATAGAAGTCTACAGTAGCAGAGTAAAAGATAAGTGAATGAAGAAAGAAGATAAGAAACAAATTATTATTTACTCATGAGAAGAATATTATTGAAGTAGAGGGAGCAAGTCAAATATCTAGCCTAAACAAGAAGCTTATTTAAAATTAGGTGTAAATCAAAGGGTAAAGTTTGAAATTTAGTGATTGATGGAGGAAGCACTAATAACACTGCATGTTTAGAGATTGTAAAGAAATTGGGCTTGAATAGGATGCCACATCCACAAAATTACAAGGTTTCATGGGTTTAAAAGGTAGATCAAATCTTGGTGAGTGAGCAAAGTTGGGTTGAATTCCATATATGAGGATATAGAGATAAAGTCTTATGTGATATTATGCCCATAGATGTTTATCATTTGCTATTAGGAAAACCATGGCAATTTGATAGGCAGGCTATTCATGATGGTCAAGATAATACATACACCATCAAAAAACATAGAGATATACACATTCTTGTCCCATTGAAGGGTAAAGAAGGAATAAAATATGAGAGGATAATGATTATGAGAATAAAATAGTATTGGAATAAAGACATGTAAAGTTTGGGTTTGGTTAAGGTACTAAAGAAAGAAACAAAGTAAGTTGTCTTAAGATAGTGAGTATTAAAAGTTGTGAGTCCACAAATATGGACATGAGATAGGTTGAAAAATAATGAAAGGTGACAATAGAGGTCATCTAGAGGAAGTAATAGAGTGGTATTCAAAATGAAGAAGACATAGCACCTATGAGAGTACTAAAAAATGAAGAAAACCAAAACAAAAATGGAAATCAAGACTTTGAGAGAGATGATAGCAGGTTATTAATATAAATTGTAGTTTATATGGATATGAAGTGGCTTGGGAATGAAACAAAGCAATATAATAATTTGGATATTGAAATGTCCAAGGAGGAAGCCCTAGAGAGCCATGAAGTCTCATAATTTTATTTCTAGTATATTATTTTGTGATCTAAGTGTAGGTAATAAGTAGGAAACTATTACACAATATTTGAAATCAAATAAGAATATAGATTTTTAGGTTCAAATAATTGAAACTCAGCCCATTCAAGAAATATCTTACCAAGGGATGAATATTGAAAGAAAAGAACCAAGTTCCATAGTGCAAAATAGAGTAAAAGAGCAAAGTTTGTAAAAACAAAAAGGATAAGGACAAGGTAATGATACATGAAAAAGTATAATATTGGTTGTAAAAATATGAGAATCAAGAAAGTTATGATGGAGACAAGAAGGTACAATTGAAGCAATCTCTCAATGCATATGAGAGCCATAATGGCATACAAGTTAAAGAGTTATAGTCCAGAAATGTACATATCAGCCAAGCACAATCAAAGAATGCATTACAAGAGAGAGTTAGATTCAAATTATTATAGGCCATATAACTAAATAAAATAATGAAACATCAAAAAACTTTGAGAGATTGGAAGAAGAGAAAGAAAATCAAGCAAGTTATATTGAGCTTGGAGATTAGTTTCTTTTGCCCTTGGAAGTATGATGTAGGGGCATCTTAGTTATATTCCATTTTTTGTTTTATTTAGGTTTATAAGTGTCTTTTATCCTTTTGGATATTATTTTTATGTTCTATAGGTGATAGGTTGTTTGAAACATTCAAAAAAACATTTCTTGCCAAAACTATTATTTGAATATTTGAATGTTTGGGGAAAGTTGAGAGAGGGTTTTTTATTTTTTATTTTAATCTATGAATTTTTTTATAATGTTAGTTTTAGGTATTTATGGGTTGATAAAATAAATTAAACATGTGGTTCAGTACCTCTAGTTATAAATCCTTTATAAACCCGTATGAGGCAGTTTCAAGAATGGCTTGGAGGATTTTCAAGTAGTTGTGGTAGTTATGTTTGATATAAAGCTCATTATTTTTTTATTTTATATTAGTGGGAACAATTTATTTTAGGAAACATGGGAAATATACCCATGAAACAATCAAATCATGTTCTAAAATGTTGAATAAAGGACTAGTAACCCTATTTTTTTTGGGTATACATAAATGTGATTTGATAACTATGTGTATTTGGTAACTTGATGTTTTGTAATATAATGTTTGAAATATTTATAGAAATTTTGAAAAAATGATTGGTATTTCATGTTTTTTAAGATTTAATATTTGAATTAATGGAGAAAAATACCCCTGAGTTGAAGGTTCAATACATAGACCCCAAGTTCTTGAGTGGTCTAGCTTGGTTTTAGACTGTGTCCTTTAAGATTGATAATCAAATATAATTTAATGCTATTTCTTAATATTCTTAAAATATTTTTTACTATGTTTTCATATTATATTTTCAAGGAATAATAATCAATCATCTAGTTTTCAAATAAATTTATAAATAGACCCATGTTTTAGTGTGAGTTTTTGTATTTGTAGATTATGCTTATCAAAAAGGTCAATAATTGAAGTTGATAGATTGTATTACACATTATTGAAGTTGAATTGGGTGTGGATTTATGTTAGAAGACTCATATATAATAAGTAAACCCTTTATTCATATGCATCTATAATTTAGACCTGGTTTCTTGTAGAAGGCTTATGTGATTGAACTATGTGTCTGATCTAAGGAAGAATTGATCTATAAACTCATTTATAATAGCTTAGATATATTAAGGTATGTTTATTTAAGGTTTTTAGAGGCTTAGTGAATATTTATTTTTCTTTTTTTGGTGTTTTTTTTAATTGTATAGGAGCATAAACATGTAGTTTTAATATTTTCTTGCACATTCAACAGTACTTTGGATTAGAAAACCTTGGAAGAGGATTGGAAAGCACTAATTAATGGTTTGAAAAGTTAAATGAGGTCAAGACAGACCTTTATACCCTCTCACAATAATTTTAAACCTTATAAAACATTAACACAATATTTCTTTGTATACATGGGTCTATGTAGGGCGCTATAAGCCCTAGATTAGGGTTTCAAGCATATCTCAAGTTCTAACTAACAAAATTTCAAAAAACTTTGTATTATTATAAAAATATATGTGATCTAATTTAATTTCATAGTTTCAAGTGTGTACATACCATGTAGTATATATTTTTAAGGTCTATAGTGTAATAGGCCTAGAAAGAGACATAATTGAATAGGCTGAAGAAGGAAAGTGGACCTAAAAAAGGAGTTAGGCCACAAAAATTGGTACATAGGTGTGTATAAAAAAGTTAAATAATAATATTGATTTGAGAATTCATAATTATTATTAATTTTTTTGTAAAATTAATAAAATAGGGTAAAGAAGGGCTACCAAAGACTATGAGTAGTGTAGGCAAAATTGTTTAAAGGGATGAGTTAAAACTTAGAATATGTTGGTAGAGTTGATGAATGGGTGGATAAGTTCAATGAGATCATATGGGGTTTGATAAAGGCATTATAATACATCAAACACATAAAAATATTTAATCATATCATGAAGGGTTGATCTAATGAGCCATTACCTAAGAAAGTGATTAAAGAACAAAGTCAAAGTTTGAAAGATAGTTATATAATCTACATCATCAAATGAAGTGTATATGATTTTAGTGAGTTTTATCTTCATTATTTTTATTTCATGACCTCTTTAATACTCCTCCTTACTCAATATTTCTTCACAAACCTTTATGAGAAATACTAATGTAGAGAGGTATATTTTTTTTATTATGATGTGTAGGTTAAGCTCTTATTTGAAGTGAAATTTTAGTTGGTTGGTAGTGATTAGTTTATATTTGGTACATCACCTCATTAGGCTAGGTTTATTTCATATTTTATCTCTCCATTTTCATACCAACAAGGTATTAGCATAGGTGATAAGCTTAAATAGGTGTATCAAGGGAGCTAGCCCTTCAATCTAGAGGTTTAACCCCATTATAGACAACCCATAGGTCTAGGGTAATCCGATTGTTTCACTCAATTAGAGTAGGATTGAACTACATTTCCAAAGGTGAAAATTGAGTGAAAATAGTTCTATCACACATAGTGGATCAAGGTCCAAAGTTGTTGAAGAATTCTTGGTGTGTTCTTTTTCCTATCATCTTTTTGAGGCATTCAAAAAACACCAATGGTGACTTTAAATGCAATCAACTAGTTCTAGTAGCCTAGGTACTTATTGTGATAAGTATTTGATAATATATTGTGTTTTATTTTAAATCATGAAGTAGGGATGGTTTGGTATGAATACAACTCCTATTTTATGCCTTCTTATTAGCCTCAACATAAATCCTACCAACCCTATGATCCATATCAACCTCACTTTTATTCCTATCAGCCTTACCATGATTCATATTAGTCCTATGGTTATCCTACATTATCCTCATATACTTCCAATTACACACATTAATAACCTTAACAAGACATATAGTAGTTATACTCCTCCCTTACTACTTTAATTCAATCTCAAAGTTATTTTTCCCCTTCTATATCCTTCTTATTTCTTAAGACAAATATGCTAAAATCAAAAGAGGTAATGAGAACATGGGATAGATAATTTGATGTGATCCCTTTCCAT
Source organism: Torreya grandis (assembly GCA_037957365.1). Classification (NCBI taxonomy): domain Eukaryota; kingdom Viridiplantae; phylum Streptophyta; class Pinopsida; order Cupressales; family Taxaceae; genus Torreya; species Torreya grandis. The sequence continues at coordinate 2,985,881 of JARHVA010001605.1, read as the reverse complement.
CTCATAGAGAGGATTAGGGATTTAATTTAAATAGTTATGGGTAAGTGGATTTTAGTTTAAGAGGAAACCTAATATTCTATTAATAATGAGTTGTATGAAATGAGAATTTTTATCCAATGGTGGATATACATATTAAAGAGGTGGGAGAATCAAGAGACCCAATCCAAACAACCTCAACCATTATCTCCTATTCCTATTCCTCTACCTTTGAATCCAATTATTAATCAAGATACGCCTATCCCTCCTCAATAAATCAATATATCATCATCTTGGATGCCTTCTTGGTTTATGATTCCTAATTATACCATGCCAACTCTTGTGGAAGAATTTGAACCTATGCAAGTTTATCCCTCCCCTCCTCAAGAGTCCTCTTGTGTTCCATATCATTTTTATTATTCTCCTTATCCTCATTAAACCATTCACTATCCTCAATAGGATCCTCCAAGATATATAATTCAATCCTCAAAAGAGCCTACTAGATTCAAAATTCCATCTTGGAACCAAGTAGTGAAGTCTTGTGGAAAGCAAGACCAACAAATACAAGACCAATAAATTGATGTCAAGGAAGAAAACCTTATGCTTATTCCAGCCCATTTTCCCCTTCCTCAAGAGTCTCAAATTATTCCATATTATAGGTATATATAAGAAGATTCTCAACATTAAAAAGAGGACTTAGTTTAGAATGCTAGAGATAATGTTAAAACTATTGAGGATCCTCAAAAAGGCTATGAGAAAGGTGAGGTGATTATTTAATAATATGAATTGTCTATAGCCCAATTCAACATGATTTCACCTCAATAATTTCTTAGGTAACTTTCCTCAATCCATAAGCTCATTCATGAGCCATCTGCCATACCTTGTACTCCATCTCCAACCCATGAACCTATTCATCACCCTCCCATCATCTCCCTCCTTGAAGGACTTATACTATGAGAATTAAGTGAAGAGAATCAAGCTATAGTTGGAACTAAATAATATAATTTAAGTGAGTTTGATAAGGATATTTCCATTAGTACTCATTTTTAGAAAGATAAATTCAAATCTATTTTCAAAGAAGAAACTCCTTGAGATGGTCTTGATGGTGTGTTTTAAGAATAAATCCTATGTTATCCAACCTTGTTGAGGTTGTATCTAGCCTTTAATTTGAATTATCTCTAAGTAATCAAGTTGTGGTTAAGAAAGTGAATAATATCCAAGAAAATTAACTTGAATAAGCTACCTTGCAACTTCATGACTACATAGAAATACTTGGAATTATTGGCATCCATGTGGTTCATGAGGAGAAAGAGGAAAGTACTATTCTCATTGGTCTTATTCATTTTGATCAAATAGAAGAGGAAAAAGATGATTGGAAGAAGTATATTGGACTACTTCAATATAGTGAAGGCCTTTGCAAGGGTATGTTGCTTATTGAGTATCATGCTCATAAGGAGATTGGACAAGATATATTCATTGAAGATAATGATGAATATTGGAGTGAGCATGCAAATCTCCTTGAAGAGCTTGATGATATTATAACAAATGTTAAAAAGTATGATGCCATGAAGGTCAAAGAATCATGATTATATGAAGCTTCATTAGATAAATTTGAAACAAAGGAGTATCATGAGAGGGTTTTTGAAGTAAAATATGAGTTCACCTTCATAGGTGATCTATTTTTAGCTATTGTTTCACTTGATAAAATGCCAAGAGGAGTGGCATTCATCAAGAAGATGAAGATAAAAAGAGTAAGGCTCAAGAGGAAACTTATTTCATGTCATCATTAATTTTATCAAGAAATATATTATACAAGCTTCCCCTTTGATCCATGAGGAAGAAGTTATTTTCAAGTTATTTTTATATACCTAGTTTACTTATGTTGTTGTGCTCCCTAAGTGTTTGATAACACATGTGTGAGTCTTTTTATTTTGCTTTATGTGTGTTGTTTTTGTTTGGTGTTTTCTAAAGGTCAAATAAATTTTGTGTGTCATATTGAAGGTCTAGTTAGGTCTAAAACTAAGTGAAATTAACTCCATTACCCAATGGAAATACAAGGCTAATGGTCATTTTAGCATTACAGACATACTACCCCTATGAATCACTAAATTATTGACCAAATTTTGACTTCAATTCAAAATGGGTCAACCTACTCTAAATTAAAAAATTCATAGGGTTTTCAAAAGTTTATGTGGTATTTTCATGCCATATATGGTCCCTAAAAGTCTTCATAAAAGCTTATTAGTGATGTTTACCATAAGTTTGAAGAAGTTAACATAATGTCTTATTTTGGTCATATAATGGTCTACACATGTCATGGAGAGATAAGGATTTGTCAAGTGGTATCATAGGTTTCTAATAGTCTCTAAAATTAATTTTATGTATCAATCACTTTTTAGTAACATTTCATGATGTTTTGGAATGTTTAAGGTTCATTTGTAAGCTTGAAGGTGGTGAAAATGAGGAAAAAGTGATTTTTGGTGAACATTCATGTGTCAAAGCTCCACAAATTAAAAATCAATACAAAACACCTTCCAATGACCTTGGATCATTTACAAAACTACCACGCCTATCATCTGGTTAGATAAAGGTTTAAGTTCTTAATTTTTAATGTCAAAGAGAGGAGTTAAGATACTTGTATGGATGTGTTGAAGTCATTTGTAAGTAAAAACATTGCATAGGTGTCCCTTGAGATTCCACAGGTTAGAAATAAGCATAGGAATAAGTTTTAAGTCCAACAATTTCATAAATCTCTCTCTCTCTCTCTCCTCCATTTCTTCATTCACATACTCTTAAAGGCCATTTTAAACTACATGGTATAGGTTTTGTAAGTCAATTTGGGGGATAATAGTTTATAAAAATTTTGGGACCCTTATGGGCTTCTAATTTTTGGTATGGTTTGTTGGATTTATCTCATTATATTTATGAATAATTACTAAGGTGCTAGAATACTTTTTGAAGATTGAAATCCCCATGGGATAATGTTTGTGAAACTCTAATGAAAATTATGAGCTCATGGATGCATGATTTTTTTTAAAAATTTCATAAAAGGTATATATAACCACCTCACATGTTCATTCATTAAATTTCCACATGTGGGAGGTCTTTTGATAAAGAAAGTAACTATTTTACATGGTGCAAGTTAATGTCAGTGTTCTTCATTATTTCATAGTTTCTATAGGGTTTATTTATATTTAATAATTTTTTGAAAATTTTATACATAATTTAATTCCATTAAAATTTATCCAATATTTTAATGTTATCCTTACTACTCTCTAAGTGCCATTGTGATCCTACTTTAAAGATTGAACATTTGGAGTTGCCTGTGGATAGTAGTTGAAAAGTCTTATTTTCACCTTGTTTTATCCATGGTGATGGTTTTTTATTGATGTATATGTTTTAAAAAATATCATATGACACATGCTAACCTTTTTATAATCATATAGCCTCATTAAGAGACTCAACTCTCAATGCACATGCTATGTATAAAAGTTGACTATATGAACATAATCCGTACACACATAGGAAAAGTGTGAAGTGGTATCTGGTATTTGGAAATGAAGTATTCATAACTATTTAATAGAGTGACCAATAAGTCAAAAAATAATTTATACTTTGGTGAAGTCTATAAGGATCAAAGATTAATCCTCCTAGTAGTCTGTGTAGGCAAAAGTGACCTATAGGCCCTAACCCTATATGTCCTCTGTGGGAACATGGAGGTCTACATGTTCATATAAGAGGAAAGTGTATATTTTGAAACATTATTAAAACCTAAAAAAATAGTAATAGACTAATGATAACATCTTGAGGAGTGACTAGTAGAGGAAATGACAAAATAGGGGTTAAAACATATAAGAGGTTTATAGACTTAGTACCTCTACATAGGCCTGAGTTTGAGGAAGCAAGCAAGGGTATATGAAGAGATATGAAAAATATGTGATTAAAACTTGTATGGAGTGATAAAACCCCCTAAATTAGGTTAAATATTTTATGCGTTATGTTGTCTTTGAAGACCTAAAATCCTTGAATACAATCAGACTAAAAATTGACACTTACAACCCTTTATTAAGAAGTTTACCTAGGATAGTGTGTTCTAGGAAAATATGAAATGTTTTGGGTATTTTTATGAGTTTATAGTTTATTAAAAATGTAACATATATTTAGATGATCAATATTTGGAAGAGAGAAGTCACCTACACCTCAAAGTCACTTAGATTGCTCTTATAGAGACCTATAGGTTATTAGGGTAGTAGTTGGTTTCTAACCTAAACAGATTGCATATGAAACACATGAATATGGATCAAGTTATGATGGTAAAATTTATAAATATATTTAAATCCATGATATCAAAGTTATTTTCAAAAGGGATGCCAAAGTAGAGATCTAAACCCTATCTACATAGTCCCTATATAGACAGTCCCACCTAAATTCACAAGAGCAGTTGCTTGTTTGAAAGGTCTAAAGGACTTCAAGATATATAAGGGAGAGTAAGATATTTAAATGTTATTTTATTTTGGTGATAATATTTAAATTATAGCTTTATAATCAATTAAAAAAGAATGTACATCATGATAAACCCTATTCAGTAATATATAGACCTACTAAGTAGACCTATTAGGTAGACCTAAAGAGATGGCTAGTTGGAGTTGGAATTTGGGTGAAAAAATGAGAAAATTCATGGGTCATATTGATATAAAAGAGACTTAAAGAGGATATTAAAATTAAAATAACCAAAAAGTATCTCTAAACCCTAAAATCACCTACAACCCAACCAAGGCATTCAATGAAAACCACACAGTCATGTGTATCTTAAAGTGATGAGAAGCTAGTCTATTGAGATAATCAGGTATTAGAGAACATAAGGGGAAGATGGAAGTATATATAAAATTTTAATGAGGACCTAGACCCCTGACAGTAAGAGAAATGAGAGAATATAGTCATCTAGGGTATTCTATGTGAGTTGGCTTAAGAACCCTAGGCTTGAGTGAATGAGTTGGTTAGGGACATAATGAAATAAAATGGTGAAGATAAACATTGGAATAATAATAAGTGGATTTAATGGACCTATATCAGTCATTGTTAATATAAGATAAACTTAGGAAATATCTCACAAACCTCATTTCTATCTTAGCCCTCACAAATGTAGCCTACTAGCCTAAGATGCTATCTTATTTTGTTTGGTATAGTATGAGGGTGCAGCATGGCACCTTGGGTTCCTATGGATAGTTATATACCCTAGTTTAACTATATTTTTTGTAATTTTTTTGAGGATTGATCCCTTGAGCTTTATGAACAATGGTTAAGACCTTGAAGCACTTTCATGCTATGCCTAGGAGAGCCAAGTTTACTTGATGAGAGAAATAATATATATGACTCTATATGGATTTGAGACTAATTAAAATGACATAATTCATTTATAATAGTCCCCCTATAATCACCTCTTACCACTAGTTTGTACTTGTAGGTATGAAGCTGTATAAAATAGGCTATAAAAGCCTATTTTTTAGTACTTGACAGGTTCATACAAGGTGTCATAGCTTCAAAATTGACATGGAGAATTGGTAAGAGGTAATATAATTGAATCACATATTTTTTTAGGTATATGACATGTGGGAACCTTTTAGATTCAATTTTCAATCTCTAGACAAGGAGGCCTAATTGAGACCTAGTTAGTAGAGAGTAGTAGAAAAGTACACTTTATCTCACTCTAAAGAAATGAAATTAAACATGAAGTTGTAAATCCATACTAGGTCCTACAATATTCCTATAGATTATTAGTACCATTCATAATCTTATCTATAAAAGGAGGTTTCCATGAATTTAAGGCTACACAAAGTAAGGCCAATTTGGGGATTTTGGTATAGAATGAGTTCTTAAAGATGGTTTGAGACATAGGAATGGATTTTTTTAAGTTTGATATTATTTTAATAGGCCATCCATGAGGTTATGATGAGATAATTAATATGAATTCAAGTTTTGACACTTGTATATAAGAATGACCTAAAGAGATCAAGAGCCTACTAAACACCTAACAAGAGAATGAAGTGATGTGTTAGAGAGAACCTAAGGATATAAATTAATAGGTGTCAATAGAAGATACAATGTGTTAGATAGCTTGATATGACAATCAATAAGGCCACTTGTCCCTTAACATGATAAGGAAATGGGTAGTTTTATATATCTAGTCAAGGTTTCAAGCAAGCATTGTAACTCCTACACCACTTAAAGCAAGGGAGAAACTTCAAAGGATATATACATGGTGTTTAGGACATGTTTATGTAGTTTAATAACTCCTCTATTTATTTTATCTCATGATATACTTGTAAAATCTATCTCTCCTACTCCTTAACCTTATTCTCTTTCCCTCTCTCTTGTGTTCAATATTTAGACTTAATTCACTAAGTTTTTAATCTTCCACTCAATTATGGTAAATCCTTGCCCATTTACATCCTTTGATTAATAAAAAACAACTTGGTTTTACTTTCTTCATGGATTTTTTCAATTGCACATAAGACTAGTTGATCTTGCTAAGTGATAGATTCATGTCCTTGACATGTTATCCTTGTTATCATTCATAATCAAATTTTAAAGTATTTTTTCAAGTCTATTGAAGTATTTAAATTAAGTGTATATTATTTTAGTGAGTTGTCCCTTCACTAGTGTCATCTCATGACCTCTTGACTAGTCCTCCTAGCTCAAGCTTGCTTCACAAACCTCCATGAGACATATTAATATAGAGATTTATATTTGGATTATGTCATGTGTAGGTTAGGATATTATTTTAAGTGAAATTTTATCTGGTTGGTAGTGATCAGTTTACATTTGGTGCATCAACTCATTAGGCTAGGTTTATTTCATATTTTCTCTCTCCCTTTTCATACCAAAAAGTTAGTAGTATAAGTGATGAGCTTAAATAGATATATCAAGGGAGCTAGCATTTAAATCTAGAGGTTTATCCCCCCTATATACAACCCAAATTTCTATGGTTAATCCTATTATTTAACTCAATTTTATTAGTCTTTAACTACCTTTCCAAGGGTGAAAATTTGAGTGACAATAGGTTGTGAATATATATTAGAAGGATTAGGGGTTCATGGAATCTATTTTTTTGTTATTTGTTTTTTTTTAGGTGTAGATATAATTAGAACATGCTTATATTATCTTATTAATTTGATTGATTGTGTAGGTGTGGATAAGATTTTTATGGAATTTGTTGTGTATTTCTGATGTAATGGTCTCTCAAGTATGGGCCACCTATGAAAGGGTAGTTCTTGTTGCTTACCATTTCATAGATAATTAACCTTAGTAGGTTGCATAATTAGTTATCTCAAAATAAAATTATCTTGTTTAAATGGATGTTGATATGGTATTTTGAGAATTGTGACTACCTATTTGGTATAAATGTATTTAATTTATGCATGTAGTGTGGAAGTTATTGTGTGGAGTATGTGTTTATTGATGCAATTACATTATTTTTGTTCATGTAATATGTTTGAAATATGATATTTTATTATGTGGTTAAGTATTGTTAGTTAATTTTATTTTATTTGGTGGTTATTAAGGAAAACACCATACATAATCGAATCCAATTGGGAATAAAAATGCTTCACTATAATGATCATGTGGTAGTTTTGCTTTTTATTTTTATTATAACACAATATTTGGTGCATCTCTATAAATATCAAGTTTTTTTTAATTTGTATCTTTTTGACTTGGTTAGGTATCCAATCTTTTTATGTATAAAACATAAATGTCAAAGTATGATTGGATTTTGTAACAGGTGGTTTCATACTTGCCCAAAGTACAACTCTAGTGAGAACTTGATCAGGCAATGGTTCTTTGGTAAGATGTATATGATATTTATGGATTATATAGCACCTCAATCTTGTACACTTGGAAAAATAATGTATTAGTTATGCCCATCAAATCTATACCTCTCCCACCTTTTAGAAGTCTTGCATCTACTATGTATTATGCCTCTTGGCATATATCTTAGTCTAACTAGTCTTTCATATTTCAATCTAGTCTTAGGGTTAAGAATATAGAAATAAAATGGAAAAAGGGTGATAATTAGATATATAGTAGGCCAAAAAAATGCTAAAGTCAAATATAATAATACACTAAATTTATTATGATGAGATATCCTAAATATATAAATGACAAATAGGAGAGTATTTAACTTGTTATGATGATAATGTAGTTCTAGATCTAGAATAGGCTAAAAGTAGGTGGGAAAATAGTTATAGAATAGCTGTTAGATTATGTATCTTATGTCTTTAGCTATTAGGATAGTTGTATAATCCTTGGGTAGTTGTGTCAATGTTATTATTTGAGTATGATTATAGTTTCATATACATAATATCTATTAAAACTAGATGTGACCACTTGGATGCTTCTAGGTTTGGCTTCACCTTTGATTTGGTGTATTAAGATTTTGGTCATGGACTATCTCTCCTTGTGAAATTTCAAAACCCTAAATTTATACCTTTAATGTGACCTTCGGTGAAATGGGTTAGTGGGTGTATATTTTCAATCTAACCCCAATGACCCCACTATCAAAGGACATCAACTATATAGCCAATATTTGAAGAGGGCCTCAGACTAATTTAGTTCTCCCCAATATGTTGTCTTATGTGTGAATCATGCAATGTGTGTAAATCAAGTACAATAGTGGCCTAGCTTATAACTTGGAAAATTAGGCTCTTATGATTCTCCTTAATTACATTAGACATATAGATGTGTAGTAACTATGACTAGTTTAGAAATAAGAATAAGTAAGGAAGTTTTTGTCAATCGAATGCTCTTTAAATGATCTTTGCTATTTTCATAGGTATTAATAGGTGAGGAATGAGTGAGGGTTGATATTGTATTTATATCAATCCTTTTTGAAAAATAACTCATATTAAATAAATTAGGATAACAATTAAGATACATTTCCTTTATAAATAAGATGACTTTAGGTCACTAAACACTTGTGTTAGGGAAATACAATAATGTAAATGCTATTGTCTATCTTTTACATTAGTGTCTAGGGACTATAAAAATATTTACATGATTATAACTTGTAGAGGTGTGAGATAAGTACATTTTAAGCATTCTGGGAAAGATTGGAAGTCTATGTCATTACTATAAGACTAGTCATATGTAGATATAGGTCAAGGGGCACAAGATATAGTAGATGCAATGCTTATAGAAGTAATGAGAGTGTATACTAAGATTAAAAAACTAGATATGAGTTTTCTAAGTATAAAAGACTAATGTGATACATAATCGTAAAATATAATCTACATTCCCCCCCCCTTTAATTTAGTAATGAAATTACCAGTTTAAATGAAAGGAATAGGTACTTGGGTATGTGTACAAGCCTTGTCTTTGATTGATGTGAATTTGAGTGATTTTTTGGTGATTAACTTACAACTAATAACATGTTACAATTTAAAATTATTTTATATAATCTAGGTTAAAATTACTTGAAATTGATTTAAATTAAAAGAGAAAGGTTTAGAAGGAACCTATATGTTGGTGTAACCACCTTGCCTATTAGAAAGTTGTTTTGAAAAATATGTATCATTGTAAAGATATAAAATTGATATTAGGATAAATAAAAATAAATATTTAAAATGTGTATATCCAAGTAGATAGATAGAGAGAGAGAGAGAGATAGATTAGAAGGCACATGCCCCCAATTTTGGAGCAAAATTGAGCTACCACCTTGAATTTGAGATTAACTCAATTGTGCAGCCCAATGATACTTATATACTGGTGATGTTGGATGATAAATTCCAACTTAAAAACTTTGAAATATTAAGTTATTTAATCACCTCAACCATACCAAAAGGTAAAACAATTACTATAGTAGATTAGATCAATATGGTCTGTAAACTTTTATGGGGAATTAATATGTGTAATGGTTTTGGAATATGAAATTGATTTATATTTTGAAATATTAGACACATGTTATATATCATATTCACCTTAGATAAATATATTGTTTAAAATATTTATAAAAATAGTACCAATGTACATAATTATGCCAAAAATATGAAACTAAATCATATAACTATATGCTTTGGCCAATTTAGATAATTATATAAGTGGACACATTTCCAAAACACGACCCCACTATAAATAGGAGATGCTAAATATTTATAGGTGTGGAGAACATGCTTGCAAAGCATTCTCCCATTGAATCTGTGAACTAATATATTTACCATATACTAAATAAATATGGATAACATGCTTCTCAATAATGCCCCTACTATAAACTAGAGATGTTTAATATTTAATAGGTGTCTAAAAAATTCTTCCAAAGCATGCCCCAACTAAATCTATGAATATTTATGTTTTCTAATTATTTAATAAATGTGGAGAACATGCTTCCTAAGCATTCTCCCATTGAATCTAAAAACTATGAATGTGTAGAATCCATGTCCATATGGCATGCCCACACTAAATCTATAAACTAATATAAGTACCAATTTTTTAAATATTATGGATAACATTTTTCCAAAGCATGCCCCCACTAAATATAAAAATTATGCAAAGTGTGGAAAACATGCTTCCTAATCATGACCCCAATAATATGCACCCCCCTTTGAGGTGAAGGAAAAATAGGAGCTAAATTTTCCTCACCTCCAAAGGGTAATACAACTGTATAATATGTGAATCTAACCATGTAGTATATACAATTAACATGTTTAGGTAATTGTATCATTGAAGCACATAGAATCAATGTGATCACATGTAGGCCTAATATGGATAATAAATATCATGGAGATGTCAGTATAGTAAAATTATAATCTCAAAAAGTAAAAAAGAACACACATAAGAGTAATCAAAACCAAGTTAAATGGAAATGGTCCAAGGAGACCACATATAAGGAGCATGTTCAAATACTAAACAATCTAAGGGAAATTCTTATTCAAATGACCAAAAAGGAAATAATGACATTAAAATATCCATACACCAAATAATGACATATAATAATGACAATAAAATCATACATAGGAATGGGGTCACAATCTAAGAATTATATTAAAATAAGAAAGACAAGACACTCAAAGAAGAGCATAAAGTAAAGCATAATAAACTTATATAAAAATGTCATAGTGGCCCATGGATTCAATGTGTTATAAAAGTATGTCAAATGTATATCATATACAATACCCTATGTAAAATATAATAATGGATAATGGGCATATGTAAGTAAATATTTAATCTCAAACATGATAATGTAGAGTGATTTTATAATCATGTGTATCAAAATTGAAGAAGTGGTTGCCCTTGATGTCCATATGACATGAGTAGAGGGAAATCCCAACATACAAAATAAGAGTGTATCATGTATCTATCTATGATTAAATCACACATAATGTATACGTGTGACATATAGGTGTATGTAAGAGTAACTAAGTGTGTGGCCCATAAATATGTCAAAGTAACATGTGGATTCCAAAGAACCAATAAAATATGTGAGTGCTGAAATTGTTTTTTGGTATTTTTAGAGATACAAAATATCATCCTATGATGCCATCCAACTGATGTCATATATATCTCCCCATTATAAATCTAGTGAAATACCCCATGTACATATCTAAGGAGACTATATAGGTGTAATATCTATCATTGTGGTATTGATAGTGCTATGTTTATGTAAAATAGGACTTTTTGGTTATGAAGCAATAGTAGAAGTAACTAGATTAGGGTTTTTAGTATTACCTTCATTGAGTGATATCTAAACATGGTTTGTAGTACAGGTTTAGGATTATATATAATCCATTATATTCTTTTTATGTAATGGTCTCTCAAGTACCATCTACCTAGTAAAGGGGATTGCCTATTTCTTACCTTTTTATAGTGGATTAGCCTCAATAGGCTTGATAGCTAGTTTTTTAGGTATAATTTGTTGCTATTCAAAAGGAAGATCATATGGAATTTTAGAAATTGTAATTACATGATTGGAATGAATGTATTTGACACAACCTTTCACTATAGAAGGTATTTCTTAAATAGTTTGTTTCTAACATCTTCTTAATAAAATATTAAAGATGTGTATAGAAGGGATAAATAAAAAGGTAGTAACCACATGTGTAGGACTATGCTATAAAGGTAACTCAATCTCAACAAGAAAATTATAGGATGTCCCATCAAATTCTCTTAATAATATGGTAGAGGGGTGTAAATCATGCTGAGTACAACCCAAGTGCATAAGTAATGTCATGGTGAAATTTTTTTTTCTTACACCATTATCAATCATAGAACTACATATGGGGTGTTTATCAAGGTATGATTGAATGAATATGGATTGAATATTAGATTAATCATCCTTGAATTTACTATAATTAAAATAAATATAAGTTATTTAATCATATAAATTATATGTCATATGTAAGTACCAATAATCCCATCTAGTGGGTGTGTATAATGTGATAGATGAGGATTGAATTATAATGTGATAGAGGAGGATGTGCACTATATGATATTTTATATGTTTTATAGGACATTGAAATGAATCTTATATCTTTAAATAAGCTCAATTATGTAGTAAACACACCAATTACATCTAAATCTAGTACAAAATTTACAATAAACCAAAGTTATAAGGTAAAACCTATTGCACCTGAAAAATAAATAACCCCATGATTAACATAGTTTCACAACAACCTGATTAAATTGTATTATCAAATGCACCAAGGAGATAATTTAAATGTTTACTTTAGTCCCTATCTTCATTAATCATGTGGTTACTAGAGTGCCAACTTATACCTCTACCTCATCCTATTGAGGTTAATATGAGTCAATCTCTACCCAAAGGATATGATTTGAATGTTTATTATGATTATCATTTAGGAATAGGAAATTATATGACTATATGATTTACCTTGAATCACAAAATCCAATATATCATTGATTACCAAAATATTTCATTCAAGGATCCTTCAATTGAATTAGGATCACAATGATCACTCTACATTATTAGGTTTGAGCCTACATATGTATTTACACATGCCTATTATCCATGATTATATTTTACATAATGTACTTCATATATTATACATTTGACATACTTTTATAACAAATTGGATCCATGGACCACTATGACATGTTTATGCTAGTTTGTTATGTTTTACTTTATGCACTTCCTTGAGTGTAATGTCTTGCTTGTTTGAGAATTTGAATATGCTCATTTGATTTCGTCCCATGTTCCTATGTATGATTTCTTTGACATTTACATAATTTCATTATTTTTTTGTGGACATTTTAATATGTCATAATTAATTTCATGGACATTTTACTAAGTCATGTACCTTCGATTGTGAATCATTTGAACATGCCCCTTATTTGTGGTATTCTTAGACCATTGATTTTTAACATGATTTTGAGTGATCTTATGCATGTGGTTATTTTTGTGTGTGTTTGTATAGTTACTATATATATATATATATATATATATATATATATATATATATATATATATATGTTTCCATGATATTTATCATGTATTTTAGGTTTACATGTGATCACATTGGTTTTATGCACATAAATTATATATTTACCTATACATATTCTTTATATATGTTACAAGGTTACATTCATAGATTTTATAATTGTATTACCCTTTGAGGTGAGGTAACTCCTAGTTCCTAATTTTTCCTAACCTCATATTGAGGGATATTAGTGGGGTAATTCATGGTAATTGTGTTCTCCATACTTTACATAGTTTTTAGATTCAATGGGGGCATGTATTATGGATATGGTTTCCATACATTCATGATTTTTAGATTCAATGGGTGCTTCCTTGAAAATCATGTCCTCCACATTTATTTAGTATATGGTACTTATATTAGTTCATATATGTAGTGGGTACATGATTGGTAATCATGTTATCCACATTTATTCAGCATATGGTACTCATATCAATTCACAGGTTCATCGGGGGTGTGCTTTGGAAGCATGTTCTCCACACCTATTTAGTATTTATCATCTCTATTTTATAATGGGGGCATGTTTTGGAAGCATTTACTCCACATTAATACTTATATGAGTTTTCATATTTATCCATATATAATGGTGGAATGCTTTGGAAGCATGTCCTACACACTTACATATTTATCTAAATTGGCCAAGTCACACATTTATATTATTCAAATTCATAATTGTGGTAGAATTCTATACATTGGTACTATTTTTATGCATAGTTTCAACATGAGAAATATCTAATGTGTATATGATATGTAACATGTTCCTAATATTAAAAAATATATATTTGTTTCATATTTCAAAACCATTTCATGTATTGATACCCTATAAACTTTCATAGACCATATTGAGCCAATCTAATATAGTAGTTGGTTCACCTTTTGGTATGGTTGAGATGATTAAGCACTCGATCTTTCCAAGTCTTTATGTTGGGATTGATCATCCAACCCCACCAAGCTATAAATATCATTGGGTTGCACATTTAATTTAGTCTCAAATGTTAAGTGGTAACTCACTTTTGATCCAAATTTTGGGGCATGTGCCTCTCTCTCTTTATATATATATATATATATATATATATATATATATATATATATATATATATATATATATATATATATAAAATTAGATATATGCATTTTAAATATTTATCTCTATTTATCCTGATCTCAATTTTAGATCCTTACAATGATACATCTTTTGTAGAACAACTTTAAAATAGGCAAGGTGGTTTCATGGACACACATTTGTAATCCTAAACCTTTATCTTTCATTTCAATCTATTTCAAGTAATTTTAACCCATATTATATGAATTGATTTTACATGGTAACATGCTCTTGGTTTTAGGTCAATCACCATCAACTGACTCAGATTAAACTCAATCAGATACGAGGTGCGCATACACACATAAGTACTTATTTATTTAATTTAAACTACCAATTTCATTAATATATTAAAGTGGGGGGGAAATGTAGATGATATTTTGTGATTATATACAACCTCAATCTTGTACACTTGGAAAACTCAGACCTTGGTTTTTCCTCGTAGTTATTCACTCTCATTGATTTTGTATGCCTCATATCTACTTTATCTTATGCCCCTTGGCCTATGTCTTAGTCCAATTGGTCATGTATTGATGATACAAACATCTTATATTTCCTAGAATGCTTAAAGTGTACTTATCTTACACCTCTAAATTTTTTGATATTATACCTTTTTTTCTATACCTTGGACACTAATGACTAGTATAGGTAGTAGCATCAGTGTTATTATCCTACCCTAATTCAAGTTTCCAATGCCTTAAATTCATCTAATTTTTAAATGAAACATATCCTAATGGTCATCCTAAGTGTTTTAATGTAAGTTATTAATTGAAAGGGATTGATATAAAGTAAGATCAACCCTCATTCATTCCTCACCTATGACACCTAGAAAAATACCAAAGAGCATTTAAAGAGCATTAAATTGATAAAAGCTTCCCTATTTGTTCATATTTCCAAACCAATCATAAATAATACACATCTACAAGTCTAAAGTAATAAATTAATAACCTAAGAGCCTAATTTTCCAAGTTATAAACTAGGTCATTGTTGTAGTTGATTTACACACATTATATGATTCACACACAAGCCAACGTGTAGGGGATAACTACATCAATATGATTCCATATGCATAGTATTGGTTATTTTTATAGCCCAAATTTTCACCCTAGAGAATTCAGAGAGACCTTCTCAGATTTTGGATAACATGGAACTATCTATGCATATAGATAAACTACTACAAGAGATAGATCTCTAGATTATGGGCTAGCTCCCTTGATCTATCTTTTAATATCACACATTACATAAGGATAATCACTATTGGGGGTGAAAAGGGAAGAAATAAACATAAAAAATGTAACCTACACTAATAGAGGTGATACACCAAAGATAACTCCACAAACATACTTGCATTTTCACTAAGAAGATAGACTATTAAATGTGATCTCAACACAAGGGGTATTATAGCATAAGTGTTTTTGAATGGAGGAAGATTTCCATGAAATTCTCAAGGTAGGTGACTAGGTCTGATGTTAGACACTACTAATCTCTCTCACACTTTAAAATATACCTAAAAAACATACACACTTCATGATACCTATTATAAATAAAGTCACTCACATAATGCATACAAGACCAGAATAGAAGTAAGGAGAAACATTCATCATCACTTGTCATGATAATGGACTATTTTACATACTTAGGAAAGAATTTTAGAGATAAACCAACTTGTTAAAACTATATTCAAAGAAAAAATAAGATGTCAAACTAGTAGGGCCTTGACATACCAATTATGGATTCTTTACAAGGCCAAAATGGCTTAAATATATAGAGCTTAGGAGAGGGAAGAGAAGAAGTGATGTTGAAGAGTCATCATGCCAAGTTTCAAGGCTTGAATTATATTTAAAATTAAATAAAATGAGTTACAAAATAGTTCTTAAGTCCTCTTGGACAAGTTTCCATCTGAGACATGACATCTTCTGAAGGTTGGCATAGAGACACTCCATGTCCTTAAAAATACCTTATAGATGATGATTCAACCTATCTACCTTGAAATTAATTATAAGGACATGACACATATAATAACTTAGGAATGTGGAGAGATGACTTTTTATAGTCATATACATCCCTCAACTAATAACCTTCTCCTTGCCAATTGTCACTTACATTCTTGTAGTCACCCACTAGCATTCTAGGCCTCAATTCTCACACTTATCACTATATTTACTAACATACACTCAAGGATATTCATTTTAGATATGTGGTAAACCTACTAATACCTTATTTATCCTTTGGTCTATCAAATAGACTTCAATAAAACTCAATATCACACCTCTCACTTCTATTTGGCAGTCACCTTCTTTCTCATTATTCCATTCAAGACTACCTATAACAAATAATCTAGAAGAGGGGTTTTCATGCATGACAAAGGTGAGAATGGGGTCTTAATATTTTAAATACATACATGTACACATGACATAATAGATTTCACCTATTAATTTCCTTTTGCATCTTCATATTACCTTAAAACTTATAGGATACATAGAATCTAACTCATTTGTACAAGTGATAATATAGAAAAACTAAATTTCAAGGAGACAAAGAGAGTAATAAGTATGTACAAATAATAATCTAGGAAAATTGACCCATTTTGGATGCATTTCTCACCATCTCTTTCTCATTAGGTTGTTGAAAGGGTTTTAAGAGGGTTTTAGGCCATTTAGGTTATTAACAATGATTCATAAAGGTTAAGCCCTTAAAACTCAAACCAACATCATTGATTTTTATTTAAATACCTCCCTCAACTATACATAAGTGATTAAGACACCATGTAAATTTTATGTATAGATATGAGTGAAAGAAAATGGCTTCTCAATTACATGTTTACATTATGGACACCCGTGAGACAAGTTTATGCCAAAAATGACCAATCTAGGATAATTTATACAAAATAATGGATCTAAAAAATCTTATACTCTCTCATGAAGGATCTCAATTTTATTGGTAATATCATATGGTCATATGAATCAATTTATAGGCCTATTAGGCATAAACTAGGTTTTTAAAGTTCATGACCACCTGTGAGTTATCTTAGTGTCTTTAGGAACCCTTAAACACTTTTTTACCTTAAATCCAATTATATAAATCTTCCCATAGTGTTTTAAGACTATTACATTCATCCTATTTATCATTCATGTAATAACTATGTAGGTTGGATTGACTGTGAAGTGACTCTAGTCTAAGACAAAACAAAGGACACTTCCCCTATTAATCTAGCCCAATTGAGATGATGTAGGTATAGTAAGACTAATGAAGACATTATGTACTAGTTTTTAAGGACATATCAAAACTTAATATTCCTTAACACCTCAAATCATTAACAATATCTTTTATGATTGTGACTATGTGCAACTTTGATGAGTATGAAGTTAGAAACAAGTTTTCTCAACCCTCTCTATTCATTGCTTATGAAAATCTCATGAAAATGTGGTATTACCAATTTTAAATTGATTTTTTACATGTTCATCCACATTACACTCATATCTAACAACTAAACTTGCATCCTACATTAGGTTAGGCTAATCTATAGTATGAGTCAAACTATAGGTGGCAACTAGAGAAGTCAAGAGGTTCCTATAGGTGTTCATTCATGTGTGAGTATTGTGTTTCAAAACCTTTGTTTTATATTCAAGTAAATATATCCATTTAAAAACTAAAATCATACAGTTATTCCTTGACATCATGTTATCGTACCTCACTATCAACACGTTATAGGTCACTTGCAAGTTACAGGTTCATTTTGGCTCAAAGGCACTATATTTTTCTGACTGTTTAAATCAAGATTTCTCTAATTTTAAAACCACTCAACCATAATATTTATTTAAATATAAACTTCCTCTTATGTTCATATTCTACCTCTAGGTCTAGGTTACAAGGAGGAAACCATTAGACTTACACAAACCTCATGGACCTTCATCAACAAAATAACATTGTATACAGTATAAACCTTTTTCAGAGAAGTTAAAGTTAAACTTTCCATTTGTAACTTTTCCAACTCTATTGACATGTATCTAGGTATGAATATATATAATGGCCTCATCAATATCATTGTGATCCTATCCTAATCCATGAATTGTTATTGAGATGACAAAATGATCTGAAATGCTTATGACATGCTTCAATCCCTCTTTTAGGTATGAACATGATTGGTTTCATATAGCAATTTATAGGTGTCTATTTTAGGACTATTTTACTATATGAAGTGTCATGGAATTTACCTTCCCTAAATTATCCTCTTGATTTCAAATCTTCAATGGAGAAAATAATCACCATCATTTAATGGACTGAATATAGGGGTTTTAATCTTATCCTGAAGCCACTCATAAAAAAATGATACTCTACAATTACCAAACACTATTTTGTAGACCATGATGGTGTTAAATTATAAAAAAAATGATATGTTATTTCCTAACCTCTATGACCACACATTTTAAACCATTTTAAATAAACATGAAAAGGAAGAACATGTATTTCAAGACTATATGCACCACTTGGTTCACACAGACCAATGTAAATAGATGAGAAAACTGAGCCATTAGAAATGCACAAGAAGTTTTAAGGTATGAAAAATCTTAGTGATTGTTCATACATTATAAACCATGTAAATTTAAACTATGACCATGAAATTTAAGTATACAAGGACCCCTAACATCCACCAAGTGTATTCACTTTGACTCTTCCTCTCCTATCCATACCAGTAGAAAACCATTGACCCTTCTTAACCTGTCTAAAGGAGTGATAGGAGAGATAAACTAGTTTTTACCACTTTTGTATTTATTTTAACTACTTTAACCTATAAAAAACCTATGGGTATCTTAAAATACCTTCCAAAATCCTTCATAGATGCCATATGAGTAATCTAATTTGTACAACTACCTAAAAGAAGCCTTTTTTAGGTAATCTTCTTCTTTGTAGATTTAACCTATATTTTTTCAATTTTATAATATTCATTTAAATTTATATAACATGACACATGTTATCCTAGGCCTTGACATTTGTCCTTTTGTGAAAAACTATACAAATTCCATAGAATAACTAAAAGGTGGCCAAAAAATGACATTTAAGACAAATGACAAATATGACAAGGTTAGAACATATTAAGCAACCCTAAAGCTATGAATTAAAATTATTTAGGACTTTGGTTAAAATTAAAAACTCATAAGAACACTATGAAAAGTTTAAATATGAAGGGGGTTGACCCAATTTGACCTATGGTGAAATTTACTAACATTTTGGTGATTTCTAATGGATAGCATACTTGCTATGCTAAGGACCAGTTTTTTTATCCTATCATTTGGTAATGGAGTAAAATATATACTTAAATTGACACTAAAAATACTTTGAATAAAAACTAAACTCACACAAACATAATAAGAAACAAACACACAAAACAAGACACCAAGACACACACTTGTGATTTATAATCACTTACAAAAAACACATAAACAACTCAAATAAAAACACACACCTATCCTAATATGTACAAGAGCTCAAATCACATGAGATGGAAAATAACTCTTCATTGATTCAACCAAGGTCAAAGATAATTATCCTAGAATCAATGTTTCTCCATAAAAATAATCCATCATATGAGGCATGTTTGTTAATGAAAACTTGTTTATGGAGATAGTCAAATGCCTTACCATCTTTAGAGATTCTTATGATATCAAGTGTATCACTTTTATCTCTCTTTAACAATCCATATATCTCTATAAGAGGCTTGTTTAAGCTTACAACTTGTTTGACCTTTATCATGTCTACTTGATAGTTCTCAATATGATCATTTAGAGTCATGAAACCTCTCTCAACTCCAAGTATGTTTGAATCATGATATATCTATTGTTGGGATTCATCAAGGAAATCTTATTTATGCTCATCAAACACTTCATGGTTTTCTAAGGTTTTTTCTTGCTTGGTATAGACCTCATACTCTAATTTGTTATTATTAGGTGCATGGTTAACCTCATCATTAGGTCTATATCCTTTTTATAGAGTTTCAAACCTACTTTCCTCCTCAAACTCATGCACTATGGAATTGAATTTTTGTCACATATAATATATTTTCTCTTGAGGTTCATGCTCATGAGTGTTCTCTTCTTTAGCAATCAAAACTAACTACTCATTGGGATAATCATGCTTTGTTACAACTAGGATACTAACATCATCATCTATGTGAAAAAGATAGTTACCCCATGTAACTTTTTCTAGAATGTCATTAGAAACTACCTCAAGAGATCCATCACATTCTTTATTAAATATATAAGTACCAAGACATATCTATTCAAATCCATCCTATTTAGCTATCTATTTATCAAGGTACAAGTTAGATGTGCCATCAAAAAGTGTTATAGGTTATTGATCACTAGGGTGATCTTCTTCATCACTGATATTTCAATTCATGTTAGATGTATAATGCACATATATATTTACATTAAAAATAGATAGAGGTTTAGATTTTATTGACACCTTAGCACCATACCTAGTCTTAAATACCATATACAACCAATCTAAAGTCAAATATCCTCTAATATTATAAGTGAACTCTCTTGAAAAATAAAAATCAAAATTTGATGGCACATACACAACCATAACATCTTGATAAATAGTGAAAGTGGAACAATCATGAAGATCAAGTTATAAACCTTTGATTATACTAAATGATGGAGGAACATCAAGCCAAAAAACACTATTTTTGTGTTTTGTCAATGTGGAGGTAAAAATTTGGTCAAATTGAGTGTAAAATTGTGTAAATGACCTTATAAGGTCCATTTGTGCCTTGAGTGTTCATTTGGAGTCAAGGAGTTGTGGCATAAGGCTTCTAGATGTTTTCCCTCCAAAATAAGGATTTTAAAATTCAAATATTATAATAGAGTCTAAGAGGGTAATTTTGTGTGTTTGAGGCATTTGGTGAACAAATATGGATTAGGGTATCCATTCAAGTCACTAAACAAATATTTTTAATACATTCGATGTTTAGGTCCTAAGACAAGTAATATGAATATATGTAGAAGTACTCTTGTAAATTGGGTTAGTTTTGACAAGTTAATGTAACTACTCTGTAAGCCTACATTGAAAATGGAAAGAGGGAGAGTAATTTTTCAATTGAAATGGTGTATAAATATATGATATATCCTAAAAAAGGAGGAAGATCAAGAGAAAAAGAATATAAAAACCCTCTTAAGGAAGAACTCAGGTCCATGAATGGACTAGTTTATAATAGAGAATGTAATGTTGAATAAAGAAATATGTTTGATGTTTAAGCTTCCATTAAATTTGAGTGATTAATTAAATCCTATATTGTCTTATACAAGCAATGATTGTATTAATATTAGTGTTAAAGTTTCATGTTTGTTAATTTTTTAGGTTGCCTAAGTGGGTTATAGGTTGAAATAAAGAGAAAGGAAAGAAAGTTGATAAATTGGGTGAAGACTGATGTAAGAGTGAGATAAATTAAATCCTCTACAAGTGTTATCAGGGATAAGATAATATGCATATTTTTGCCTTTTATATCTCTAAGTTGTAATCACTTTTTAAATAATATTTTGTGGTATAAAACCTGTTAAGGGTATGATAGTCTCTTTCCATTATTATCTCAAGAGCATTGACATTGTATGTCAAGATTACATTACATGGAGAGAGTAGATGTTTTAATATTAATTATAGGTTCATAATGTAAAGTTTAATGTTATTTTTTATGTGGGAAAACAATTAATATGTCTCTTGGTCAATCAATAATGAGACTAAACCTTTATTTCAAGATAGGACCCTATTTTTATATAGTTCTTATGTACAAAGAGATTTATATGTTAATTGTAAGTGATAAAACCTCAAATTAAGGTACCTTGAGAAGTATATAAGGATGTTTATCTCAGAGGATGGAATATTTTGTGGATGGAAACACAAAATAAAGACCATCTGATACCTATATATTGTGAAACCTTGCATGTATAGTGTAAAACCCTATTTATAGCCTAAGAACAAGGTCTATTGGTGTAAATTCAAGAATAATGATGAATAATGAAGGTGAAAAGGTTATATCAATAAAAAATATATAATAAACTGAAATAAATACTTATGGATAAATACCTTGAACCTAAAGAGAACCAATGCCACAAAACATTGTTTGCCTAGAGAATGTTTGTTTACAAAGTGAACTAGCCAAGAGAGGTTTGTATATGTCTTAAAGATAATATGGTGATCATTTATTGTTTTTAATTTTTGGAGATGTTTCAATGACAAATGTTTCCTTTCGTGAATTTTTTAAGTGCCTTTGAGATTATCTGATTCAGGTAAACCTTGTTCAACTAGTGGAAACCCACATAGTCAGGTGAGTTTATGATGTTTTTGGTGAAGATTGATTTACTAGAGAACTCATACCTATTTTAAAAGTGTAAGGAGTTATAAAAATACCTAAAAAAGTTGTATTCATCATTTAACACATTATACAACAAAATTTATTAAATTTAATACACCCTTAGGCTGTATAATGACCTAGAAACCTTAGGATTAGGGTTTGGCTTGTAAAATGAGTTATAACCATCAAAAGGTGATGAAAATTTTTATTTAGGTTATATTTTATATTCCTCAAGTAAATAATAAATTATTAGAGTTTTATGGATTGTCTAGTATGGACATACATGATTGAGACAAGAAATAGGCCTAATTAGGCCTTAAAAAAAGGGTATGTTACAAAAGAAGTGGTAAAAAAAATGAAGTTTGAGGATGAAACTTTAACCAAAACTTAAGTGGTATAAATTAATCTCATAAATATTATTTCACCTTGGGATTATATCTTGGGTTGGTGACTAAAGGAGAAATTTCCCCAAGAAGGGTATAAGTCTTGTGAAGATTAACTGAGATTTGTATGAAGAATTGGGAGGTAAGGTGAATTACATGGGTTAGAGTAGATGTAATATGATTGTGTAAGCAAATTAAATATAAAATAAATTAATATTGAAACCTATGAAAATAATTTCCACTTCAAGACCTAAGATGAGGAACCTAGTCAAAGTTAGTGTAAGCATAAGAAGAAGGTTGTAAAAGGAATGACTTGTAAAGATATCAAGAAATGAGTTTAGGATAAACATACATAGGTATAGATGCAAAGATTCTATTTATACCTCATCCAAAAATTGAAAGTTTGAGCTAGACATGGAATAGTGAATGATTAACTATCTAATTCAAGTGATTAGTTAGATAGAGAACCATGTGATGATGATTAATAAAAAATTATCTAAATATATCTACATAATTTGGTAATATATAAAGGAAAGGTATGCTTGAGTATGATTGTTTTTTGATTTCTTTATAATTTCTTGATTTGAATAGAATGCATAGTGTTATGAAATATGCATGAGGAATGACACCTTACAGGGTATTCAGGGAGAAGATGAGGTTGTAGGTATGATAAATTGAGGTTAGTATAGAGGTAAATTATATTAAGGGGAGATAAAAATATACAATCCCAATGTCCTTCAAGAAGGACAAGTAGTATGTTAAGAGAAAGTCTAGAAAAGAAAGGTTGAAAAGAGAGCATTGAATTTCCAAGAGAGAATAGAAAGAAAAAAGACTCCAAAAGAGAGTCAAATAAGGTTAATAAGAGATACAAAGTGAGGATTAAAAGAATAGGGAAGGCCCAAAAGATTTCTAAGAGTAAATATTGATAGACTTACTAAGAGAAGGGTCTACATAGGCCTATAAAAGAAAGAATAATGGAGGAGATGGATATATAGAAAGAGGTGGTAGATATAATAAGAGATTTTGGGAAGGAATAGAGAGGATAGATATAATGATGAATCTCATAAAATAACAAGAAATCTAATGGACTGGTTTGCATATAAGGAGAAAGGTCTTTAAAGTGGCCTCTAGAGTCACTTGTGAGAAGAAGAAATCAAAATAAAGGTGTCTTGAAGAATGAGAAAATGAAAGAAAAGGTAGCCTAAAGAGGAATGAGAAATAATATTTTACCAAGTGAGTAACAAGAAAGAGAGATAGAGAATAAATTTCTTATTGAAGAGAATAAAAAGAATATAAAATTGCCAAAGAGAGCACAAAATAATGGGAATGAAAAGAAGAAGAGAAGATGGAAAATGTCTATGACAAGGAAATTCAAAGATATTATGTGGTCTATCATTTAGTATGCTAACATTACTTTTGATTTTTCACTTTTAGGTATGAATGAATGGTTGATGAAGACCAATATTGAGGCCTCAAATTTGATAAATAGTGGGATAATAATGTCACCCATCAAGTGGTATGAAGATGACAAAGAGAAATAACCTCTTGAAGAAGACAAAGGGAAGGAGATTGAAGGTATACTACATGATAAAAATGAAGAAAAAGAATAATTATATGATGCATTCCCATGAATAGTAGCTGAAACAAAGGATATGGTGTACTAAGAGAACTTGAAGGTCACCCAAGAAGACTTTAAGGTCATTCATGATTACATAGATCAAGATATGATCTTTTAGCAGTGTCCATTGGAGGTAAATGAATGTTTACATGTTTATTTTTATTGCATATGTGAAGAGGAAAACAATGATATACAGTTTGATAAAAATAATGATAGATTTTAGCCCTCAAAAAGAGAACAAGGGAATGGGTATGTATGGATTAAGTGGCTAAAACAAATATTTGATGAGAATAAGGATATGAAACTCAAACAAGAGGTCAAGCAAAGCAAAATCACGAGTGAAAATCAAACACAAGTTCAAAGACAAAGTACAAAAGGAAAAGCACATCAAGTTTTCAAGATAGATGACCATTGTAAGAAGCATGAAAGAGGTGAAATGAGAGGCAAGTGGTATCCCAAGAAAGTATAAGTCAAAAAGTGGGTGGTAAAAATCAAGCTAAGAGCAAAATAAGATCAAATTGTGAATGTGCTTCTGGAAAGCATGGAGATGGAAGAAGATGATAAGCCTACAAAGCAAGCAAAAGAGATAGTGGAATAAAAAAAATAACCAAAGAAGTGAAGGTACAAACATTCATACAATAAAAATAATACATTAAATAAAATAAGTGTTTTCACATGTGGTATATTATGATATGTTGGAATTTGATTTCAATGAAGATCATATTTTGTACATATAAACCATTGCATTGATGAATGAGTGTGTAGCAAAGAAATATGGTGGTGAATAAACTCAAAGACTAAATGAAAATCAAGGTATAAATACAAAATAAGTTGACATGAATCTCTAAAATGAGGCAAACCAAGGATAAGATAAATAACAATCTACCCAAATAAGTGAAGAATAATGTGATCCAAAGTTTAATGAGTATTTGGAAGAAGTAGATGCAAAAAAGTTTCAAGAAGAGTTGGAAATTTTGGAAAAGATGTTAATTATATTAAACAGGCTAAAAATAGGTGATTTATAGTAGGAAAATATCAAGAAAATATCAAATAAGGAGTAACAAAGAGAATCACAGGAAGTTGTGTACACATGGACACAATCAAGCAAGTAATTGGGGAAGGAAGAAGCAAATAAGGTGAGATATATCAAGAATAAATCTCAATATGATTTTACCTTTGATAAATGTGGAGGTGGTAAGATAAAAATATGCCAAGTAACATTGTACTCTAAAGAGGAAGAAATGAATGAGAAGTTGCTCTTACATAGTGAGCAAGATGATAGACAAAGGCTACAAAAAGAGAAGGAAAGTGAAGTAGAGGTAGAAAGATAATATCAAATGGGACAAATGATAAAGTTTTAAATTAAAAATAGACCATTAGATCCTAATTAATAATATGATAGCATGAATAAGGATTAGAAGTCATAAAACAAGCAAGCCATAAGTGAGATTGATGAGAAAACAAACCATAAAGCAAGTATGAGGAAGGAAAATACACACAAGTCTATTGAAACTGAGTATGAAAGGATTAAAAGTGGTTTAGAACAATATGAAATTATATAAAGTAAGGAGATACATTAGTTAGAACACTTCATAGAGGAAGAAGATGCATGGATAAGAAGATTAGACAAAGTTACAAGATATAAATGCAAGCATTTAGCAAAGACAAGGGAGAAAGAAAGGATGAATAGTAGTCAAGAAACAATGAAGGATCCTCAAAATATAAATTGGAAGATGTGAAATAAATATGGAGGATAAATTTTTCTCCCTCCAGGGGAGTATGATGTAGGAGCATCAATCCAAAAAACACCATTTTTGTGTTTTGTCAATGTGGAGGTCAAAATTTGGGTAAAGTGAGACTAAAAGTGTGTAAAGGACCTTACGAGGTCCATTTGTTTGTTGAGTGTTCATTTGGATTCATGAAGTTGTGTTATAAGGCTTCTAGATGTTTTCCCTACAAAATAAAGATTTCAAAATTCAAATATTGTAATAGAGTCTAAGATGGTATTTTTTTGTGTTTGAGGTATTTTCTTAACAAATTTGGTCTAGGGGGATCTATTCAAATAATAAAACAAATATTTTTAATACATTACATGTTTAGGTCCTAATACAAGTCATATGAATAGATGTGGAAGTACTCTTGTACTTTGGGTTAGTCTTGACAATTATGTTAATGTAACTGCTTTGTAAGCCTAAATTTAAAATGGGAAGAGGGAGAGTCATTTGGAAAGTGTAATGGTGTATAAATATGGAGATATATCCTCAATTAAAAGGAATAAGATTAGGAGAAAAAATAATATAAAAATCCTCTTAACGAATATCTCAGGTCCATGAATAGATTAGTTTGTAATAGAGAATGTAATGTTGAATAAAGCATTATCTTTGATGTGTATGCTTCCATTCAATGTGAGTGAGTAATTCAATCCTACATTGTTTTAGGCAATTATTATATTCATCTTAGTGTTAAATTTTCATGTTTTTTAAGTTTGTAGGTTGCATAAGTGGGCTATAGGTTGCAATCAAGAGAAAGGAAAGAAAGTTGATAAAATTAGGTGAAGACTGATGCAAGAGTGAGATATATTCAATCCTTTATAAGTGTTATCACTGATAAGACAATATTTATGTTTTGGCCTTTGATATATCCAAGTTAGAAGGGTTATTTAAAGAAAATTTTGTGGTGTAAACCCTATTAAGTGTATGACAGTCTCTTTCCAATATTATGTCAAGAGCATTGAGATTGTATGTCAAGATTGGATTTCATGGTGAGATTATATGCTTTTAATATTCATTATAGGTTCATAATATAAGTTTTAATGTTCTTGTTAGATGAGAAAACAAGTAATAGGTATTTTGATCAATCAATGATGAAACAAAACCCTTGTTTCAAGATAGAACCCTATTTTTATATAGTTCTTGTCTACAAAGATATTTATATGTTAAGTGTAAGTGATTAAACCTAAAATTAAGGTACCTTGGGATGTATATAATAATGTTTATTTGAGAGGATGGAATATTTGGTGGATGGAAACATAAAACAAGGAACATTTAGTACCTTTATATTGTGAAACTCTACACATATAGTGTAAAACCCTATCTATAACCTTAGAACAAGGTAAGTTGGTGTAAAATCAAGAATATTAGTGAATCATGAAAGTGAAAAGTTTGGATCAAGACAAAATATATAATCAAATAAAATAAATACTTCTATACAAAGACCTTGAACCTATAGTAAACCAATGCTAGAGAAGATTGTTTACCTATAGAACATTTGTTTGTAAAGTGAACTAGCCAAGAGAGGTTAGTATATATATTGAAGAGAATGTGTTGATAATTTATTGTTTGTAATGTTGGGATATTTTTAAATGACATAGGCTTCCTTTTTTGAAGTTTTTAATCTCCTTTGAGATTATATGATTCAAGTAAACCTTGTTTAGCTAATGGAAACCCAAATAGTTAGGTGAGTTTGTGACATTTTAAGTGAATATTGGTTGATCCAATCAATCATACCTATTAAAAAAATTAATGAGGTAAAAAAAAACCTAAAAAAGTTGGATTGATATTTTTAAACATTATAAAAACACAATTTATTGAATTTAAAACACCTTCGACATATATAGTGACCTATAAACCCTAAGATTAGGGTTTGTCTTGTAGAATGAGTTCCAATATTATAAATGTGATTAAATTTTGTATTTATTTTTTATTTGATGTGTCTCAAGTTAATCACAAATATTTAGATTTGTATATATTGTATATTATGGAATTATAGGATTGAGAAAAGAAATAGGCCTAATTGCACCTTAAAAGAATGGTATATTAAAATGGAAGTTGTAGATAAAAATGGAGTTTGAGGATGAAAATTTAATTGTACATCATGTGGTATAAATAATTCCCATAAATATGATTTCACCTTTGGGATTAGATCGTATGTTGGTTAATTAATGAATATTTTCCCTAAGAAGGCCACAAGCCTTGTGAAGAGCAAGTGAGGTTTGTATGAATAATTGGGAGGTAAGGTCAATTACAAAGGTTAGAAAAGATGGAATATAATTTTTAAATCCAATTAAAGATAGAATAATTGACTATTTAAACCTGTTATATAAATTTACACTTGAATACCTAATATGAGGTACCTAGTCAAAGCTAGTGTAAGCATAAGAAGAAGGTTGTAAAAGAAATGACTTGTAAAGGTAGGGGATGAATTATCAGCCACCACAAAGAGGTTCATGATATCAAGAAAGGATTTGAGGGTAAAAATACATAATTACATATTAAAATAGACTATTTAGACATCATCTAGGAAGTGAAAGTTTTTGCTAGACATGGGATTGTGAATGAAAAAATATCTAATGCAAGTGACCAATTAGATAGAGAAACAAATGCTAATGATAATCAAGACTTATCTTAATAATCTGCATCATTTGATATCAGATAAAGGCAAGGTATTCTTTGTTAAAATTGTGTTTTGATTTCTTTATAATTTATTGATTTGAGTAAAATGCATAGTGCTATGAGATATGCATGAGGAATGACACCTTACAGGGTATTGAGGGAGAAGAGGAGGTTTCAAGTCTAATCCATTAAGGTTAGTATAGAGATAAATTATATTGAGGAGATAAAAAAGGATATAACCCCAAATTCCTTTGAGAAAGACAAGCAACTAGTCAAGAGAAATATTAGAAAATAAAGGTTGAAAAGAGAGCATTGAAGCTCCAAGAGAGAAGAGAAAGGAAAAAAGACTCCAAAAGAGAGTAAACTAAGGTTAATAAGAGATCCCAAGTGAGGACTCAAAGAAGAAAAAATTCCCAAAATATGTCTAATAAGAAAGATTGATATAATCTATAATATAAAGGTCTACATAGGCCTATAATAAAAAGAAGAATAGAGGATATGGATATAGAGAGAGGTAGAAAATATAAGAAGAGAGTTGGGCCAAGGTATAAAGAGGATAGAGATCATGATGAAGTTCATAAAAGAACAATAAATCCAATGGACTTGTTGGCATATGAGGAGAAAGGCAAAGTGGTTAGTAGAGTCACTTTTGAGAAGAAGAAGGCACAAAAAGGATGTCTTGAAGAATGAGAAAAATAAAGAGAAGGTATCCCAAAGAGGCTTGAGAAATAAGATGTTTCCAAGTGAGCAACAAGAAAGAGAGATAGAGAAGAGGGTTCTTATTAAAGAGAACAATAATAAGATATAAGTTCCAAATAGAGAAAAAAGGAATGGAGATGAATAAAAGAAGAGATTATGGATAATGTCTATGCCAAGGACATTCAAAGAAACTATGTGGTCTCTCATTTTGTATGCTATAATTAATTTTGAGTTTGTATTTACACGTATGAATAAAAGGTTGATGAAGGCCAAGTATGAGGCCCCAAATTTGATAAATAATTATCCAATAATGTCTCCCATCAAGTGGAAATAAGATGACAAAGAGAAAGAACCTATTGAAAAAGACAAAGTGAAGGAGATTGAAGGTATACTACATATTAAAAATGAGGAAAAAGAGGAATTATTTGATGCTTTTCCATGCATAACAGCTGAAATAAAGGATATGGTATACCAAGAAAACATGAAAGTCACCCAAGAAGACTTGAAGGTCATTAATAAAGATATAGATGAAGAGACGAGATTGCAATAGTTACCATTGCAGGTAAATGAATGTTTACATGTTTATTTTGATTGCAAATGTGAAGATGAAGAAGATGATATGTAGGTTAAGGAAAAGAATGATAGATTTCATCCCTCAAAAGGAGAACATGGGCATGGGTATGTATGGCCTAAGTGGGTGAAATTAGGTAATGAGAATAAATTGATGAACCTCAAACAAGACATCAATCAAATCAAAATCATGAGTGAAAAGCAAGCACAAGTGTGGAGACAAAGTACAAAATACAAAGCACATCAAGTTGGAAAGATAGATAACCAAGACAAGAATCCTTAAAAAGGTGAAATTAGATGCAAGTGGCAGTCCAAGAAGGTACAAGTTAGAAATTGGGTGGTAAAAAGCAAGGTAAGATCACAAGAAGATAAAATTACAAGTGCGCTCCAAGTAAGCATGGAGATAGAAGAAGATGATAAGCCTAAAAAGAATGCAAAAGAGAAAGTGGAAGCAAACCAAACTAACCAAGTGAAGCAGCATCCATGCATAAAATAAAAATAATGCATAAGAGAAGTGTTTGAAATATGTGTTTTCACATGTATTATATGATGATATGTTTGAAATTGATTTGAATTAAGATCATCTTTTGTACATAAAAACCATTGAATTGATGAATGAGTGTGTATCAAATAAATATGGAGGGGAAGAACCTCAATAAGTGAATGAAAATCATGGTATGAAACTAAATAAATTTGACATGAATCTCAAAAATAATGGATTATAAGGAGAATATAAAGAACAAGATACCCAAATAAGTGAAGAACAATGTGAGCCAAAGTTTGATGAGGATTTTGAAGAAGTGGATAAATAAAAGTTGAAAGAAGAGTTGGAAATGTTAGAGGAGATGTTCATTACATAAAAGGGGATGAAAATAGGTGATTTAAAATATGAAAGTATCAATGAAAAAGAAGATAAGAAACAACAAAGATAATCACAATATGTTGTGCATGCAAGGACACACGAAAGCAAGAAATTGGGGCATGAAGAAGAAAATAAGTTGAGTTATTTCATGGATAAATATCAAGCTGAGTTTACATTTTATAAATTTTTATGTGGAAATACAAAAAGGTGTCATATAATATTTTACTATAATGAGGAATAAAGTAATGAGAAGTTTCTCTTGCATAGTAAGATGATAGGCAAAGGCACCAAAAAGAGAAAGAAAGTGAAGTAGAGTTAGAAATAGTATGTAAAATGGGAAAAATGATAAAGTTTGACATGAAAAAGAGGCCATTAAATCCTAAGGAAGAATATGATAGAATGAATAAGGAGAAAAAATAACAAAACAAGCAAGCCACAAGTGAGATTGATGAAAAATAAGCCATGAAGCAAGCATCAGGAAGAAAAATGCACATAAGTTGATTATAGTTGAGTATGAAAGGATTAATAGTGGATTTGAATAAGAGGAAATTATAGAAATTAATGAGATACATCAGTTATAAAACTTCATAGAAGAAGAAAATTCGTAGATAAGAAGATTAGACAAAGCTACATGGAAGAAATAAAAGCATTTAACAAAGACAAGGGAGAAATCAAGGATGAATATTAATCAAGAAACAACGAAGGATACTCAAAATATAAATTTCAAAATGAGAAATAAAGATGGAGGCTCAAGTTTTTCCCTCCTAGGGAGTATGATGTAGGAGAATCAAGCCAATAAACACCATTTTTGTGGAGGTCAAATCTAGTCAAAGTGATTATCAAAGTTTGTAAAGGATCTTATGAGGTCCATTTGTGCCTTGAGTGTTCATTTAGAGTCATGGAGTTTTGTTATAAGGCTTCTATATGTTTTCCCTCCAAAATAAGGATTTGAAAATTTCAATATTATAATAGAATCTAAGAGGGTAATTTTATGTGTTTAAGGTGTTTGGTGAAACAATTTGGCCTAGGAGGATCCATTCAAGTTATAAAAAAATTATTTTGAATACATTCCATGTTTAGGTCATAAGATAAGTCATATGAATAAATATGGAAGTAATCTTGTACATTGGGTTTGTTTTGATAAGTAAGTTAATGTAACTACTTTGTAAGCCTATGTTGAAAATGGGAAGAGGGAGAGTCATTTGGAAAGTGTAATGGCATATAGAGATATAGAGATCTCCTTAAGAAGGAGGAATATTAGAAAATAAAAATAAAAAATTATCTTAAGGAAGAATTCATATCCATGAATGGACTAGTTTCTAATAGAGAATGTAATGTTGAATAAAGAAATATGTTTAATGTGTATACTTTGATTCAATGTGAGTGAGTAATTCAATCCTATATTGTATTATACAATCCATGACTATATTCATCTTAGTGTTAAAGTTTTAGGTTTGTTATGTTTGTAGGTTGCCTAAGTTGGTTGTAGGTTGTAATTAAGAGAAAGGAAAGAAAGTTGATAAAATTGGGTGAAGGCTGATGCAAGAGTGGGATATATTCAATCATCTAAAAGTGTTATCAAGGATAAGACAATCTGTAGGTTTGGCCTTTGATATCTATAAGTTAGAAGGGTTATTTAAAGAACATTTTGTGGTATAAACCCTGTTAAGGGTATGGTAATCTCTTTCCAATATTATCTCAAGAGCATTGACACTATATGTCAAAATTGCCTTTCATGGTGAGAGTATATGTTTTTAATCTCCATTTTATGTTTATAATGGAAATTTCAATTTTATTTTTATATTATAAAACAAGTAATAGGTCTCTTGATCAATTAATTATTAGACTAAACCCATGTTTCAAGATAGGACCCTATTTTTATATAGTTCTTGTCTAAAAAGAGATTTATATGTTAAGTGTGAGTAATTAAAACTCAAATTAAGGTACCTTGGGAAGTATATAA
This sequence comes from Torreya grandis, assembly GCA_037957365.1. Lineage (NCBI taxonomy): Eukaryota > Viridiplantae > Streptophyta > Pinopsida > Cupressales > Taxaceae > Torreya > Torreya grandis. The sequence continues at coordinate 2,952,486 of JARHVA010001605.1, read as the reverse complement.
TGATGGTTATCTGATAGGATGGCATATAAAATGGATGGAAACACAAAATAAAGACCATCAAGTGCCTGTATATTGTGAAACCTTACATGTATCATGTAAGACCCTATCTACAATGTAGGAACAAGTTAAGATGGTGTAAATTAAAGAAAATAAGTGAATCATGAAGTTGAAAAGTTTGGATCAAGATAAAAGATAAAATCACCTAAAACAAATACTTATAGAGAAAGATATTGAACTTACTTACAACCAAATGCCATAGAATACTATTTGCCTAGAGAATGTTTGTTTACAAAGTGAAGTAGCCAAGAGAGGCTAGTAAATGTATTCAAGAGAATGTAGTGATCATTATTTATTTGTAAATTTGGGATATGTTTCAATGAAAAATGGTCCCTTTAAAAAAAAATTAAGTGCCTTTGAGATTATATGATTCAAGTAAAGCCCGCTCAGCTAGTGGAAACCCACACAGTCAGGTGAGTTTGTAAAGTCTTAGGTGAAGATTGTTTGATCCATGCACTCATACCTATTGTAAAAGTTTAAGGAGGTAAACATAAACTTTAAAAAATTTATTTGGCCTTTTAAACATTATACAATATAAGTTATTGAGTTTAATACATCCTTAGCCTAAAAAGTCACCTAAAAATCCTAGGATTAGGGTTTGGATTGTGGAATGAGTTCCAATCATAAAATATTGATGAAATTTTGTATTTAGGTTTTATTTTATGTTAATTAAGTTAATGAAACATATTTATATTTTTATGGACTATCCAGTAGGGACTTGTAGGATTGAGACAAGAAATAGGACTAATTAGGCCTTAAAAGAAGGGTATGTTGCAAAGGAAGTGGTAAAAAGAAATGGAGTTTGAGGATGAAAATTTAACCACAACTTAAGTGATATAAATGAATCTCAAAAATGTGATTTCAAATTAATATTAGATCTTGGGTTGGTAAATTAATGAGAAATTTCACTAAGAAGGCTATAAGCCTTGTGATTAGTAACTGAGGTTTGTATGATGAATTGGGAGGTAAGGTGAATTATATGGGTCAAATAAGATGTAATATGATTATGAAAGCCCATAAAATACAAAATTAATGGATATTTAAGTCTATTACAAGAGTTTCCACTTGAATACCTAAGACGAGGTACCTAGTCAAAGCTAGTATATGCATAAGAAGGTTATAGAAGGAATGACTTGTAAATAGAGGGGATGAATTTTCAGCCACCATAAAGAGGTCCATGATATCAAGAAAGGATTTGATGATAATAATACATAGGTAAATATGAAAAAATATTATTTAAATCTCATCTAATAAGTGAGAGTTTGAGCTAGACATAGAATTGTGAATTAAAAACTATCTAATCCAAGTGATTAGTCGGATAGAAAATCAAATGAGGATGATTAATTAATAAATATCTCAATATTTCTACATCATTTGGGATCAAATAAATGCAAGGTATTCTTGGGTAAAATTATAATTTGACTTTACAATTTATTGATTTGAGTAGAATGCATAGTGTTATGAGATATGCATGAGGAATGACACCTTATAGGGTATTAAGGGAAAGAGGAGGTTTCAGATCTAATCAATTGAGGTTAGTATATAGGTAAATAAGATTGAGGAGAGAGAAAAATATACATCCCCAAATTCCTTTAAGAAGGATAGGCAACTAGTCAAGAGAAAGAATAGAAAAGAAAAGTTGAAAAGAGAGCATTGAAGCTCCAAGAGAGAATGAAAATAAAAAAAGACTCCAAAAGAGAGTCAAATAAGGTTTAAAATATATCCCAAATAAGGAATCAAAAAGAGGAAAGGCCCAAAATAGGTTTAAGAGGAAATATTGATAGACTTGCTAAGGGAAAGGTCTACATAGGCCTATAAAATAAAGAAGAATGGAGGATATGAATATAGAGAGAAAGGTGGTCGGTATAATAAGAGAGTTTAGGCAAGGTATAAATAGGATAAATATCATGATGAAGATCATAAATAAAAAATAAAACCAATGGAATAGTTAGCATATGAGGAGAAAGGTAAAGTGGCCACTAGAGTCACTTGTGAGAAGAAAAAGGAATAAGAAAGGTGTCTTGAAGAATGAAAAAAAGAAAGAGAAGGAAACCCAAAGAGGCATGAGAAAGAAGATGTTTCCAAGTGAGAAAAAAGAAAGAGAGATAGAGAATAAGGTTCTCATTTAAGAGAACACAAAGAATATAAAAGTGCCAAAGAGAGCAAAAAATAATGGACATGAAGAAAAGAAGAGAAGATGGACAATGCCTATGCCAAGTACATTCAAATATACTATGTGGTATCTCATTTAGTATTATAAAATTTATCTTGAGTTTGTGTTTTTAAGTTTGAATACAAGGTTGATGAAGGCCAACCATGATGCCTAAAATTTGATAAATAATGGGCTAAGAATGTCACCCATTTGGTGGCAAGAAGATGAAAAAGAGAAAGAACCTCTTGAAGAATACAAAGTGAAGGAGATTGAAGGTATAATACATGATAAAAATGAAGAGAAAGAGGAATTATATGATGCATTTCCATGTATAGTAGATGAAAAAAATGAGATGGTGTACCAATAGAACATGAAGGTCACCCAAGAAGACTTTAAATATATTCATGAAGACATAGCTAAAGAGATGAGCTTGCAAAATTTTACATTGGTAATAAATGAATGTTTCCATGTTGATTTTTATTTCATATGTGAAGAGGATAAGGATGACATATAGGTTGAGGAAAATAATGATAGATTACAGCCCTAAAAAGGAAAATAATAGCATGGGTATGTATGGAGTAAGTGATTGAAACAAATAGGTAATGAGAAGAAGGATATGAACCTCAAAAAAGAGTTCAATAAAAGAAAAATCATGAGTGAAAAGAAAGCACAAGTGTGGAGACAAAGTAAAAAAGGCAAATCACATCAAGTTGGCAAGATAGATGACCAATGAAAGAAGCATGAAAGAGGTGAAATGAGAGGAAAGTGGCAGCACAATAAGGCACAAGTCAACAAGTGTGTGGAAAAAATCAAGGTAAGATCACAATAAGATCAAATTATAAGTGTGCTCCAAGCAAGCATGGAGATGGAAGAAGATGACAAGCCTATAAATCAAGAAAAAGAGATAGTGAAATCAAACCAAACCATAAAAGTGAAGGTATAACCATGCATACAATAAAAATAATTCATAAAAGAATATAAGTGTTTGAAATATGTGTTTTCACATGTGGTATATGATGATATGTGTGAATTTGATTTCAATGAAGATCATCTTTTGTGCATATAAACCATTACATTGATGAATGTGAGTGTAACAAATCAATAATTATGTGAATCACCTCAAAGGGTGCATGAAAATAATGTTATGTAGACAAAGGAAATTTACATCACTCTAAAAAATGAGGGAGTCTAATGAGATGATAAATAATAAGCTACCTAAACAAGTGAATAAAAATGCGAACTAAAGTTTGATGAGGATTTTTAAGAGGTGGATGCACAAAAGTTACAAGAAGAGTTTTAAATTTCAGAGGAGAATTTCATTCCATAAAAGGGGATATAAATAAGTTATTTATATAAGGAAAAGATCAAGGAAAGAGTAGATAAGGAAAATCAAACAAAATCACAAGAATTTGTGCACATAAGGACACATGCAAGCAAGCAATTATGGAATGAAGAAGAAAATAAGGTGATCTATTTCAGGGATCAAGATAAAACTAAGTTTACATTTGATAAATGTGGAAATGGAAAGCCAAAAATATGCCAAATAATGTTTTACTATAATGAGGAATAAAATAATGAGAATTTACTCTTGCAAACTGAGCAAGATGATAGGAAAAGGCACCAAAAAGAGAAGGAAAGTGAAGTAAAGGCAAAAAAATAAGTTAAAATGTGATAAATAATAAATTTTTACGTGTAAAATGGTCCATTAGAGCCTAAGGGAGAAGATGATAGCATGAATAAAGATAAAAAATCATAAAACAAGTAAGCCACAAGTGTGATTGATGAGAAAAAGCCATAAAACAAGCATGAGGAAGGCAAATACACACAAGTTGATTTAATATTAGTATGAAAGGATTCAAATTTAATTAGAATAATAGGAAAGTAAAACAATTAAGGAAATTCATAAGTTAGAACATTTCCTAGAGGAAGAATATACATGGATAAGAAGATTAGACAAAGCTACAAGGAAGAAATGCAAGCATTTATCAAAGACAAGGGAGCAAGCAAGGATGAATAGTAGCCAATAAAAATTTTAGGATCCTCAAAAGATAAATTGTAATATGAGAAAGAAAGATGTAGGCTCAAGTTTTATCCATTTTGTGGAGTATGATGCATGAGCATCAAGCCAAGAAACACCATTTTTGAGTTTTGTCAATGTGGAGGTCAAAATTTGGTCAAAGTGAGTGTCAAAGTGTGTAAAGGACCTTATGAGGTCCATTTATTCCTTGAGTGTTCTTTTGGATTCATGGAGTTGTGTTATAAGGATTCTAGATGTTTTCCCTTTAAAATAGGGATTTGAAAGTTCAAATATTGTAATAGAGTCTAAGAGGGTCAATTTGTGTGTTTGAGGTGTTTGGTGAACAAATTCAGCTTAGCAGAATCCATTTAAGTCATAAAATAAATATTTTGAATACATTACATGTTTATGTACTAAGACAAGTCATGAATAGATGTGGATGTACTCTTTTACATTGGGTTAGTTTTGACAAGTTAATGTAACTACTTTGTAAGCTTATGTTGAAAATGGGAAGAGGCACAGTCATTTGGAAAGTGGAATGGCATATATATATATATATATATATATATCCTCAACAAGGAGGAATATTAGGAAAAAAAGAATATAAAAATCCTCTTAAGGAAGAACTCAGGTTTATGAATGGATTGGTTTGTAATAGAGAATGAAGTGTTGAATAAACCAATTTGTTTAATGTGTATGCTTCCATTAAATGTAAGTAATTAAATCCTATATTATATTAGACATGCCATGATTTTATTCATCTTAGTGTTAAAGTTTTAGGTTTATTAAGTTTACAGGTTGCCTAAGTGGGATGTAGGTTACAATCAAGAGAAAGGAAAGAAAGTTGATAAAATTATGTAAAGACTAATGCAAGAGAGATATATTCAATCCTTTACAAGTGATATTAGGAATAATCCAATATGTATGTTTTGGCCTTTGATATATCTAAGCTATAAGGGTTATTTAAAGGAAAATTTGTGGTATAAACCCTGTTAAGGGTATGACAGTCTCTTTCCAATATTGTCTCAAGAGCATTGACATTGTATTTAAATATTACATTGCATAGTGAGAGTAGATGTTTTTAATATTTATTATAGGTTCATAATGGAAGGTTTAATTTTATTTTTAGATGAGATAACAAGTAATATTTCTCTTGATTAATCAATGATGAGACTAAACCCTTGTTTAAAGATAGGACCCTAGTTTTATACAGTTCTTATCTACAAAGAGATTTATATGTTAAGTGTAAGTGATTACACCTAAAATTAAGGTATCTTAGTAAGTATATAGTGATTTTTATATAATATTATGGCATCTATGGTGGATGGGAACACAAAAAAGGGACCATCTGGTAACTGTGTATTATGAAAACTTACACGTATAGTGTAAAACCTTATCTACAACCTAAGAATAAGGTAATTAGTGTAAATTAAAAAAGAGAAATGAATAACAAAGGTGATAGGGTTGTATCAAGACAAAATATATAATTAAATGAAATAAATAATTTTGTACAAAGACCTTTAACCTATAGAGAACCAATGCCATAGAACACTATTTACCTAGGGAACATTTATTTGTAAAGTGAACTAGCCAAGAGAGGTTATTATATGTATTCATTATAATGTGGTGATCATTTGTTTTTTTTAAGTTATTTATATTTTTAAATTACATAAGGTTCCTTTTATGAATTTTTTAAGTCCCTTTGAGATTATATGATTCAAGTAAACCTAGCTCAGCTAGTGGAAGCCCACACAGTCAAGTGAGTTTGTTAAGTTTTAAGTGAAGATTGGTTGATACAATCAATAATAAATATTATAAAAATTTAAGGAGGTAGAAAAAACATAAAATGTTTTATTGAGCCTTTGATACATTATATAACACAATTTATTAAATTTAATACACCCTCGACATGTATAGTGACCTAAAAACCCTAGGATTAGGGTTTGGCTTGTAAAATGAGCTACAACCATCAAAAGGTTATGAAATTTTATATTTAGGTTATATTATATTTTAATAAAGTTAATAAAAAATATTTATATTTTTATGGACTATCCTGGTATGGACTTCTAGGATTGAGACAAGAAATAGGCCTAATTAGGCCTTAAAAGAAGGGTATATTGCAAAGAACATGGTAGAAAGAAATGGAGTTTGAGGATTAAACTTTAACCACACCTTAGGTATAATAAATTAATATAATTAATGTTATTTAAACTTGATATTAGATCCTAGATTGGTGAATTAATGAAAAATTTCCCTAAGAAGGCTACAAGCCTGGTGAAGAGTAAGTGAGGTTTATATGAAGTATTGGGAGGTAAAGTGAATTACATGGGTATTATCATATGGAATATGATTTTTTAATACCATACAAGACAAAATAAATTACTAATGAAATGTATGACACAAATTTCCACTTGAAGATCTAGGATGAGGTACCTAGTCAAAGCTAGTGTATGTATAAGAAGGTTGTGGAAGGAATGACTTATAAATATAAGGGATGAATTGTTAGCTACAAAAAATAGGTTCATGATATAAATAAAGTATTTGAGGATAAAAATAGATAGGTACATATGTAAATATACCATTTATACCTCATCCAAGAAGTGAAAGTTTGAGCTAGACATGGAATTGTGAATGACAAACTATCTAGTGCAAGTGATCAATTAGATAGAGAAATAAATGAGGATGATTAATAAATAATTGTATCAATATCTCTACATCACCAATGTTGTTTTAAGATGACCCATCTAATTATATCACTCCTTTGGAATGAGGTTCATACTTTAAATTCAACTTATTAGCTACTTCTTTGGGCATGGCATAAGTACTTTTTCCATAATCAATCACACAATTATGGACCAAATCATATCCATTGATGATATATAGGTATAATTAATGAGGTTTTTATACTTTATCAACTTTTTTTTGACTATCCTTCATTAATATTCAATGTGTTTGTCAAGTCTACCTCTTTCCCACTAGGTTGTTTGGTTGCCAACTAAGTTTAGACAACTCTTATTGGAGTAGTTATGCTTGTACACGTATTTATAATGTATCCCACATTGATATAATAATAATTTTTAATTTTCTCTATAATGTTAGTGAAAGAGACACTATCCTCATCTTATCCACTACTAGGAATGGTACTACCTAAAACTTGAGAATTATGATGTATGAAAGCACTATTAGCATTATGAATTATTTTATTTACTATTTCATTTGGGACTAAATTCAACATACCTTCCATTTATGATGTTTTAACACTCATTTATGAGACATTATCATCCCCTTGGACTTCTTTAATTACCTTCCTCCTGGTCCTTGTGTTTGAAGCTATAGGACTTAAATCTTTGCTTGACTAACCTTGATAACAAGAGTTATCTTAATTACAATTAACCAAATTATACCCCACTTGATAAATATTCTCATTGTTCTATTTTCCATTAGGTACCTCATTTTGATTCATGACTGGCATTATTCCCAAATTTTCCATGAAAGCTTGATCGAAGGACTTATTGACATAGGTAGATGGATCATGAGGTTGATCCCATAAAGTCTAACCATCATGCTCTTGGGTAAGTTTATTTTGAGTATACACTAATTATTTATAGGTGGAGGGAGTATTAGGATTATATCTATTATAGTATTTTCCTTGAACGAGATAGTCTTGACTTTGAATATGACCTTGAAAGGGTGGTCTATTGCCTTATTAGTTAGGGTAAGACTAATTATATTGTTAATGGATTTAGAAAGGTATCCCTTGTTTCTATTATATGATACTTTTCACACCTAATATATTTCATTCAATATCCCTCATTATTTCTACCTCATTGGGTTTGGTTGCCTAACTAGGGGTAAAAGATTTATTTTTTGGTGTAGGAATGATATCAATAATAAGTTTAGGGGTTTATAAATTATGGAATAAAGGGAGGTCTTTGGGAAATATTCATATCATAAATAAAATAATTATCTACCTTAATGGCCACTTCATAATAATTATTCAATGTGATCCCTCCCTTAGATTGTATCATCATAACAATATCAGTATCAAAAGCTTTATGATAGTAAAGGAAAGCATGGTGAGTAATATGTCTTACCAATATTAGTATCTGATCCCATGTCTTATAAAATATTGTGTTGAAGTTTATAATAACTTCTTGAGGTTCTCTCTTGATGATGGTTAACTACATAGTCAATGATAAGTTGTCATTCTTATCCTCAAACCTTCTCCTCAAGGCATCTCCCAACTCATCCCATGTGGTGATATATTCAGGAGCTAAAGTATCATAATATTTAAGAAATTTCCATTTGAAAGAGATAAAAAAAACCTAATTTTTTATATTCTCCTCAATAAAGTGATGTATATTGTAGAAGTTATCAATGTTTCTAATATGCTCAATAGGGGTAATGGTAGTCTCACTGGTGTATGAGGGAATACTTTTGAGTGAAGATATGGGAATTTCATCATAATGGGAAAACCTTAGATGACTATAGGCATTAAAGGAAATAAATTGTAGGTTAATTTCCATGGTATATTTTGGAATTTCCAAGAATGGGCCAATAAAAAACTTTTTTATAGGTTTGTGAGCAAGGTAGGATCTCTTTGGGTAGGGATGGGTGTTAGAAAATCTATTAATTTGAATGAATAATGAGGAAGCTATTAGAATTTAAAAGGAATGCATTTAGTAAGAGATATTGTGTTTATATTAGGCATGAAATAGTGCATTAGTCTTCCACCAAGAGTCGAATCTTGGAGTTCCTAGATACTACAGGATGTGGACTATTATAGCCTCCTTATTATTAAGACCAACATCTACCTTGAACAACATTCTTGAACTTAAGGTCCCACCAAGTGTGCTAGAAATATTATAGCCAAAATTTGCACCCTATAGAATTCAAAAATACCTTATCAAATTTTTGATAACATGGAAATATCTCTACATATAGACAAGATGTTACAAGAGATAAATATATATATATATATATATTATGGGCTAGCTCCCTTGATCTATCTTATAAGATCACACACTACACTAGGATGATCACTATTGGGATGAAAAGGGAATAAGGAAACATAAAGGAAACCTACACTAATGGAGGTGATACACCAAAGATAAATCCAAAAATATACTTGCATTTGCATTAAGAAGATATGATTCTAAAACTGATCTCAACTTAAGGGTTCTTTTAACATAAGTGTTTCTACATGGAGTTAGATTTCCATGCAATTCCAAAGGCAGGTGACTAAGTTGTATGATATTATAAGATACTAATATCTATCACACTTTAAAATATACCCTAAAGACATATACACTTCATGAGACCTATTATAAAAAAATCCACTCACATAATGCATAAAAAAGAAGAATAGAAGCAAGGAGAAATATTCATCATCACTTGTCATCCAAATGGACTAATTGAGATACTAAGGAGAGAGTTTCAAAGATAAACCAACTTGATAAAAATTTATTAAAAGGAAAAAATATGTCAAACCAATATGGCTTCACCATAGAAATTATGGATTTTTTCCAAGACTAAAATAGATTAAATATATAGAACATAGGAGAAGAGAGAGAAGAAGTGACATTAAAGAGTCATCATGCCAAGTGTCAAGGATTCAATGCAAGTTTCAATGAAATAAAAGGATTTTTAAAATAGTTAATGAAGTCATCTTAGATAAATGTCGATATGAGACATGGCATCTTCTTGATGTTGGCATAGAGACACTCTATGTCCTTCTTGAAACTACCTTATGGATGATGAGTCTACCTTTCTATCTTGAATTTATTTAAAAGTACTTGAAATATATACAATAACTTGGGAAGGTGGAGACATGATTTGTGACATTAATATACACCCTTCAACTAATAACCTTCTCCTTTCTAATTATCACTTACCTTCTTATAGTCACTCACTAGCCTTCTAGGCCTCAATTCTCACACTTGTCACTATAGTGACTTACACACACTCAAGGATATATGTTCTATAGATGTGGGTGAACCTATTGAAACCTTATTTTTAATCTGCTATATCAAATAAACTTCAATTAAATTCAATATCACACCTCTCACTTCCATTTGGTAGTCACCTTCTTTCTCACTATTCCATTCAAGGCTGCCTACAATAACCAGTCTAGAAGATGGTTTCTCATGCATGACAAAGGTGGATGAGGTTTTATGAGTTTAAATACATATTCATACACCTTCCAAAATTCATTTTACCTATCAATTCCTTTTTACAAGTTTATATTACCTTAAAACTTATAGGAAACACATAATCTAACTAGTTTTTACAAGTGACAATATAAAATAATTGAATTTCAAGGAGATTGAGAGAGTAAAAAGTATGTCCAAATCATTTTCTAAGATAATTTACCCCTTAAGAATGCATTTATCACCATATCTTTCTTATCAGGTTCTTGAGAGGGTTTTAGGTCATTTAGGTTGTTAACAATGATTTGTAAAGGTTAAGACCTTAACCCTTGAATCAATGACACTAAGATTGAGTTAAATATCTCCCTAAAATATACCTAAGTACTTGAAACACTATTCACATTGTCAATACATATATGAGTGAAAGAAAATGGCTTCTCGATTATCTTCTTTCATTCTAGACACCCCTAAGACAAGTTTAGGCCAAAATGACTTATCTAGGTTATTTATCTACAAAATGATGGTTCCAATCAATAATATTATCTCCCATGAAGGCTCTCAATTTTCTTGGGAGGATCATATGGCCATATGAATCAAGTTAGAGGCCTAAGGGTTCATGCATAATTCTAGTCCTAGTGGGCATATATTGGATTTTATGAGTTCATGACCACCTTTGAGAGGTCTTAATAGATATAGGATCCCTTAAACAAATTTTTAACTTCAATATAATCCTATACATCTTCCCAAAGTCTTTCAATACTATGATATTCATCCTTTTTTTATCATTCATGTACTAGGCCTACATGTTCGATTGACTGTGAAGTGACTATAATATGAGACAAAATAAAGGATAATTACCCTATTATTATGGAAAAAATGAGATCATGGATGTATATCAAAAATCATATATGTACCAAGTTTCAATTTTATATCACACTTTAAGAGGCCTTAAAACCTCAAATCCTTAAGACTAGCTTTTGACTGTGACTGTGTGTAGGATTGACTATGCATGAGTTAGAAACCAATTTAATAAACCTTATATGTTTATTGATTCTAATAATCTCATGTATATATGGTATTATCACTATGAAATCAATTTATTATGTGTTCATCAACCTTACACTCCTATCTACCAATAAAAATTGCATCATCCATTAGGTTAGGCTAGTGTGTAATATGAGTCAAACTATAGGTGGAAACTAGAGAAGTCAAGAGGTTCCTATAGGTTTTGATTCATGTATGAGTACATGTGTTTCAAACCATTTAGTTTCTATTCATGTCACTGTATCCATTTAAAACTTGAATCTATACATTTTTAACACACACTTGAATCCAAACCATGCTATCATCCCTCACTATCAACACGCTATATGTCCCTTATAATTTACAAGTTCATTTAGGCTCAAAGGCACTATATTTTTCTAATTATTTTAGTCAAGATTTATGTGAGTTGCGAACCACTCAACAATCATTTTTATTAACCTATAAAATTCATCTTATATTTATATTCTACCTTTACATCTAGGCTATAAGGAGGAAACCATTAGACTTACACATACCTCATGGAGCTTCAATAGAATAACATTTTATAGAGTAAAAACCCTTTTTAGAGAAGTTAAGGTAAAACTTACAATTTGCAACTTTTACAACTATATGGACATGGATCTAGGTCTAACTATATGTAATGGTCTCACCACTATCATTTTGATCCTCTCCTTATCCATGAATTGGTATTGAGATGTCAAAATGATATTAAATGTTTCCAATATCATTTAGTCCATCTTTTAAGTCTGAACATGACTGGTTTCATATAACAACCTATAGGTGTCTATTTTAGGACTATTTTACTATATGAAGTGTCATGTAACTTACCTTCCATCAATGATACTCTTGAGTACAAACATTCAATAAAAAAAATAATCACCATGCTCTAAGGGGTAGAACACATGGATGTTATTCTTGTCCTAAATCCAATCATAAAAATATGAAACTCTATAATTACCAAATGTTATTCTATAGACTATGATGGTATTCACTTATAAAAAATGAGATACTATTTATTACCTTCCATGACCACACATTATAAACCTAGTTAAGTTAACAATAAAAGGAATAAAATTTTCTAAAATACTATATGCACCACTTGGTTCACACAGACCAATGTAAAGAGATAAGAAAACTAAGCCATTAGGAATGCATAGGTATTTTGAAGGTGTTAACAATGTTAGTGATTATTAATATAGTATGAAAAATAGAAATTGAAACTATGACCATGAAATGGAAGTACACATATACTCCTAACATCCACCAAGTGCATTCACTTCAACTCTTCTTCTACTATCTATACCAATAAAAAAATATTGACCCTTCTTGACCTATTCAAGGGAGTCATAGGAGATAAAAATGGTTTTTTACACTTTTGGATCTATTGAATCTACTTTAACCTATAAAATACCTATGAAGATCTTAAGATACATTCCTAAATCCTTCACACATGCTAAATGAGTCATTTAGTCTGTACAACTACCTAAAACTAACCTTTTTTCAGATGATCTTCCTCTTTGTACATGGAATCTATAGTGATTTAGTGTCAAAACCTTACTCTAACATTCTCTGACATGACACATTTTCTTGAGCCTTGAATTTTTTTCTTTTGTGAAAAATCTATACAATTTCCTTAGAATGACCAAAAGGTGGCCAAAAAAGACATTTAAGATAAATGGCAAATATGACAAAGTTAGAACATATTATGTGACCCTAATACTATGAATTAAAATTATTTAATACATTGGTGAAAATTTAAAACCTAGAAGTATCCTATGAAAAGTTATCATATGTATGGTGTTGACCTAATTTGACCAATGGTGAAATTTAATCAATAGTTATATAGGCAACATACTTTGAAAGTGAGGTAATTGGGGTCATCTTGAAAATGTATGACCACTAACTCATTTTTACCTAAGGTCACATTAAAGATGAAAATCAAGGGTTTTACCATTTCATAAGGAATGATATTCTATAACCCAAATCTAAATATACTAGAGGAAAGGTGAAGCCAAACCTACAAGCATCTAGGTAGTTACATCTTATTTCACTAGATATTTCATACAAGATACTATGTCAAACTCAGATAATAGTGTCGATGCAACCATATAGGGCTAACACAACTATCTAAATAGATAGAGACACCATAACTAGAATCTAAAAACTATTCAAGAAACTATCTTCTTAACTACTTTCAACCTGTTTTAGACCTATAACTACATTAGCACCAAAATAAGCTATGTATTATTCTATTTGCCATTTCTATATCTAACCTAGTTATACTTTCCATATTTATACTCTGTTAGTAAATTTATTGTATGATTATAACTAATTTTAACACTTAATTGGCCTATTATATATATGATTATCATCCTTGTACCCTTTCATTTCTATATTCTTAACCCTAAGACTAAAGTGAAATGAATTAAGTGTGTGTGTGGGTATTTCACTTTAGTCATAGGGTTAAGAATATAGAAATGAAATTTCACAAGGGTGATAATAAAATTTATAGTAGGCTAATTAAATGATAAACTTAGATATAAGCATACACTAAATTTATTATGTTGATATAGTGTAAATATAAAAAATATAACTAGGTTAGATATAGAAATGAAAAATAAGAGAGTACTTATTTGTTATAATATTAATGTAGTTTTAGATCTAGAAAATTATAAAAGTAGGTGGGAAGATAGCTATATAATAGTTTTCATATTCTAAATTTAGCATCTCTAACTATCAGGATAGTTTCATCAGCCATGGATGGTTACATCAATATTACTATTTGAGTCTGATGATATTGTCTTATACAAAATATCTAGTGAAATATGATGAGACCACCTAGATTCTTCTTAGTTTGGATTCAAATTTATTCTATGCATTCATATCTAGGTCAAGGATACTAACTCTTTATGAAATGGAAAAACCCTAGCTTTCCATTTGTAATGTGACCTTGGGGGAAATGAGTTAGTGGGAATACAATGTCAAGATAACCCCAATGACACCACTATTAAAGGACATTTCTTACATAGATGACACTCTAAATAGGGACTAAGACTGATGTATTCATCCCCTACCTATTGGATTATGTGTGAATCATGAAATGTGTGTAAATCAAGTACAATAATTCCCTATCTTGTAACTTGGAAAATTGGTCTCTTGGGTTTCTTCTTTAGTACTTCAACTTGTATATGCATAGTCCATATGACTAGTTTAGAAATAGGAATAAATAGGGAAGCTTTGATTAATTGAATGGGCTTTATTATTTTGTTAGGTATTCATACATGAGGAATTAATGAGGGTTGATCTTGTATTTATATCAATAATTTTGAAATAATAACATGCATTAAATCACTTAGGCCAACCATTATATGTAGATGATATTTTGTGATTATGTAGCACCTCAGTCTTGTACAATTGGAAAACTCATATCTTGCTTATTTATATTACTTCTACACATGCCTTGATTCTACAACCTTTGAATCTACTCTATAGTGTGCCCTTTGGCCCATCTCTTTGTCTGATAAATCTTATATTGATGTCAAATATATATTACCTTGGATAGAATTCTTAAAATGTACTTATCTTACACCTTTGTAAGTTCTAATTCTAAATCTAATTTATTAATCCCTAGACACTAACATTTAGCATAAATAGTAGAATTGATGTTAATATCCTACCTGACACAAGTGTCTAGTTCCCTAAAGTCATCTAGTTTTCAAATGAAATGTATCCAAATGTTCAGCCTATGTGCTTTAATGTGAGTTATCTCTTGATAGGATTAGTATAGATACAATATCAAAACTCCTTCATTCCTCACTTATAAATTAGACCAAAGATACCAAGGCACTTATCAAAATTACTCTATCAAGCACTCAATTTATCATGGCTTCCTTATTTACACACAAGTTATAGCTATAACACATTTATAGGTTTGAAGTAATAATATAGCAGTCATAAGGTCTTGTTTTCCAAGTTATAAACTAGGTCATTAGTGTACTTATTTACACACATTATGTGATTCAAACATAAGACAACATATAAGTTATAACTATATGGCTTTGAATCCCTCTTCTAGAGTACTAGCTATGTAGGTAGCACCTTTTGATGGAAAGGACATTACATGTCATCTCAAGACTACTTTCCCACTAACCCATTTTTCCCCAAGGTCACATTAAATATGAAAATCTAGGGCTTTAATATTTCATAATGAGTGATAGTCCATGACCCAAATATAAATGCACTAAAATGAGGGAAAATCAAAAATAATAAGCATCCATGTGGTTGCATATTATTTTACCTAATATTTTGCATAGGACACTATCATCGATGCAACCATCCCAGGTTAACATTACTATCTAGAGAGCCAAAGGCACTACATTTGGAATCTAAAAACTATTATAGAACAATATTCATGCTTAATTTTAACATATTATATATCTAGATATGCATTAGCATTATATTTAGTTAAGTACCTTTTTTTATGTCATTTTTTATATCTAGCATAGTTATACTTTCCATTTATAGCTTATCTTAGTTTAATAAATTTAGTATATGGTACATTTGAGTTTAGAATTTAATTAACCTACTATATATCTAATATTCACCCTTGTGCCCCATCATTTACATATCCTTAACCCTATCTACATAAAAGGATCCTAATATAAATTAGGGTTAAACATTTGGTGAACCCAATCTTTGAACATCAAACCCTAGGTCACTTAGGGTTTTCTAATTTTTTTGAGTACTGTACTTAGTTGAAAATTTTAATATTTTAATTTATGAAGCAATGGAAAATGTTTGTGAAAAACATTTATTCCATTAATAATTATTGGCTACCCATATCAATAATAACAAGGTCTTAATATATGCATTTTCATATCTTACAAGAGATGAAATACGTAAATAAGATCAAACCAATGTTGTCTCACCTTATAATTTTGAATCCTTAGAAATAACTATAACTCATCCTAAAATTACAAATCCACCTACATCTGGTGGGGGAATGGATTATGTGTTTAACCCTTTATTTCTTGAAACTATTATCGATATATATATATATATATATATATATATATATATATATATATATATATATATATATATGTTGTTTCAACACAAATACTAATTTTAATGCCTATTACTACTTAAAATATATTTGTGTCCCATTTGGTGAATACTCAAATAGGTATTTTAAATCCCAATGGGTCTATAGTTGAAACACTCCTTCAAGTCATAAATTCATTGGAGGATAAAGATACAAACATTGAACAAAAAAATTTAAAATCTGCTCATGTTATAGATTCGCAAGATGTTTTGCATAACCTTATTGTACTTGATATTACTTTAAACCCTTTTCCAACTAGATTTTTTGAACCTAAGTTCACATTTTTATGATGGTAAGGGTGATCCTAAATAACATCTTTGAACCTTTTATTTGGCATGCCTTGATTATACCTCTAATGATAAACTATTCACCAAATTATTTCCAAGGAGTCTCAAGCACTATGTTTTGAGGTGGTTTTATGAATTTCTTCTCCAATATATGAAAGAATTTAAACCCATTATACATAAATTTTTATCAAATTTTTATATTAACATTACCAAAATGGTTTCTTATGCTCAAATTACAAATATCAAATAAGGAACCAATAAACCTATAAATGTATGTCTTGAGGTACAAGGTGATTCTAGCCAAAATGACCAATCCTATGGAAGACAAAGAGTTGAAAGACATATTAAATAAAAGTTTGCTTTCTCCCTTACATGAGTCTATTTTTTTCAATATGTTCCAATCCTTTGATGACTTGTTCCATGTTTTACGGGACCATGAAATGAATCTTATCTAATTGAATAAACTAAAATATGTCAAAAACACACTAGTTGCATCTATATCTAGTATAAAATTTACAATTAAACTAAGTTATAAGGTAAAACCTCTTGAGCCTAAAAATGTAACAACCACCATGGTTAACATAGTTACATAATATCCTAATCAACTTGTTTTATCTAATGCACTAGGGATATAGTTTACATGTTTACCTAAGCTTCCTACTTCGTTAATCCTATGGTTGATAGAGTTTCATCTAACATCTCTCCCTCCTCCCATATATGTTGATATAAATATGCCTCTACTCAAAAGATATGATGCAAATGCTTATTTTGATTATCACCAAGGCTTTGGGCATTATAAGACTATATTTTTTTACCTTGAAGCATAGGATACAAAACCTCATATATGACCAACACATTACATTTGATGATCCTCCAAAGGAATTAGGTTCAAAACATGGTGGTCACCATAAACAAAAGATATTTAACAATCCTTTACAATAACATTCTAAGAAGGAACAAAAATTATAAATGGAATATAATGCAAATCCTCCTCTATCATATTATGAACACCCAATAGATGGTGTTATTTGTATTTACATGTGACATATACCTTATATGGTTCATAAACCTACCATTTAATTATTAGGATGACCTTGGATACATACTCTTCAATCATTACCTTCTACAATTAATGGTTGTGTTAATTACATTCATTCCAATTGAGTAATTATAATTTCTAGTGTTCCATATGAGTATCCTCTTGAAAAAATAAATTAATACCCAAGAAGTTACTTATCAAGCCTATTAAGTCTAATCCATTGTAAAATGGTAAGCAATATGTAATACCCTTTACTAGAGAAATTTACATTATAGATAGATAGTGGGTTCCACAGAATCCTTATCTTCCATGCACCATATTTAAATGTCCATAACACCTAAACATTTTCCTACTACTGTTATTCCAAATAAGCCATAAAGTATATATATATGGGTTTAATGAACCCCTATTCCTTATATTATTACTTCACAACCTCAGCATCCTACTATAAATATTTTAAAGATCACAGATACTATAGTGATAAATGCCACATCTTGATTTATCTATAAGTGGAACAACCTATTTGATGCATGGACTATTATAGTTGTTAGTTGATTAAATATTATTTCATTAAGATTTATGTCATGTGATGATTATGGTACAATTATATGTTGCTTTAATTACATGATTGACTTTTTATGAGATAACTTTAACTTTATATTTTATACATTATAATCATTTTTGTGAATTTATACAATAGTATTTTATGGATTTAATAATGTTTCAAGCGAACTAAATTCATTGTTGTGAGGTTGATGCAAGATATATCCATCCCTTAGAGTATGACAAAGGGAGAGCATCATCAGAAAGGATCATGTAGATGGAGGTGTTGGGGGATAATAGAGAGACAAACTATAAACCCATGCACACACCATAATAGAATAACATGTTTTGTGATTATTGTTGTGATTTAGATAGTTGTATTTTTTATTTTTTTTTATGTTATGTATGTTTTTTGTGATCTTATGTTATTCCATGATCATGTTGTTTGATTATGTAATTTGACTAATCTAGTTTTGTATTACTTTAAATAGTTGTTGATGTTATTTCTTAGTTATTTGAATGAATTTGTTCATGTTTAAACATGACTTACCATTGTTTTTATAATAATTGAATAGTTGAATAAATAATGCTTTAATTGGATTCTTTGTTGTAGTAATATAAATATTTTGTTACTCAGTTGAGTTAGTTTTTTAAGTGACTACTTATGTTTATAAGATTACTATTATGATTTATAATAGTTGCATAAACTTGTAATAATGCATTTAATGAATTATAATTATTTATTAGGAATTAAAAAATTATTTCATATGACATGATAAAATTAAATTAATTCTCAAATAATAAACATAATATTATGAGAAGTGTTTTAGATAACTTCATTTTTTAATGATTATATAGACATCATTGTGTTTGTCAAATTTTTGCTAAAGTATATGGTTATTTGTTTAAACTAGGAATTTAAATTATAGTTTGAAGTCTATGGTTATTTTATAAAGATGGAATGAGGAAAAAAATGAACATAAACTGATAAATATCACCTCAAAGAGAAACATAAAGATGAAGGCAATATCTTCAATGGCTACTAAAAGGTGTGTGAAAGACCTAGATATAAAAATCCTAACTAAAGTAGGAAAACCATCTAAAAAGAGTCTCTTTCACAAATTAAATCAAGTATATATAGCATATGTAAATCAAAATACTCTCCCTTTCAAGGGGGACACTTCATCTCAATAACATTCTTAATGTTGATCCTATCTTGAAACATAAGAGGGATGCATAGTATATGTAAGCAGAAGGTCTTTAGAGGTTTTAGAAAAATAAATAAGGAAAATATTTTGGCCATTCAAGAATCAAAAATAGACGAAATATATATTTTGCAACATAAAAAGGTGTAATGGAATGAAGTAAAATCTATTTGCATAAGCACTTTAGGAGCCTCTAGAAGACTGATTACTTTTTGGGATCCCAATTATCTCATAAGAGAACCCATCCTTAAATCACAACATCATGTGGTTATTCTATTCACTAATATCATATATAACAAACCATTTCTATTATCAAATGTGTATGATCCTAACACAAGGACAACATGCAAAAAACTGTGGGAGGATACTAGAGCCTTTAGAAGCAATTACACTCAAATCTTGTGGATTTTAGAAGGAGATTTCAAATCACCCCTATATTTAAGAGATAAAAAGGTGGTAATTTATATTGTATGGATAACATATATTATTTCTCCTCATTAATTATTTGTATTGGTGTACTATATCTTGACCTTAGAGGACCTAATTTCACTTGGTCTAATTAGAGACTTAGGTAAAATATTATTTAGTGTAGACTTGATAGAGTGTTTATTTATTTAGGTTTTTTACAAAATAAATATATTTTTCTCAAATCATTTCCAAAAATTGGCTTGGACCACTCCCATTTATAATTAAGGATCACCAATCAATATGCCAAGGAATCCAAATACCCTTTCTATATGAAGCACATGTGTTTCACACACCCAAAAATTCAATATAGAATGATGGAATGGTGGAGAAAGAGTGATAGAGGTTCAAACATGTTTAATGTAGTGTAATATTTCAAGAAGGTCAAATAGTAGAAAAAATAGGTCTTCAACAATGTTCTTAAACAAAAAAAGGTCATCAAAATGGATCTAACCAAGTTAGGGGAAGAAATTGAGGATAAGGTGTATGATTTAGATACAAAAAGCATAGAAAAATAATTATTATGTAATTATCATACCATAGTAGCTAGATAAAAATCTCTTTAGAGGTGGAAATCGAAAAATATATAGTTAAAAGGAGACATGAATAGTATATTTTTAAATTTGTCTATGCTCAAACATAGGAAACATAATGCCATAAGGGAGATCATTTATAGTGAGGGATAACTATCTTCATATGAGGAGGATATTAAGCAAGAAAATGTGTTTTTATATAAGAACATGTATAAAAATTATTTCAAGAAAAACATTGGTTTTGAACAAGAATTTATGAATGTAATCTCAAAGTTGATCAGCCAAGGAGATAATGAAATGTTAACTACTACTACCACTAATGAGGACCTAAAGTTTGTCATTTCTAGGATGCACGCAAATAAGCCCCCTACTCCTGATGGGATTCCAATTACCATTTTTAAGACTTTCTAGGATATTATTAGAGAAGATGTTATTATAATTATAAATTAATTTATTGATTTTGGTCAATTTCTCAAGGAATTTAATCATACCTTTTTTGTGCTCATTCCTAACAAAGAAGAGGTAGTGAACTTTTCTGACTTCTGGCCCATTAGTCTTTGTAACTCTTTTTATAAAATCATTACCAAAATAATTATTCTAAGGATGTAAATAAGCATGGAGAAAATTATTCAATCATAATGAGGTGGTTTCATTCCAGGTAGACAAATCCAAGATATAGTTATTATGGTTCATGAAGCCATACACTCTATAAAAAAGTAGCTATGATCCACAAATTAGATATGGACAAGGCATAATAGACTGGACTAGGATTCTCTCAATAGAGTGATGAACTAATTTGGTTTCAATGACAAATTTATAAAGATCATTAGAGTTTACATTTCCACTTGCATGTTTTTTGTTTTGATTAATTGAGTGGCACAAGGGTTTCTTAGGAGTGATAAAGAAGTTCAACAAAGAGATCCTTTGTTTCCATTTATTTTCATCATCATGGTATAATCCTTAAGCATAATCATATCCAAGGTTTTGGTATATGAGAAATTAATAGGTTTCAAACCATATAAACACATTGAGCCTGTGATGCATCATCAATTCGCTGATGACACTATCTTACTAGTTGAATATTCAATGCAAAAAGTAAGATTTATAAAAAGGATTATGGTTATGTATGAAAAGGTTTCAAATCAAAATATCAATTTTCATAAGAGCTCGATCTATTTCTTGAACACTCTGATGACTCTACAAAATAAGATATTTATGTTATTGGGTTACCAAGTTAAATAACTTCCTTCCACTTACATAGGAATGCCACTCATCAGTAATCAACTCTAGGTAACTACTTGAAATCTATTGATTGAAATATTTCAAAAGAGGCTTTCTAGATGGAAAGGTAAACTCTTATCTCAGGCTGAGAAGGTAGTTTTGATTAAGAGTGCCTTACAAAGTCTCCTGGTTTATATTCTATCTTTGTTCAAAATACACAAGGGAGTGGAAGATAAACTTATCAAGATTCAAATAAATTTTCTTTGGTCTGATACTGAGGAAAAAATTAAAATTTCACTTCATAGTGTGGAATAATGTTTGCAAAAAAAAATCTTATGGTGGTTTAGGCATCATAAATATTTAACTGATGAATGAATCTCTAATTTACAAACTAATTTGGAGATTAATAACTAAAAATTATGTCTAGGGAAGACTCTATCCTTCAAATAACTTGAAGAAAGGAAACCAATTGTCATGTTGTCTGAAGATCAGTTTATGAGAGGTTCACATATTTGGAATTTTTTAACTAATAAAAAAGAGTTAATTATTGAAGGTTTGAAATGGAAATCAGGCAATGGTAGGAAAATATATTTTTGAAAGGATAAATGGAGCATGGAGTTGACACCACTCTAGAGGGATATTGGTTTACACATCCATGAAAATTTGAGGCAAAAATATGGTGAGAATGTCACCAATTATTGACAAATAATAAAGGGAATTGGACATTATAAAGTTTTGAGTCTAGATGTCATATTTTAAAATGATAAGTTGAAGTTAGTTAAGCTATATAATTTTCTACACATCATTCATATTCTAGGGGTTGATATAGAAGACAAGTTGGTTGGAATGTTTATTTTGATGGTCAATATAATGTCAAAGTAGGTTATGATCTCATTTCTTAGGAACAAGAAACTAAGGTTAGCTAGAAAGGGTTGTGGGACAAATTACTTTAAAAATTAATTTTTCATGTGAGTTACCATCCAAAACAATATCTTTAATATAGATAAATTGAGGAAAAAAGGATGCATCATACATAATAGATGTGTGTTGTGTGAAGATTAAAATGAAACTATTTTTCAACTTTTAGTAAACAATTCTTTTACATAGAAAGTGTGGAGTTTATTCATGGAAAAATTCAATATTTCATGAGTGTAACTTGGTTATCTTATATAAGTTTGGATGTATTTGAATTTTCCTTTCAAAAACTCTCATCTCAAATACCTATGGAATATAACCCTATAACATATTATATGGGGGATTTGGGGAGCAATATATAACAAAATATTTAGGGATAAGAAGTTTAATAGCAAGTATATATTTGAAAGAATCTTTATGTATATAAAATAAAACTATAGGTCTATATGAATCAATCAATCCAAAAATTTGTAATCCCATGAACATATTCTATCTAAAAACTAGCAAATAGACATTTTTGACTTAGGGAAACCAGACCCTAAGGACAAATTAAGAAAAATATCAAAGTGGAAACCTCCACCTAAGGGTTAGATGAAGCTCAAATTTGGTGGATCTTCAAATGGAAATATGAGTGTAGTATGGGGTGGGGTTATCATTAGATAATTTGAAGGGAAGTTAATTTTTACATATGCTAGTGATATGGGTCTGAAAATGAATCATTAAGCTGAAGCTTTAGCATCACTATGGGGGATCAAATTGGCAAAACAAATAAATGTTCAAAATCTTCTAGTAGAAGGTGACTCCTTGAATATTATAAATTGTTTAAATGGTAAAAATCCCACAATTTATCAATCAATAATGTCATTAATGAGGCTAGATACATTTTTAATTTCTTCCAATAGGTGAGTATCCAACATACATATAGAGAAGGTAATGAGATTGTTGACCAGTTTGTAAATAAGGGAGTCAACAATGTTGGTTTCAATACTTGGTTTGGCCATGAATAACTCCATAGGGATTTGATATTAAAAATCACCAATGAAGGTAATAATCATGTTAATGACACATAACATATGGATACTTTCCCTAATGTTTATGGGGGACATGAAATTGTATGTTAGGAATTAGGGAATTAGGCCCCATGAGCCTAACTTTAATTATTCTATGGAGAAGTTTCTAGAAAGGGAAAAGAGATTTGAAGAATACCAAATATTTTTACATGGATATAACCCTAATTAGTTATAATGTGAGCAAAAAGATGGCATAGATGGCAAGATCAACTGTAGTATTGGCAAGAGGAATTTAATGGGCCTATGAAATAGAATCAAACCCAAGCTCCAACTGGAAGTTAAAAATAATGAAAGATTTTTGAATGCCCTATAATTTAGGGGATTTTTAGATTTCATGGAGAGAATTGAAGGTTTTTATAGACATCTCTCTATCTTGTTCTCTAATGTGTGGGATGAGAGGTCAATTATCATCAATGGGGTCATGATTGACATCATAGAGGATCTTATTTATCATGTGATAGGTCATAAAATTGAGGATACCAAGAGCTAGTACACTCTTAGATAGTTCAAGATAGATAAAGAGGATTTTATAGAAGATGGTGGTCAATTGGAGTAACTCCATATTGGTTTCTACATGGAATCCCTTCTCAGGTCATTCATTGAGGTATCTTTAAATCTTATTTAGTATAATACTTGAGAGGGTAGATATAATGTGGTCAGAGGGTCTATGTTCAGAATGCTTAATTACTTTAGAAATGGGATATATTTTATCCTACCTTTATTTATTCTCAAATCCATGGAGACCTCTATTCTAAAATTCAAGAATGGGAACTATTTAATTTGAGACATGAGAGGGTAATGTTCCTTATATTCAAATATTTCAAAGTTTTGAAGAAAATAATGCCCTAAATACATTAAAACTAATAAGATAACATAAAGGAAGGGCTGATGGATATAAGGAAGATCAAGAAAGCTTGGATTAAATATTCAGGGAGCCTGAGTAGGTCTTTTAGAAGTAATAAAAAATTTGTCAAGAAGGAATTAGGAAAGAAATGGAAAGAGGTCTTTAAAGAACATGACAACATCAAAAATAAGCTTAGAATTGCCTCTAAAACCATTGAACATAGTAAAGAGAATTAGGGGAAATAGGGGCATATGAGTTTGTAGGAAACATAGGTCAAAAAAGTGGGGAAACTTATTAACTTATATAGAGATAGTGTATATTTAGAAGAAATTAGTAATGAG
>JARHVA010001605.1:2917500-2922500 GCA_037957365.1 Torreya grandis | reverse complement strand
TTATTATTTATTTAACATTGTTCTTGATTTGTTATATCATTATATTTTAGTATTCATTAATTAAATAGATTATCTATAAAATTTGTGGTGTTAGCTAATATGACACATTTATTTAAATATCACTTAGATTTATCATGGTGAAATTTATTATATGAATATGTTTAATTAATTTATAAAAACATTACTCTATTCTAGTAAAAATCAGTGGGGTTGTTACATTGTGGTATCAGAGCTAAGGCTCAAATTCTAAGACTTAATGTGTCTACTAACACAAACTTATTCTCTTATTAACCAAGAATAAAAATGGTGTGCACTAGAATAAGAAGTGATAGTACTTCAAATACCAATCACCCTATTGATCCAAATTAGTTCACCACTGAGTAAGCTATAAAGTTTGAACAGATCTTCACAACCATGCAAGATACTAGCGAACAAATCATGGTCCTAGAACATGAAGTGCATGTCAATGAAGAGGGTAATGCTTAAGAGGAATCTAAAGAGCATCCGAATAAGTAGTAACATCCTTGAGATTAAAGGCATGAGTAAGTGCCATAAGATGTGAGAGCTTGAGTAACTTTAGAGTTGGCATGAGACATGAAAAAGGTAAATCCACCCAAGTTTGATGGAACTGTATTGGGAGATGGAGTAAAGTGTGGCTAATATATATGAATAAATATTTCAAGATTCATAATTACTATAAAATCACTAAAACATTCTAGGGAGCATATCATCTTTTTGGTTAAGCAATAACTTAGTGGTCAAATAAGAAGCTCAAGATGAACCTCGACTCTACCACCACAACATGGGAATAGTTTTTAACACTGTTTAGGTGAAATTGGCTCCCACAACTATACTCTGATTATAATATTACATATTTTTAGAATCTTAAGCAAGGAGACCTATTAGTGAAAGAATACTAGGAGAAAATCATGAAGCTACTTAAGCACATAACATAGTATCAAGTGGATGAGAGGTTCAAGATTAGGAAATTCACCATGGAATTAAAACCCCAAATTGGTTGTGAAGTAGATGTGCATGGGCCATCTACCATGGATCAGGTTTTTGAAAGGGTAATCAAGAAGGAATATAAACTTAAATCTCTTACTGAAGTTAGAGATAATTTTAAGAAGAAATTTGTAATTTATAAACCAACTTTCAAAAGGAGGAACTGGAAGAAGAGGAGTGGAGAATCTAAGAGCTAGTTCAAGAATCAAAATTCCAAATTGAATAATGGTTTAGGGAACATAAAACCTGGTAATGGTTTCAAGGGTGGTTTTAAGGGAAATCAATAGTTTGATAAAAAAAAAAGGACTAGTTAGAGGTTATTTAATTTATGAAGGTGACCATTATGATTGAAAATGTCCTTAGGACAAGTTGAATAATAATGGATTTTATCCTCAGTAGCATACATTTAAATAGTGGATTCATGTAACTATTGACAATCATCAAGCTAAGCATCAATCTTCACCCATAAAATTATTAGGTATTTTATTTCATCATATAGTTTCTATTTTGATTGTCATGAGAGATAAAAAAATGTTTCATTGCTCCTAGAATGCTTGGTAAATTATCTAGAAAGGTTGTAAGTATGGAAAATGTATGGTCAATATAGTATGGGAATGAGTTTAAGGTTATTTTTTGTAAGTTTTTAGTCAAAATAGAGATTAGGTTACCTAAATTCACTACAATAGTGGATATTTTTGTTGCATCATTGGGGTCATATGATGTGATCCTAGGAGTCTATTGGATTATGAAACATAAATCTAAGATTCACTATCACCTGAATAAGGTTGAGTGTCAAGATGATTTTGAAAATCAGACATAACTTCAAGGTGAGAAAACGGAGTTGAAGCCAAGGTAGATTTATATAATTCAACTCAACAAAGATTGGAATAAGGGATGTTAATCATTTATTGTTAAAATAAATGAGATGAGGGGATATAAAACCATCCATCATCGATTATCCTTTTCTAAGGAAATTTTAGGACATGTTTTTAGAAGAATTACCAAGATTACCACCTGAGCACAAGTTTGAATTCTCAATTGATATCATACCTAGATCAGAACTAAATTGTAAGGCACCATACAAAATGAACACCACCAAATTGGTTCAGTTAGAGGCATAACTTTAGGAGTTGTTGTCGAAAGGGTTGATTCGACCAAGTGTGTAATCATAGGCTACACTAGTTATCTTTGTCAATAATAAGGATGGTACTCTTTACCTATGTATAGATTACAAGATGTTGAATAATATGATGATTAAGAATAGATATTTTTTCATGCATTGATGATCTCTTTGATAAATGCAAGGGGAGAAAATATTTTCAAATAATTATCTTAGAGCAAGGTATCATTAGCTAAGAATTTGTGATGAAAATATTTTAAAGACATCATTCTAAACTTGATATGGGCACTATGAGTTTAAAGTGTTAACATTTGGGTTGACAAATGCACCTGTAACATTTATGAATCATATGAATAGTGTTTTCAGATATTATCTAGATCATTTTTTTTGGTCTTTCTATATGACATCCTCATTTATTCTAAGGATGAAGAAGAGAATTTGTATCATCTATAACTATTTTTGAAATTTTTGTGAAATAATATGTTGTATGGTAAGTTTTCCAAGAGTGAAGTTTTCCAAAAAAAAAGTGTAGTATTTAGGACATATTATCTCCATGGATGGTATCTCAATACATCCAATGAATATATGAGCTATAATGGATTAAACATCACTAAATAATGTGTTTGAGGTAAGGAGTTTCATAGGATTAAATGTCTATTACATAAAATTCATTCTAAATTTATCTAAGAAATTTATCCAATCACCTCTCTTCAATGGTAGAGTGAGTTTTTTTTTGGTCAGACAAGTGTGAGATAGCCTTTTAGGAGTTAAAAAGGAGGCTTAATTTAGCACTAATGCTAAGACTTCTTGATCATAATGGTCAATTATTAGTGATCACATATGCATTTTTAGATGGACTTAGAGGAGTTATTATGAAGGATGGCTTAGTTGTAACCTATGAGTCTAGGAAACCAAATCCATATGAGTTGAATTATGCCCCTCATGATTTGTAACTTGTGGTAATTGTGCATGATTTGTAATTTTGGAGGAATTATCTATTGCAAAAAATGTTTTATCTCAAGACTCATAACTTGGAACTCATGTACATATTCACCCAGCCAAACACAAATGCTCATCATAGATGATGGTTATGTTTCTTATCTAATTATGATTTTGATATTAATTATATCAAAGACAAGGAGAATAGAGTAGATGGTGTTCTAAGCACTATAAGTTACATAGTAGTTGTGCCTACTATCAAGAGTAATTTCTGAGATTAGGTAGTTAAATACTTTCCAAGAGATGAATTATATGACCAAGTCAAAAAATCATTATCTAAGAATGATTAGAATCCTAGGTATAAAGGATTCAATATAAAGAGTGATGGTCTGTTGTGGTATAATGGTAGGATGTATGTGCATGATAGAGAGAATATGAGGAGTATGATGCTAAAATAATTGTACAATACCCCATATTTAGGACATATAGGAATAAATAAGATCATGATTGAGCTAAGAAAACTCTATTTCTAGAAAAGAAATAAGAAAGATGCATTAGTTTTTTTGTCCCATTATTTAGAATGTCAGCTTGTGAAAGTTAAACATGTGTATCTAGCTAGGTTATTATATCCACATGATATACCAAAATGGAAGTGGCAGGTGATTATCATGGACTTTATCTAAGGTTTATTATTATCATAAAACTTGCATGATATGATCATTTTTATAGTTGACAAACTAACCAAGATAGCCCACTTCATACTAGGCAACTTGATAGATGATGCACCAATGATTATGAAGAGATTCATGAAGTAGGTGTGTCAATTGCATGATTTTATAAATAATATAATTTTGGATTTATATTTGAGGATGACTTATAGATTTTGGTCAACTTTGAATTTATCTCTAGGTACGTAGTTGAATTTCAACACTGTTTATCACCCAAAAATTGATGGATAGATAGAGCAAGTTAGCTAAATTTTAGAATATCTCTTTCATATGTATTTCATGGATCATAAATACAAGTAGGAGTAAACTCCATTGGTTGAGTTTTTTTACAACAAATCATACCAGTTAGCATTAAGGATGGTTTAATTTGAGGCATTGTATGAAAGGAGGTGTAAAACACCAATCAATTGGGATAGGTTAGAAGATAGGGCAGTCTTTGGACTTGATATGCTTTTAGAAATGGAAGAGAAAGTCAAGATAATTTGATAAAGGTTGGATAAGGAAAATTATAGACAAAAAATGTTATGTTGATCTAAAGAAAATAACAAGACAATTTTTTGTTAGTGATAAAATGTTTATGTGGGTTAAGCCTCAGAAAAACTTGACTATCTTTGGAAAGTCAGCTAAAATTTCACTGATATATGTGGGACCCTTTGAGGTTTTGGAAGTGGTTAATATTATAGAATATAAAATTACATTACCTCCATCTCTATCTCTTTTTCATAATGTCTTCCATGTCTCTTATCTTAAAAATTATGTTGTTGATCCTTCACACGTGTTGGATTGGAATTGTTTACAAGTTCTAAATCCTCTGGTAGTCATGGTTAAATAAATTAGAATAATTGACACTCACAAACTCAATTTACATAATAAATAAGTGTCACAGTGCAAGGTCTAGTGGGAGTAATATTTTGAAGATAGTGCCTCTTAGAAAGACTATGATGAGTTTTATAGGATATTTCCACATTTGTTTGTTTGATTTGTTGTTGCATATTATATTATTTTTCTACTGAATAATATTTTAAATTCAAAACTTGTGCTTGAATAAATGTCATTGGGATGATGCCCAGATTTAGGGGGGAAGGATGTCACATCAAAATTTATCTCTAAGTTTAATAACCTATTTGATATGTGGATTATTTTTGTTGTTAGTTGATTAACTACTATTTTATTAAGCTTTATATCATATATTGATTATGGGATAGTTA
>JARHVA010001605.1:2230000-2285000 GCA_037957365.1 Torreya grandis | reverse complement strand
GAGGTATTTCTAGGGATTGGTCATGCCATTGGGAAACCAATATCTATTAACCCAGCCACGAATTCAAAAATAAGATTAATTGAAGAAAGTATCAACATATATGCTTAGACAAACAAACTAGTCCTAATTAGCATCTAATTTAAGTCCAAATTTGGCAATTAGACCCACAATATTATTTATGAGAGGGATAATATCATTTTTACATAATGTTATTCTTGGGACATGAAGGAATTTGTTTCCCATAAAATATTACTAATAAAGTGACACCTAAAAAATATCCTAGAGCTAGGAAAGGAAGGAAGGGGATATTTATGCATAACTCCTCACCTATTTAGTTCTCAGGCTTAAATTTGTGGACCCTAGTAATAGTAAAGTGCCCATAAGTCTTATTTTAACTAATAGGGATTCATTTTAGTCAATGGAGGAGTGTCATAATTAGGAACCACCGTGTTTCAACCCAAAATTTTAGGGATCCACCATCCCATAAAGGAATAGAAGATAATTTTCTCCTATTACATCGGGGTCTCCCAATAAACTATATAAATCTAAGATTTCCCCTCCTCTAGTGAAAATGGACCTATTAGGGTCTTTTAGGAATTCTTATCTATAATCAAGATCTTAGTTACCAAATATGAACAACCATTAATTATATCTTATCAAATAATATTATTTATCCCCTTAAGGTCTAAAATACCTTAAAGGGAACCCCCACTCTAGGGAAAGAGAATTGGATGGAATTCAAAACCTTCAAAAAGTAAAAGAATAAAGTGGCCCCTAGGGCCACTAAGAGAGGAAGAAAACCATAAAATGACAAGGAAATAACATACAAAATTACAAAAAAAAAAGACAACCAAGATAATTAAGGATCCTAAGATAGTCCAATATTTTGTAATTCTAATGTTTCCTATTTTAATATTCTGGGACCTTCCCAGGCCCTCTAACTTTGATGTGATTTTTTGGGATTTGATGTTATGGAGTTATGGAAAAAATTCACCATTTTTTGATAGGCCTTCTTATAGTATGGAATATTTTAATGTTTTTTGGTCTTACACATTTGGGAAATATCTTCCTAATTTCTTTAGTGATCTCAATAATAGTGATTGGTTCATTTATTTTGAGATCTTTCCCATTTTAATTTTAAATATTTGGGTCATTAATCCTATTGAATTTTTTTTTGGGAAGTACACTCATTTGTTTCCCTACATAGAGGGATTCCAAGATTCAAAATTATTGAAAACATTTATAAGACCATTAGATCTAGAAGCTATGTGAGAAATAGGGAAAACTTACTCTCTTTTGTTGAAAGGATGGAAAATGTTGAGACCAAGTTTTCAAGTACTAGGAAACTACAAAAGAGTTCTTGGATGCAATTGATAAAATATAAAAATAATAGGAGCCTAAATTTATACATCCCTAACAAAAAAATTGATGATTTAGAGGCTAAATATAATAATTCTCTTATTGGGAAATTAATTGGTGTAAGGCATGGCATTTATGGTATTAGAAACTAGGCCATAAGGAAATGGGTAGAAGGTAAAATAGTTAATATTATGGATTTCACTAATGGTTGCCTATTATTCTCTTTTGAGAGATAGGACAACTATCTAAAAATTCTAAATGAAGGCCCCTGTTTCATGAAAAAACATTGGACCTTGAATTTTGGCTAAGTATTTTAGCTTGTGGCATGAAAAAAGCATGATATGGAAGGCCATTATGTAGAAGACCATGGTATGAAATACCATGGAACTATAGATCATGGAATGAGAAGACCCAATCAGAAGAGAGGCATAACAAGTGGATAACCCAAGAATAGAGGACTCGGTATATCAGTAAAAAAGACGTGGGGAATGTGAAATAAGTGATAAATGGTTGAGTGATTCTCAAGGACATGATAAAATTCAGTCACACATGAGATTTTTATGAGACCTCACAAATTTAGACAATTGGAAACAAGGATACAAAACCAAATAGGAATATAGGGGTGCAAAGGCCTATGTCCATAGGAAAAATAAGTAGATGACTACTATGACTCCTAGCTCACTAGAAATTGTTGGCTAGTCACTATAAGTGTCATAATTAATGTAAAAAATTGGTCAGGGAGAATCAAGTATAAATACCCCTCTATATAGATTTTTAAGTTTTTTTAACATTGGTATTGTATTATGATTGAGTATGGTAGCTAGCAGAATCATTGAAATCGTTGTAATCCTGATATTGCACTACATGTGATAGTTAAGTTATATCATTAAGTTACAATACATCTATTATGTAACTTATGGTTTGTATTTAGATATAATGAATATAATATATGTTATTTGAATATGTGAAATACATATGTTGAATATCTTAGAAATTATCTTTATAATCATGTTTGTTTACATAATTGAACCTAGGTCTGCCACTTTCTATTTATTTTTCTATTTAGTCATTGATTAAGTTATATGATCAAGCACCAATATATGACAAGTATATTAATATGTGACATAACCTATGGGAACTAGTTTCTTATTGTATGATTTGGGTGAGTGTAAAATATCTCAAGCTTGCATGAAATGCTAGTGCACTAGCTTTTGGGAACTAGTTACTTCAGCATCGATAGGTAAAGGTCTAGATATAAAATAAAACCTAGCATTTTGGTTCTATTTTTGGGACCCGTATCACTTATTACATAGTGGTGTAAAATGCTCAAGTGGTTATATATTGAAAATACTTATTGATGGCTTACCAAGGTTAAATATAAATTTGTAGTTCCATATCTTGCACTAGGAGTTTCTACATGTGTATGGGTTGAACAAAATATCTATATATATTTATATTAAAGTTTTTTATAGAAGTCCCTATTTATTTGCATGTTTATCTCTTAGCCTATGCTCAAGACTAGTCAAGAAATTTTGCACGAAGGATATATTGGATGAAATAATGTCACATGAATTTAGCATAATTGGGAAAACCATGGACATGATCTATTAATATCTAGTGGAGAGGGGTGTTGAATATCTACATCTTGGAGTATACCATAACTACTTACACCTGTCCAAAAAAAACAAAGTTTTAGTTTATCTAAGACCCATGTGGTTAGTATATTAGGCATTTCCCATTAGAAGTAAAGAATTTGTTTATTAACTCTAGACTTAAAATGTTTCCCATGGAGGGATAAAATTATCCTTGGATTATTTTTAAAATTGGGAGGGGAATGGAATGATGTTTTTGAGATATTGTTGGTTTGGGAAGGTAGTTAGTCAATGGGAGTTTTGAAATCATAAATATGATGAATCTTGAAAAAGGGTTATTAGTGGAAGCAAAGTAGGAAGGGGATGAGAAGACTTAGAAATTTTTGTTAGGATCCATAGGGAAGTGAAAGAGCACAAGGAGGACTCACCAAATTTTGAACCACAACCAATCCTAGATTTGTTAAATATAAGAAAAACTAGCAGGGTAGTGGAGACTAAATAACCTTAAATAAGCCAACCCAATTCCCCAACCATAGTGTGCTCTCATGATTTTGAGCTAGATGAATTAATTATATTTAAATGGGATATAGATAGTGTAGAGTCAAAAACTGACCCCATAGGATAACTTTTCATTAAGGAAGCTTTAGACCATAGCAAATTGATGTTTTCTTTCCCTCTTCAATAAAATTTCATGGCCCAACTTGGTATGCCTGGTGGATCTAGATAAGTAATGGGTAGAGTAATAGTAATATTCCTAGCATAATAAATCAACCTAATACCATGCCAAAAATATTAGGTGCTTATACTAATGTCAAAGGTATAGGAGGTGGACTAGGTAGAAGAACGATTGGTGGATAAGGAAGTGGAGTAGGATGAAGTTGTGGGCTCCTGCTAGGAATAGGACTTAAAAGTTTTTAGTAGCCATAATTACAAGGATCTCAACCACCTATTGTGTACTATGAAATGAAAATTTATTTTCTAAAATATTGAGGTGTGGAGAATGCCACATAACATGTTCATAAGTGTGAACTCATCTGGAGAGTGTGTGGCATTAATTCCTCTAAGTAGAAAGCAATATAGTTTGTAACCACACTTTTAGAAAGAGGAAATAAGTGGTATAAAAAATATGACCCTCAATAATTAGTATTTTATTATGAAAAACTCAAGACATCATTTATTCACGAGTTTGATATTCTTAAATTTGAGCAATAAAGTATTGTTGAACTAAAGGATATAAAATAAGAGCTAACTAAAAGTGTGTGCAAGTATGATTCATAATTTAAGAAACTATTATCTAATATATCATTCAATATTAATGTTTCTCAGCATACCTAGTGGTTCATGGGAGGTTTGTTTCTTCCCTTTAGATGAAAATTACCTTAGAGAACCTTTACCAGCTTGCATGAGGCCCTAGAATATTCCCTTTGCACTAAATCTATTGGTAGAATCAATATTAGAATCACCTCTTTATAGAATCTCAAATAGATTTAATGGCATCACAATTAGAAAATTTGACTACAAATAATGCTCAAGATGCTTGTATAGATATTTAGTGTACTGATTGTGATTTATAAGGTCATAATAGAAATAATTATCCTTGAAAGAACATTCTTGTTTTACTAAAGAAGTCTTGTGAAATTTTTCATGAAGAGCATGATATATGATCTTGTTCTCTATTACAAAAGGCTATACAATACAAAGTGTTTGACTACTATAAGATATGTGATGCATATACTCATGACAGTAATGACTATCATCTTTTTAGTGATATACATGAGGTACATGAATGGTACACATCAAACTTCCTTTTTAAATAATTAAGATAATGGTGGGTATCATGGATGAGATTGAGGATAGGGATGAGGTTGTGGATAATTTCCACCATGGATGTGCTATAAATTTAGGTCTTTGGATTACTATCAATGAGACTATTTGGTTTATCCAACATGTGCTTTTTATAAAAAAGAGCACCGATTAGAGGAATGCCCTTATTTTTACATAACCATCACAAAATAAAGAAATGAAAAGGGTGCTAGTATTATATAGATTGAGAAGCCAAATTAGAGACTACACTCTAGTAATCTAACAAACTAATAAGTTAATATCATAATGCATAGTAGTGGATGGTCTTAGTCTACATCTATTTCACCCATTGATAAGGCATAGCATGAAGAGCCTCATGCAACTAGGTATACTAATGCTTAGCAATAGAAATAAGTGTTCTAATATGATATGAATTTGGTATGGGAATTACAAGGATAAATTTAATTACATAAGGACTATGATGCCACCCAATGTGTTGAAATTTATAAGACCATTGAACATCAATACATAGTGTAGGATGACTTTTAAGAAATTTGCAAGCACTTTTTGGAAGAAGGTATTATCCCACAATTCAATAACTAGATTAAACATCAGGTGTTAAGGCCAACTGAAGATCATTTATTAAACCATGAACTATGATAAAATACTTCTATTCTTCCTAGCCCTCAAGAGGATAAGGAAATATTGGTGAATGCTACCATTAATGGATGGGTGATTTGAGACATTTTAGTAGACACTAGTTTGGAGGTCAATGTATTCACAAAAGATGCATGGAGAATATAACTATCCCAATTTTAAAACCATAACCTAATGTATTGTTTATGGCCAATAAAAACCATACTCTACCAATTATCATTCTTAAAATTGAAACTATATATATATCCTCATGGTATGTTTCAAGGGTGACTTTGAAGTTCTAGAATTGGTTGACGATGATAACTTTCCAACCTTATTGGTTCATCCTTGGTATTATGATAACAATTTTGATTTAGTCTTCAAGAAGGGATACATCAACTTTAAAAATATTAATCAGTGTATCATCATCCCATTATACTAAAAACATGGACCCCCGTATGTAGATCTTGTTAGTGAAGATGAGGCTATTAATCACATATACAATGTCACATCTTGAGGAAATTAACATAATGATCCTACTCTTGATGGTATCTTTTAATGGATGAACACATAGTTCCTTTATGATACTATGATTAATGCCTATGATTACTATTATCATTAAATTGTGCACCATAGGAATCTCTATGAACCTCCTTTAATTTGATGTAACATTTAATCATCTCTCAAGTTTGTGGGAAATTGTAGGAGATATGAATCTCTAGGATTGAAATGGATACTCCTTGAATTATTCTCTAAGTATCTATCACCTATCTTAATGCTTTTTCATGAAAAGAGTTAAGAGTTTGTATAAAATGAAAACTATACTAGATAGGTGATCCACCAAGATATATCCCATAAATTGTCATACTTATACTAAGAAAAAATGCTTCCCAAGACCAATTATATGCATTAAAGGATCCTAACATAGTGTTTTAATGTGAAGGTGGCATGTTTTGGATAATCAACAAGATACTTCCTAGGGGGTAGACTACACACCATAGATACAAATGCATACTTGAAAGAGAGATTAATACATTAAACACACTTCACATGACCTATTAACATCAGAACTCCTACTTAAACATGAAGGATGGAGAGAGTAAGGATGATACTATCACTTAGATGCACTATAAATCACTCACACACTTAGGCAAAATATTCATGACTCATAATCAGACTTATATTCAATCTTAAAAATCAAAGTGTAATGTCATTTTATCAAGGCTTCACCATACAAAAAATGTGGTCCCTTACAATAGCCAAAAATGGCTCAATTTATATAAATTTGAGGAAGAGAGAGAGAGAGAGAAGTTAAAGAGGCACAGGGACATGTGTCACCAACATGAATATCAGTTATAAATACATGAGAGGGATGGGGTGAGCCATATCATGTAGTAGGCCTACTTATTTGAACCTAGTCATAAGAATGGTGAAAAGTGTAATAAGACATTCACAATTGACATAGGAAATGGTTTATATCAAAAATCATTTATGAGCATTCAAAACTAAAAATAAAGGAGCTAAAACATAACACTACTAAGGGAAATGGGACTTATGGTGAAATTTAGAAAATGCTTTTCCTAACTACCAACCATCCTTTGGACACCTTTTTTTATTTATTTCATAGAATATCTTTGATTTGGTTAGTTATTAGTAATGACTCAAACCATCAACTTATCCATTTTTCTTGCTTTCTCTACACCAGATGCTCATGATTCGATAATTTATTACCTCTACATTCGCTTTCATGTTCCTACTAGGTCTTTTTTAACTCCAACAACTAGTTTCCATAGTTTGAAATTGATGTCGATGGATACATCACTCCTCATGTATTTCTTTCATACATGTGTTTCCTTCAGACTTATGTTTCACTTGAACAATCTTTCTAAAATAATTCATTCCTCAGACACTTTTGTTGTGGTCAGTTTGTTTTAGCACTTTTCTCCTTCAGATTTTTTATCTCAACACTTTTCCAAAAACAATTCATTTAATCTTTATCTTGGAAATTGTTGTGGAAAATTTTATTGAACAATATTTTGGGCCTTTTATTTCCTTTGTATTGAACAAAATATATAAATGAATTAGGCTTTGACATCTTTTTGATGTGGACAAATATTGTGAAATAATCCCTTGAAAAATATTTTTGAAAGAATTCCTTTAGACATTATATTTATCCATTTAAACTTTTGTATTTTTTCCTTTTGGCCAAAATAAATGGTCCTTCGACAATCTGTAAATGACCCATCAACACTTGGAAATGTCCCTTCAAAAATTTGAAGATGATCCCTTCAGACTTTTTGTAAATGACCCTTCTAAAAGGAAAATACCCTTTGGATTTTTTGAAATGTACTTTTTGGATTTTCTATTTGGTTCACTTCCTAAAATAAAAATAATCCCTCAAAATTTTGAATAGGGCACCTTGCTTGAAAATTCCTTTAGACTTTTTGTAAAGTACCTTTCAGCTTTCTAAAAACATCCCTTTAGAAAAGTTGTAAATGACCCCTTCAGCTTTTTGAAATGGACCTTTGGAAACCCTTAAAAAAGTCCTTCAAACATTTTGAAATGTATCTTTTAGTAAAGCTGATAAGTAATATTTTCCCTAAGTGCCCTTTCAAGAAAAAATTTCCAGACAAAATATCCAAAACAATTCCCAACACTTTAAATAAAAACCCCAAAACAAAACCTCTAAAGGGAATAACTCCCAGTTGAAAGAGCGAAACAAAGACTTTGAATGAAATAACACTTCGTATTTTTGATACAACTCAATGAGAAACACTCCTTCTAAAGAATTTTTTTGAATACTATACTTGGCCAAATTTTAAAGATGCAAACTTGGGAGTGAAATTTGACCAACATTCCTAGCAATTCCTAGGGATGGCATGCCTACTATACCTAAGACCAGTTTCCTAATTCTTTCATTAGGCATGGATTCATGCATATGAGCACTCAAATTGACATGAAAAGACTTTGTATTGACCACAAAACAATATAAATTACACAAAACACACAAGGAAAGGACAACACACACAAGACAAAAGAAAAACACACAAAAAAAAAACACACTTGTGCTACTAAGCACTTAGGGAACATAAAGAAAAATTGAAAAAACAATATTATGTACATCCATCTTGATCATACTCCCTTCCTAGATCAAAATGGGAGTATCTTTAATTTCCATCCTCATTATATGAATGAGGATTCCTTATGTGCTTCCTTTTGGGTGTGATACTAGATGACTCACATTTTCTCTTCATTCCTTGACTTGTCATGTCATTTGGTGAGGTAATCTCAAATAGGTCTCCTAAGTAGATAAAGTCATCTTTGTTTTGGAAACATGTCTCACATTATTTCCCTCTTGTCTCTTCATATAAAATTTTCATGTCCTTATGTAGGACAGCTTGTTGTAAGTTTATATCTCCTTGATATATCTCATCTTCTTTCTTAATCGTCACACCTTCTTTAAACTCTAAAAAAAGTATTATATCATGGAAATTTAGAAGTATCTCATGATTAAATTCCTATTTAATAATTTTAGAGGAAATTTCATGAGTTATTGTAGAATAAATCTTTAACTCTCATTAAAGAAGCCCAAGACCATCATATATTGTTGCAGCATGTTTCAAACTCTCTTGGTGATAATACTCTTAAACACATGCTTGTGTTCCAACTTCCATCTTGTCATTGCTTGTGATCATTTATATAGGACTTTTATGCCATTTTTGGATATAATATTAATTTCATATATCTTCAAAAACCTACCATTGGCCATCCTCTTTTGATTTATCTTCAAGAGGAGAGGATGCTTCACCTTCTATGACACCTTCTTATTCACTAATCACACAATTTTGATTTGAACTTGATTCCACATATGGTTTAATATGAAACCTTTCCAAGGGATGTGTTATTATGGCCATATTGGCTCCATAAATTGTTCTAAAAGTTACAAAAGTCTAATCAGTAGAAAGATATCCTCTAATTTTAGCCATGAAGTCCCTTGACAAGGAAATAGCAAAGTGAGTTGGGAAGTCTACCACCACAATGTATTCCATAATAAGTAATCTTGGACAATCATGTATAAAAACTTTCAAATATTTAACTAGTCCCATTATCTTGGTTGGAGTTCCATCAAGTTGTAACACTCCGTTTCTATGTGGTTCATACCTTAACCCCAACTTATCTCTAACCAGCTTAGGCATAACCATGGTACTAGCCCCACTATCCAAAATGCAATTATGAACAAATTTGTCTCCTACAATGACTATGAGGTAGAAATGTGGAGGATTTTCAGATTTTTTGGAGGGATCTAAGACATGACTTGGTGTGTTGGCTAGAGCCACACCATGGTACCTTGGACCTTTAGGGGCTACATTGATATTGGCAAGTTGTTCTTGTAGGAGTTCCTTTTGACCAAGCATTTAAAAAACATCCCTAAGAGATATACTAGTCTTAGTGTTCTTTAAAGAGTAAATTATCTTTATACAAGAAGTATTTACCTTTTCTTTCATCTTGGGGGGTAGTGAATAAGTTTTTACTTAATGTATTGTAGGCTTGATAACCTTTGTTACATTCTGACTTTGATGATGAATGTGACTAGTAAGAGGTGCTACATTGGGATTCACACCTTGTGGCCTTGGAGATGCATAATTTGTAGTCACATGTGTTTTAGGAACATCTCCCATAACTCTTGTTTTATCTCTTGTGTTGGCTACTATTGATGTACTTTGATTCAACACATAGTCATCTTCTTTTTGAAAGTTCATGAGAATATTACCTTGGCTACTACCTTCTCCATGAGTTTTCACTTGTATGAGATGTTCTTATTATAATGTAAGGTAAGGAGTAGATCCTTCTTGTGCCACCAAATCATGACAAATTTCTCCATCATCATACTCAAAGTGACCTTGAGATTGTCCCCAATGATATATATGTTCTTCTCCTTGAACTAAATTATTATGGACTAGAACAACAACCCTTGTAGATGGAATAGAATTGGGATTATAGGAATTGAGCTGCCTATTGAAATCTTATTGACCTTGTCCTCTTCCTTTTTATATATATTAGGGTGGAGGTATATAGCCTTATTGGTGATAGTATTAAGGATTGGGTGAAGCACTTACATGTAATTAGGCTTATTTGAGCTAAAATTGCAATGATCTAATCACTTCATCCTTATCAATAGTATTATCCAACTTATTGGGAGTGGTTTTAGGATTTACATTAGTATTAGTAAATTGTGATATACTTGTATTTTTAGCTGAACCATGAGATAAAAAGGGCATGGAAACTCTAGGAGTAATCTCTTAGCTTATATCAAACTATTCTCAGCTTTAATGGCTATCCCATAGCCTTGGGTAAATTAAATCCTCCCATTGATTTTAAAATGACTACGACATCAGTGTCAATAGACATGAGATAGGTGGCGAACACAAAGCTTAGAGGAGGCCTCATGATAGGTGGCAGCCTATCCCATGTTCTTTGAAATCTCTCATTGATATCTTCTATGGATTGATTAGGACCTTTCTTTATCACATTCAGCTAGTGGATTAATGAAGAGTGATCACTCTTGTTCTCAAACCTAGTCACCAATAATTCCCCAAAGTCATCCCAATTCATCATGCAACTTCCTTCCAAATTTCTATACCAATCAAGTTCCTTACCCTTCAAGGATATGGAAAGAAACCTAATAGCTATGTTGGATTGAGTAACATTATCAAAATTATAAAAAATTGAAATGTCCCTAATGTGCTCAGATAGGGTAATAAGACCCTCTCCATTAAAGCTAGGAATATTTTTGGTAGAATTAGGAGGAATAGGGTCATATTCAGGAAGGTTAATTGGATTTTGGGTGTTAAAGGATGAGAAAGGATGTTACCTAGCCATATCTTCTCCTTCCTCTTGGTCTCCTATCTCTTCCACTTTTTATTCCTCCTCTTTAAAACCTTCTTATTTATGATCTCTAAAATTTAGGAAACATTGAAGGTTTTGTTCTTCAAGAGGAGTTTTAGGTAGAGAAACTTGATTGAAAACTCTACTAGAGGATGATCTAATGAGGACCATGAATTATAGTATGGAAAGCTTGATCTACAACTAGAGATTCTCACCTTTTAGAGTTCCAAAATTTTGGATTAGAATAAATTCTTTAAATTTAGGCTCATCAAGGCCAACATTCACCTTGACATGTGAATAATTAGGACCAACTATCCCACCAAGCATGCCAAAATGATTGTCATCAAATTGTGCACCCTAGGACTCTTTATGAAGCTCCTTCATTTTGATGAAACATTGAATCATTTCAAAAGTTTGTGGGAACTTGTAGGAAAAGATGAATCTCTAGGATTGAAAGGGATATCTCTCTAAATTCTTTAATAAGTATCTATCACCTATCTTATGCTTGTTCATGAAAAGAGTTAAAATTTTACATAAAATGAAAACTATACTAGAGAGCTTATCCACAAAGATATATCCCATAGAATACCATACTTATAATAAGCAACAATTCTTCCCAAGACCAATTATATGCATTAAAGGATCCTAACATAGTGTTTGAATGTGAAGGTGGCATGTTTTTGATAGTCAACAAGATACTTGACCTAGGGGTAGATTACACACCATAGATACAATTGTATACTTAAAGGAAAGATTAATACATTCAACTCATTTCACATGACCTGTTAACATTAGAAATCTTTATTAAACATGAAGGATGGAGAGATTAAGGATGATACTATCACTTAGATTCACTATACATCACTCACAAACTTAAGCAAAATATTCATCACTTAGAATTAGACTTGTACTTGATGTTTAAAATAAAAGTGTAATGTCATTTTAGCAAGGATTTGACATAAAAAAAATGTGGTCCCTTATAATAGCCAAAAATGGCTCAATTTATATAAATTTTAGGAAGAGAGAGAGAGAAGAGAAGCTGAAGAGGCACAAGGACATGTGTCATGAACATGAAGGTCAGTTACAAATGCATGAGAGAGAGAGGGATGGGGATAGCCACATCATGTTTAGAGGTTTACTTACTTGAAACTAGTCATAAGAATGGTGAAAAGTGGCATAAGACCTTCAAAATTGACATAGGAAATGATTTTTATCAAAAATCATCTATGACCATTTGAAACTAAAAATAGAGGAGCTGACATAGCACTGCTAAGGGAAATGAGACTTATGGTGATAGTTAGAAAATGCTTTACTGAACTACCAACCATCCTTAGGCACCTATGTTTATTGATTTCATGGAAGCTCTTTGATTTGGTTAGGTACCAGTAATGACTCAAACCATCAACCTATCCATTTTTCTTGCTTTGTCTACACTAGATGTTCATGATTCAATAATTTTTACCTCCACATTTGCTCTCATGTTCTTGCCATGTCTTTTTGACTCTAATGGCTAGTTTTTGTATTTTTAAATTGATGTTTGTGGGGCCATCACTCCAAACATATTTATTTTAGACATTTGTTTCCCTCAGACTTCTATTTCCCTTAGATAATATTTTTGAAAGAATTCATTCCTTGAACACTTTTCCCATGGTCACTTTGTTTTGGCACTTTTCTCCTTTATACTTTTTATCTCAAAACTTTTCCTGAAATAATTCATTCAAGCTTTCTCTTGGCAATTATTGCAGACAATTTTCCTGAATAATCTTTCGAGACTTCTATTTCCTTTGTATCAAAAAAATGTCTAGAAGAATTGGGCTTTGACATATTTTTGATGTGGAATTTTTTTTTGAAATAATTCCTTGGATAATATTTTTGAAATAATTCCTTCAAACTTTTTTATTTTTGCCCTTCAACTACAAGAAATGGTCCTTCCACAATCTGTAAATGACCCTGTAGCACTTGGAAATGTCCCTTTAGAAATTTGAAGATGATCCCTTCAAAAATTTTGTGAATGACTCTTTCAAAAGGAAAATACCCTTCATATTTTTTGAAATGTACTTTTCAGATTTTCTATTTGGTTAACTTCCTAAAATAAAAACAATCCTTTAGAATTTTGAATAGGGCACCTTGCTTGAAAATTCCTTCAAACTTTTTGTAAAGTACCTTTTAGATTTTTAAAAATGTCCCTTTGGAAATGTTATAAATGACCCCTTCAGATTTTTAAAATGGACCTTTAGAAAAGTCACAAATGACCCCTTTGACTTTTTTAAATGGACCTTTAGAAACCCTTGAAAAATTCCTTTAAAAATTTTAAAATGTCCCTTTTGGAAAAGCTGAGAAGTACTATTTTCCCTAAGTTCCCTTTCGATAAATTTTTTTAGATAGAATGTCTAAAAAAATTCATGACACTTTAAATAAAAACCCAATTTTTTTTTTTGAAGGGAATAACACCCAGCTGAAATATCAAAACAAATTCTTTGAATGAAATAACACTTGGTATATTTTCTACAGCTTAATGAAAAATACTCCTTTTGAAGAATTTTTTTGAATAGTGTACTTGGAAAAATTTGAAAGATGCAAACTTGGGATTGAAATTTGACCAATAATTATAAGGCCCATGGTGACTACGACCTTACTAGGAGAGTGTGTGGTTGTATTGGTAGTTGTGAAGACATTATGCACTAGTACTATATATTCTATAGTTTTGTTCATCTTGTCACTAGACAAGTCATGGAAGGACAAATTATTGCTAGACCACTCACAAGAATTGATGAATCTCTATATTTTCATAGGAAAATGGAAATTTTTTGACTTTTTCCAATACCTAGAGGCCTTATGTAATGAGCACCACTGTTGCGCTCAAAACTAACCCAGCAGGAACTCCTTATGACTCCAGAAAGTTTGTTGGTATTTCTTTTTTTGGTTTTACAATACTAATGCATGTAACATAAATATAGAAAGGCAAGCATAGATATATAAAACTGAAATAATGGACACACTATATTTATATTAGTTTCAAAATGAGTAAACGAGTATAATGATGTCACACGGTAACTCACTAAATACTCTGGTGATCATATGAACATCATTTTAAGTGAATATCCCAGTGAGTGCCAAAGGTGCATTCATTTTGTTCTCCGTCCAGTGGAACTACAGACTCTGTAGGCTGAAATCTATGGACTTTATAGGCTGAAATGTATGGACTCTATAGGCAAAAATCTATGGACTCTGTAGGCTGATATCTATAAACTCTGCAGGCTGAAATCTACGGACTTTGCAGGCTAAAATCTATGGACTCTACAGGCTGAAACTGCTAGATCTATAGACTCTATAGGCTAAAATATATGGACTCTATAGGATAAAATCTATGGACTCTTTAGGCTGAAATATATAGACTCTGTAGGCTGATTTTATAGACTTTGGAGCTAAATATATGGACTTTGCTGGTGAAAACTATGAACTCTACATGCTACTTCTATGGAATTTTTAGGCTTGTCTAGTGCTTCTATGAACTCTATAGACTGCATCTACAAACTCTACAGACTACTTCTATAGACTCTAAAAGCTGGTCCAGAGCTTCTACAGACTCTGTAGGCTTGCTTTTATAGACTTTACAAGCTACAGGCTAA
Organism: Torreya grandis; assembly: GCA_037957365.1. Classification (NCBI taxonomy): domain Eukaryota; kingdom Viridiplantae; phylum Streptophyta; class Pinopsida; order Cupressales; family Taxaceae; genus Torreya; species Torreya grandis. Next base: position 2,270,095 of record JARHVA010001605.1, on the reverse strand, counting down.
TTCCTATGGACTCTATAGGCTTGTATTTATAAACACTCCAGGATGCTATGAGATGCTACAGTGACGTGGATGCTAGAGTGATGAGTTACTATAGTGACATGACTACTACATTGGTATGGCTGCTACAGTGGCATGGCTGCTACAATGGTGTGGCTGCTACAATGGCTGAAAGCACAAAATCCAAAGACCAATCCCAAGGATTGATGTCTAGAGTGCTACAAATGAGAAGGATGTTCTCAAATGCCTCAAGTAACCTACAAACTGCAAGTGCAATAATTCTTTTCTTCTTATCTAACATGCCCAAAGAAGCCACAAACACTTCCCTTTATCCTTTCTCCAAGGGGTGACTCAACTCACTTGAGAAATGTGGGATAAAGGATGTGCAATAGTTTATTCATTAGAATATTGCTTATGTCTCCCTTGGGCACCATCCGCATAAAGTAAATATTTAAAGTAACACTTAATCTCTTGCCATTAGGTTAAATGTTACTTTTTATAGTACTTCAAGCCTCAAAATATACTAGTAATTAGACTCTGAATGGCACAAGTGATAACTTATCAAAAAGTTCTTGGCAAGGAGTATCAAATCTAATCATCAAAATTGGCCTCCACAGCATCTTGTTAACTTAATACAAATAGTAAGGATTCCAAAAATTGAATGAGTCAACCGCTAAAGTGGGGACATTACAGTCCATCCCCTTGAAATTGCTTGTCCTTAAATAACCTCAGCCCAGCCTACTAAATAACTTGCTCACTCTCCCATGTAGCATCCTCCTCTGGTAGGTCTTTCCATCTAACCAAATACTCCTTCACTATCGTGTTTTTGAGTTTTCTCTCTCTAGTGTCTAGAATAGCCTCAGGTTCTAACATGAGCCTCCCTTCCTCATCCAAAGGGGGTAAATCTATAGAAGGCACTACACTCTAACCAATGGCCTTCTTAAGCCTAGACACATGAAATATATTGTGCACCTGACCACCCTCTGAAAGCTCAAACTCATAGGCGACTTCACCCATTCTTTGAATCACCTTGTAAGGGCCATAAAGTCTAGGCTTTAACTTCTCTACTCCACTCTTCTTGAGTGATGACTGCCTATATGGCTATATCCTCAAATACACCATGTACCCTACCTCAAAACTACACTCTACCCTTTACTAATCAACATACAACTTTTGCTAATTTTGAGCCTATTGTATATTCTCCTTAAGTGCTCTCAGGATATCTTGACTATCCTCTAATAGGTCTTTAGCTTTGGGCACTATGTTGTCCCCCAAAACCATATCCATGAAGCTTGGGGCTTCATACCCATACAATGCCATAAATGGAGTCATCCTAATGGTCATATGATGCATGGTATTATAAAAATACTCCCCCATGTGTAACCACTTAACCCAAGCTCTCTACTACGTATTCACATAGTTCTACAAATAACCTTCCACCCATTTATTTACTATCTCCATCTACCCATCTATCTGAGAATGGTAGCTCATACTAGGTGTAAGGTCTATACTGCACAACTTGAACAACTCCTACCAAAAGGTGATCATGAACTTGTTATCCCTATCACTAATAATAAATTGTGATAACCCATGCAACCTAAAAGCATCCCTGAAGAACAAATCTTCCACCTGAGCTACTGTGTAAGTAGAGGGGATAGCAAATAAGTGAGAAAACTTCATCAATCTATCTACCACCAAATAAATATAGTCTCTTCCCTACACTCATGGTAAGCCAGTGATGAAGTCCATAAAAATGCTTTCCCCTTTTTGGTCTGGAATGAGTAAGGGCTATAGTAAACCAGCAAGAAATATGTGCTCTTCCTTATTCTATTGACAGACTACACACTCCCTAACATGCCTCTGAACATCATCCTTGAGCCCTCTCCATGATAACCACTCTCGAATCTGCCTGTAGGTCTTGAAAACCCCTGGATGTCTAGCTGTAGGTGCATCATGAAATGCCCTTAGTAGCATCTCTCTTAAGTGTGATGATGGAATCAAATAAATTTTGTCTTAAAATCTGATCGACCCATCTATCACCTCATAGTGATCATCTTGTATAGTGCCTGAAATCAATCCCAAATCCCAAGAATTTCTAGCATATTCTATTATAATCTTAGCCTACCAATCTCTTGAAATCTCTACAAGAGCAAATGTGAGGTCTTCTAGATAAGGCATCAGCTACTACATTCTTCTTCCCTTTGACAAACTCAATATCAAAGTCATAAGCTTGAAATTTAGTGACCCACTTCTGCTGCCTATCATTCAAGTCTCATTGGCCCATGAAATACTTTATGCTATTGTGATCCGTCTTGATTACAAACTTCCCTCCAACCAAGTAGGATCAAAATTTGGCCAAGGCATGCATGATGGCCAACATCTCCTGATCATAAATAGAGTAGCTCCTCTCCACCCCTCAGAGCTTCCTACTCTCAAAAGTAATGGGGTGCTTCTCTTGCATTAATACTACTCCAATACCATCACCTAATGCATCATAATGAAGCTCAAAAGGCTTCATGAAGTTGGGTAGAGCTAGAACCTGACATGAAGAGATCACCCACTTTAAATGTTCAAAACACTATTGTGTTGCCTTTATCCATACAAATCACCCTTCTTGGTGAGGTCTATTAATGGTGTTGTAGTTTGCGAAAATCCCTTCACAAATCTCCTATAAAACCCACATAATCCAAAAAAACCTTTGAGTTATGTAAGGCTTGTTGGAGTAATCCAATCAAAAATAGCCTTGATCTTTTCTAGATCCACCTGAACTCCTTCAGCACTAATAATATGGCCAAGGTAGAGTAACTTTGTCATGTCAAACTCACACTTTGATTCCTTGGCATAAAGTGATTCCTTTTTCCAAAATGACTAGCACCTCCTCTAATTACTGTAGGTGCTCCTCCCACATCCTGCTTAATACTAGAATGTCATCAAAGAATATCAATACAAATCTTTAGACCTGCCCTCTAAACACATGATTCATACAACTCTAGAAGGTAGCTAGAGCATTGGTCAGCCCAAATGGCATAACCAAAAACTCAAAGTGCCTGTAGTGACACCTGAAGGAAGTTTTTTCTATGTCCTCCATTCGCATTCTGATCTGATGGTATCCTCAATGTAAGTCTATCTTAGAGAAATATCATGCTCCATGCATCTCATCAATCATCTCATCAATCCTAGGGATGGGGTACCTATTCTTAATTATATTCTTATTGAGAGCTCTATAATAAATGCACATATACATTGTCCCATCCTTCTTCTTTACCAAAACAACCACTAAAGCAAAGGGGATTTTTCTCAGCTTAATATGCCCCATCTCCAATAGCTCCTTTATCAACTTCTCTATCTCATCCTTATGCCTTTTAAGATGGTGGTATGGGGTGATGATGACTAGTTTAGCCCCCTCCTCTAGCTTGACAACATGCTCTATACCCCTCTCGGGAGGAACCCCATGTGGAATGCTACCAAACACCTTATCATGCTTGGAAATGATCTCATGTACATCTAGATGATAGCTTTTATCTTACTACTCTAGAGGTGTAGACATGATCAAACATTTAGCTACCCATTCTACATCATCTCTAAATAACCATTCCATCCTCTTCAATGATACCACCCTGAGCCCCCATTAGGTAAGCCTCATAGCACTACCTTCCGGCCCTGATGCTAAAACCTCATCTCCATCTTATCCAAGTTGAAGGTAAACTCTACCAGAGATGCCATCCACATCATTCCCAAGATGACATCATAATTGCCCATGTCTACTACATATAAATTGTCTTCTAACTCATAATCTCCTCCCAATCTGATGCAAAGATTTGAAATCTTCTAGGTGCATAATAACTTATGGCCATTGGTCACCATGACTCTAAACCCCACATGTCCTTTAATCTGAAGGCCTCTCTTGGCCACCAATTTCACATTGATAAAGTTATGCATTGCCCTTATGTCAATCAATGAAACCACACACTACCCCTAGATCATCCCTCTTACCTTAAAGGTAATGGCCTTCTAGACCCCTATCAACTATGCAAGAGACTTGTCATCATCCAAACTCTCGTCAGTAGTGCTATCACCCTGACTAGATTTTGAATATGAATGTTGCTCCTTATCCTTAGAAGGTGATTTAACTGCTAAAAAATACTCCATTTTTTTAGCCTTTGCCTTAAGCAAACATTTATGGGAGAGATTCCATGGCTCCCTAAAATGAAAACATAGTTTTTTCCTCCTAATCTCATTAAGGGTGTCACCATCCAACCCTTTAGTTTCCCCCTTAGGCCGCTGAGGGTCCTTCTAAAATGTCTTTCTTCCCTTATCCTTCTTAAAATGAGAGTCCTTAGAGTTAATTTTACTCTTGTATGAAGAATATGTTAGGTCTCTCATTTTATTAATGGCATGTTGTAGTGAAGAGGGTTTGTGTCCCTTTACCCATCCTTGCAAGGGATCAAAAAGCCCATCCATGAAAATAACAATGAGTCTCCTTCTAGATATATCTGTCACCAATACTACAAGATTTTGGAACTCAATGATATAGGCCTCCCTAGAAACCCACTATTTAAGCTATGCTAGCTCCTTAAAATGCAATTCTGAGTCCTTAGTGTTAAATCTATAAATGAGTCTCTCAGCAAACTCTATGTAGGTATCTATCTGGTTATGGCCAAGTGTGACCATACCATGGTGCCACCACTCATGGGCACTCCCATCCAAATGCAATTTAGTATACTTAATCACATCCTCCTCAGGCATGGGATTAATCTGGAATTAAGTGTCTAACTTTTGGACCCATGTTCATGCCAAAATCTTCCCCGTACCATCATAGTATGGAATAGACAACTTTCCCAACTTCTTCCTCATCTCATAGTTTTGTTGCTTGTTTCCTCTCATGGGAATATGCTTGAGTCTAACATCTATATACTCCCTAAAGGACATTTCACCTTGAAAATCTGGTCCAACATTTCTTCAATCCTTCAGTATTTGGTCCTATATCTCCTGTTGTGTAGGACCAACATCATTTTAGTCATTTTGTCTCAAAGGGAACTATAACATGAGTGGTGTTGTAGTAAAAGAACTTGCTCTAGCATATGTCTGGGATCCTTTGTTAATCAATTCATCTTCATTACCTTCATTACCCTATCCACCTACCTGGTTAGCATTATTGCCCTGGTTGGCACTATTGCCTTGATCTACTCTAGTTAAGTGTTGTGTAATTTCTAGAGCCATCTACTGCAATGTAGCCTGTAGCTCCCTTTAACCCCTAGAAAGATCATTGGGCATCATCCTAGTCCTAGATCCTCCCCTTTCCCCATCTCTATCACCGATGGTTGGTGCTACAAAAGGGTCACCCTCCTCTTTAATCTCTAAAAAAATTTGCCAGTCTAGGTTTGTCCAGTTTCTCCTCAAGAAGTACTAATGTGTTGGATGCATGAAACCTCATATAATGGCAGGAAAAATAGGCTCTGATACCACTATAATGAGCACCCCTATTGCACCCAAAACTAACCTAGTAGGAACTCCTTATGACTCTAGAAGGTTTGTTGGTATTGCTTCTTTTTGTTTTATAATACTAATGCATGTAACATAAATATAGAATGGCAAGCATAGATATACATAGCTGAAATAACCAACACACTATATTTATATTAATTTCAAAATGATTAAATGAGTACAATGTCATCACATGATAACTCACTAAATACTCTGGTGATCGTATGAACATCATTTTAAGTGAATATCCTAGTGAGTACCAAAAGTACATTTATTTTGTTCTTCATCCAACAAAACTATGGAATTTATAGGCTAAAATCTATGAACTAAGTAGGCTAAAATCTATAGACTCTATAGGCTAAAATCTATAGACTCTATAGGCTGAAATCTATAGACTCTGTAGACTGAAATCTATAGACTCTATAGGCTAACACTATTGGATCTATGGACTCTACAGGCTGAAATCTATGGACTCTACAGGCTAAAATCTATGGACTCTATAGGCTGAAATCTATGGACTCTATAGGCTGATTCTATGAAATCTGCAACTAAATTTATGAACTTTGTAGGTAGAAACTATGGACTCTATAGGTTTCTTGTATGGACTCTGCAGGCTGGTCTGGTGCTTTTATAGACTCTGTAAACTGCATCTATGAACTCTGCAGGCTACTTCTACAAACTCTGCAAGCTGGTCCAGAGCTTCTACAAACTCTACAAGCTATGTCTATGGACTTTATAGGCTTGTTTCTATAGAATATGTAGGATACAGGCTGATTTTTATAGACTCTATAGGATTCTATCTACAAACTCTCTAGGATGCTATGAGATGCTACAGTGACATGGCTGCTATAGTGATGAGCTACTATAGTGACATCACTGGTACAGTGGTATGGCTACTATAGTGGCACAACTACTATAGTGGCATGACTGTTATAGTGGTGAGGCTGCTATAGTGGCTGAAAGCACAAACTCCAAAGACCAATCCCAAGGATTGATGTCTAGAGTGCTACAAATGAGAAGGATGTTCTCAAATGCCTCAAATAACCTACAAATTACAAGTGCAACAATTCTTTCCTTCTTATCCAACATGCCCAAAGAAGCCAAAAACACTTCCCTTTATCCTTTCTCTAAGGGGAAACTCAACTCACTTGAGCAATGTGGGATAAAGGATGTGCAACAGTTTATTCATTAGAATATTGCTTATGTCTCCCTTGGGCACCATCCCCATAAATTAAATATTTAAAGTAACACTTAATATCTCGACATTGGGTTAAATGTTACTTTTTAAAGTGCTTTAGGCCTCAAAATATACTATCAATCAGACTCTAAATGGCACAAGTGATAGCTTGCCAAAAATCTCTCAGCAAGGAGTATTAAATCCAATCATCAAAACTAGCATCTATTGTGTCTTGTTAACTTACAACAAATAGTAAGTATGCCAAAAACTGAGTGAGTCAACTGCTAAAGTGGGGACATTAAACCTTATATGACTTTGATTTTGATCTTATGTGATCATTGGTTTACCTTCTTGATGGCACAAAAGTGAGGTGGTAGCAAACTCATCATGAGCATATTATTCATTAGGACCAAATATGGTCTACCTTATATCACTAGTTCCATCATGACAGCCACATATGAGGCACAATAAATTATAGTGGATTCTAAGCACTAGAACCATGCATAAAATCCTATGAGGTAATGTGTTTGGCTAATGAAAATTTCTTACTAGAATATATGTGAGTACATGCATTTTATGACACCTTATGCACCTGAAATAGAGTATGGTATGTTCATGAGGAACACCATATAGGTACCCATATCTAGCAATTGTTAAAATATAACATGGTCTTAATGTTATCTTATTCATCCCCAAGGATGTATTTGTGCCTCATATTGTAGGCAATGCATCAATTAGTTTTTGGTGACCCCAATCCCATCAAAGATTGGCTACAAAGTATACATGGTGTGCTAGAAGAAGGATTGGTCATTTTTAATACCCCAATTGAGTAATATTATTTTTCATTAGACCTTATCATCAACCATGTAAAAAATAAATAAATTTGAAAAGGAAAGCAAAAAATTGTGATCCATGTTGATGAAGGTGAAAGGTCCAAACCACCTGACCCATTGACTAGTATTTTAGATGTCCCCATAGACTATAGCATTGAAACTATTCATGAAATTATTTTTGATACACACCATTTTTAATTATAACCATTTCAAACCATATAAAGAAACATTGGTATGAATGATGTATAAAATATGGCTACTTAGTAAACTACTAGTCTGATACTAAGATTATATAAGGAATACCAAGATGTTTTCCCTATGAATTAAATTGAAATTAAGGTTTTTCACTCATATTTACGTAAAATTCATATCAAACTAGTTGAATTTGCTCACCCAGTCAGGAAATATCCATAGAGAATGAATCCAATTTTGTGTGCATGGGTTAAAGAAGAAATTGATAGTATGTTGCGTGATGGATTTATTACTCTAATTGATGAGTCTAAGTGGGTCATCCCCATGGTGATAAAAATAAATAAATATGGGTATATCAAGATTTGCGTGGACTATAATATACTTAATACATCTTTCATTCCTAATCCTTTCACTAAATATATCATTAATGGTGTCATTGGGTATCAAATTTACACCTTCACAGATGGGTTTTATAGATACCATTAAGTCTAGATCATAGAGGAGGATAGACCTAACACTATATTTACCACTAAGAGGCAGTCTTTTACATATACCATCATGTCATTCAGGTTAAATAACATAACTACTATATTCTCTAGAATATATGTTGAGGCATATAAAGATTTCATCCATAAGTTTCTTCAGTTTTACTTGGATGATTGGATAGTATATAACTTGGTGAAAGACCAATATTCTAATCTCAATGTTATGATTTATAACTACATAATTTTTATAATCTCTCTCAATTTATAAAATGTCTTTTAATATTCTATTCAAAATTCTCTTTGGTTACATTATATGTTAAGATGGATTTTCGGTGGACCCCACTAAGGTTTTTATCATCCTCAGTCTACTAGTGCCAATAAATTAATGAGAGGTTCATGACATTTTTTTATCATACTAGGTACTATAGTAAATTCATCTAGGGTTATGAAATGATTTTCATACCATTATAGGAGCTCTTGAAATATAATGAAAACTTCATTTGGACTAACTCATGCCAAGAATATTTTATATCCTTGAAAGACAAGCTTGTCATTGTACCAATTCCCTTGTTCCCTGAGTAGACTAAATCATTCCATGTCCATGTTAATTAATTTATTATGGTTGTTAGTATGATACTTGTATATATTGGAGAAGGTATTCTAGATCATCCTATTTAATTTTAAAATATAAAGCTTACTGCAGCTAAGAGGAACTGTACCACCATGGAGCATGAATCACTCTCCATGATTTATACTCTAAATTTTTTTTGACAATATCTATTGGGGAATCCTTTTGTTTTATACACAAACCATAAAGCATTGAATTACTTGGTTAATAAACCCTTTTTACATGGTTGCATTTTACACTAGATTTTTTTATTCTAAGAATTCTAATTCTACACCATGGTCAAGCTTGGTAAGGCCAATTACAGGTCTGACCATCTCTCAAGAATTGATTTCAATTGGATAACACATACAAACAAAGATGACCTAATTGATGTGTATTTCTTTCACATCTCACATTTTCCTAAGGAGTTATAAGAAATATAAGCCTTTTTAAATATTGGTACAATTCCAAATCATTTAAGTATGCATACAAAGAAGCAACTAGTTATTCACACTACACCATTCTAGCTCATTAAAGGTGGCCTCTATAATCTTGGTTGAGATGAAGTCATTTATGCTTTGTCATGAAACATAAACACCCTGATGCACTCCATAAATTCCATAATGGTATTGCTAGAGGACATTATGTCGATGAGGTTACTACATGCAAAGGTTTTTTAGATGGTCTATGGTATCCTACACTTTTCTAAGATGTAAAGATGGATACATGTCAATGTGATATTTTATACTGCATGGGGAAACTAAATCACTAGGATAAAATGAATTACATCCTATTATGTTTCAATAATAATTTGATAAATGGGTCATTGACTTTGTTGACCCCATCAATCCAACCAAATGGCATACTAGTTCATACTATGTCATTATAAAAATTGAATATCTCACATAATGGGTTGAAAATACAATAACATGGGATTATACAACCACAACTATAACACACTTCATTTGGGAACATATAATCATAAGGTTTGGCTATCTACTAATTCTTACTAGTGACCAAGGTAGGCACTTTCTCAATGAGACTATCTAAGTATTATTAGATAGATTTATTATTCCTCATCATAATACCATGCCATATCATCCATAGGAAAATGGAACTACTGAGGAATTAAATAAATTCTTGGAATAACCCTAAAAAAAATTTTAATATTGGATCCACTAATAGGGATGATCAGGTGTATGCATTTATTTGGGCCTACTAGACAAATTATAAGCACCTTAACAAAAGTACAATTTAATTAGTATTTGACATATAAATAAGTATTCTTATTGAGTTTTTGGTTCCTTCTCTTTGAATTGTATGCATTAGTTAAGTAGATAATGGACAATCAATGAAAGCAAAGTTAAATTCCTTGTTACGTTTAGATGAAGAACATTTTCTTAATCATTGAAGGTGGTATGTAGAGAAAAACAAATAAAAGGCATGGCATTATCTCCACCTCAAACATAAGACATTTAAACTAAGAATGCATGTCTTACTCTATAAATCCATGTTCATTCATCACTATAGGAAGATATGTGTTCACTAGGATGGACACTTTATTGTTTAAAGTATTTATTCTATTGGTGCATGCCATTTGGAAAGATTAGATGGCTAATTTATTCCCAGTTATTACAATGGTAGTTGATTGCAACCATATTTTTTATCCTGAGTTTTTTGAATTATACCAATAAGGTATATGGCATTAGTTTAGGATTTCTTTTTTAAAATAAAGTTCTACCTCAGTTACACATCCCTTTTTGATATTTTGTTTTATTTTTGTAAATTTTTACTTATTTTCTCATGGAGGACCATGAAGAATGATTAGTTTGGGGTAAATGGTGTTATATATAATAATAAATGGTCCACAAGGATACACATAGATGTAGAGGCATGCAAGTAAAGGTGTACAAGGATAAAGACTACATAGGATGTGGAACATAACCATTATATTGCTTTGGTCAAAAATGATTCCTGCCTATGGTGTGAATATTTTCTTGGTATGATATTAAAATGTCCCTACAACTTACATGCACTTTGATAAAAGTGTGGGAAAAGGCATGCCATTAATACAAGGAGGTAGTGGTAATGGCAAATGTGCCAACATCATGTCATGGAAAAATCATTAACCACATTTATTACAAGAAGTGATGGTTAAAGAGAGGGGGTAATTATTGAAAGTTTCCCCCTCAAACTTATAAATAGACATTGGGTGGTTCATTTTACATTTTACCTTTGATTCAAGTGTGATTTCACAAATATAAAGAGTGAACAACTAAATTTAATAAATTCCATGACAAGTGTAGAGTATCTATTCCCATTTGTTCATTAATCATTAAGAGTGTGGTTTTACCTAAATAAATATTTAGAGTTATCTAAATAAAAAGAATGTAGAGAAATTCTTAGATTGCAAGTTACTGAGGTCAGTGTCTACCATTAATAAGAATCTAATTAGGAGAGCTGAGATACCTTCAACGATAAAAATGTATTCATTTGGGAACATTGGATGACTATTCCTCAACCTTCAATCTCCATGAAGAGTAATATAACTTAAAGAAGAAACAAAGCAAGACACTACCATTTATTTGAAAAGAAGAGGAGTTAATCATTGATGGGGAAACAATGATAATCAAGGAGTAAAACCATAAAGAATAAGGTGAGCATGCATAAGGTGAAGAAATAGGGATGTCACACCCAACTAAAAAGAAATATCAAATACCCCACCTCCACATTTACTAATCAAGGAAATGGAGTACTTGGTAATGGTGCTACACATGGAGAACTAGGTATAAAATGTGGCCACTTGCACTATCTTAGACTATAACTGCCACTAACCTAAAAATGAGGTTGAGTTTCAACATAATTATAAATTCAAGTACCAAAGCACTAAAATTAAATTGGTTTATGATTTAAAAATATTCAATGCCTTGGAATTTATGGGGGTCTTCCATCTCTTTAACCTCCCCCATTTTGGAAAACCTATAGAGGTAATCAAATTTATACTTTCATGAGTATATGAAGATTATATATACTTTGTTGGCCATTAGATAAAAATCATGACTAAAATAATCAACAAGCTATCGAGGTTGTAGTGTTCTAGTGTAGATCTTGAATTTGATTTAGTGGACTTGGTAGAAATAGAAAAGATGGCCATGGTGCAATAATATCATAAATAAGAACACACCATGCATATAAAGAACTTATAGGATCCCACCCTTTTATTACCTACATGCATGATCATGGCAAAATTTAGTGGTAGTGATAGATGTAAAGAGGTGAACATGGCCCACTTAGATGTTGCTCACCAGGGAACTGAGGCTTTTAAGTATAACTGAGTAATGTATTTTTCCAATAAGATTATAATAAACATGGATAATTCTTACCATAAACCTAACTATAGGTTTGCATGGGGTGTATTCCTTATGTAAATGGTATTCAATGAAATTGGTGTACCTAATTATACCTCTAGAGAATTAAAGTAGTTATACTCACTTGAGAACAATCCCCCTATATAATGTTATAAGGCATTCACATGCCTTAGTTATTTTGATCTAAATTTTAATCTCAAGATGAAGTTATGTTATGATTATATAAAGGAGTACTTTCATAATGAATGGTGCATTCCAAAATACTTACCTACCATGGTTGGTAAATAAGCTAAATTTGTTATCAAGCAACACTTTTCTCTTGTGTGCATAAAAATGGCCCCGTATGGAGAGATTTATGCTTGGTTGAAGCTTCCTTTATTATTTCATGGCATGGTACTTTTTGGACTCTATCAACCACATATATGATGCCTAGATAATAAACCTTAAAGTAGAATGAATTGACTTGGAGATTCACACTCTCCATAAAATGTATGGATATTCTAGAAAGAAACCATATAGAGAAAAGTATGAGATAGGTAGAATTGACATCAAGCTTCATCAAAAATTGGTTTGTAATTGAATTCATAATCTCTTTTATATAATGAAACCTAGAAATAAAGCTTTGGGAAGTGTAAAAAATGAGAATAAAAATCTTCCCCCAGAGCCACCATTCAATAAAAATAAATGTATCAGGCATGATGCCAACATAAATTCATAACCAAAACCACTAAAAAAGTAAAGTACTATTTAAGAACCACCACCAAGGGCTTCACCACTGAGGGATTCACCACTAAGGGTGTCATCACTACTAAAGTCTTCACTGAGAAGAGATCCACCAGAAAGTCAAATTTAAGGATTCATGTCATCAGCACAAATTATTCCATTAGAAAAAGTATAAAAACCAAAATATGGTGACAAGTAAGAGATAACAAATTACCAAGAGGAACCATGGGGAAAATTAAAGAATAGGAAGATACTAAATCAAAGAAAACACTCTCCCTAGTGAAATAATAAGAGACCACCCTTGAAGAAGAATAAATATACATTAAAGATCCACTTGACAAAGAGAGGGATGGATTTGAAGTAAAAAAAAATTGAATGGTATGGACATTATCACCACTTCTTTGGAATCGGACATGAATGTGGAGAGACTTGAGCAGGATCCCATAAAATGGAAACATCCTGTTGACAATATGGTCCAACCACCCAAGACCAATGTGGCTAGAAACTTATGTGACCAATACTAGAAATGTATCCCCAATAACATGCTTTATTTTTATTCATATTTTAATCTATAAGATGCCTCTATACACACCCAACATGAGATGTCATCCTTCATTGACATGTATAATTAGGAATGTTATTTTAAGATGACTTTTAATAGTTTGGTATTATATTCTAAAGCAAAGGTTCTACCCACACCTCTTTGGGTTGGTCTCGAATAACTCTCTCCTCTACAGCAAGTGAAACACTCTTGAAAATAGCCTATGAAGTAGAATGACAAAATGTGCTTGTATATTTTGGTTTGCACTAATCTAAACAAAAACATGGAAGTATAGTGGAAATGTATGATAAATAAGTCACCATTTAAGATAAACTTAAAGAGTAATTGGCTGAGATAGAATGCTAGATGAAAGTCATAATAATAGTAAAGGTCAAAACATTGAATCTATGTAAGGATATTCTAAGCCAAAACTATTGCTAGTGGATGGGGTCCATTTAGTGGGTGAGGTTATTGATAAGTTGGAGACCCTTTTGGATCTCTTATTAAATTGATTTAAGGAGTAGAATAAGAAAAGAGATGAAACATTATGGGAAATTGAACAATTTTATAAAACACTGGGGGTCTTCTTGCATGCCTTATAATGATTTGGGGAGGTGATTTCCATTTTAGATGGGTTTTTTGAGAAGTTGGCATGGCATATCAAAATTTTGAAAGATTGATTTATGGCATAAGAGCTTCAAAAATTATAATTGGTGGATGTCACCTTGTTAATAAGAGACCACACTAAGTGCACTAAGGATTTTAATTATCTCAAAACTATAGAAGAAATAATAAATGCACAAAGATATAAAATAAATTCCAAATTTGTATCATTCTAAGTATAGGTTGTGAATGAGGTCACCATGATTCAAGAGGTTCAAAAGGATGCTTCCACATCTCTTGAATAATTGGTCAATAAGGAAAGAAAGTGTTATGATAAACTTAATGAGAATAAAAAGTTGAAGGCAAAAATTAAGGAGATAATAATAAAGTTGATCGACACCTTGTCACATTAGGAAGGTGTTAGAAAGTAGATAAAATATATTGGCCCTAAATTGTTGGTTGAAGAGGACCAGTGCTTAGTCTAGGATGGACTAAGAGTTTAGTGTGGGGTGATTTTGGAACCTAAATTTTGGCTAATTATTTTGGCTTGTGGCATGGAACAAGCATGGTGTAGAAGGCCATGGTGTAGAATACCATGGAATAGAAGACCATGGCATGGAAACCATGGGATGAGAATACCCAATCATATACGAGGCATAAAAAATGGATAACCTAAGAATGGAGGACTTGGTATATCAATGAAAGACTTGGGGAGTGCAAAAGAAGTGTGAAATGGTTAAGGAATGATTCCCAAGGATAAAACAAACTTCAATCACACACAAGTTTGGCACTAACCCACACAAAGGTATATACTTGGCAATAAGCATCTAGTACTAAATGGGAATATAGGGGTACAAAGGCATGAGTCCATAAGAAAAATAAGTATATGACTACCATGACTCTCAATTCACTATAAATTGTTGGTTAGTCACTAAAAGTGTCATAATTAATGTAAAAACTTGTTTAGGGAGAATCAAGTATAAATACCCCCATATAGAGATTTTTAAGGTTGTTTAACATTGATATTGTATTAAAATTGAGTGTGGTAACTAGTAAAATAATGTAAATCATTGTAATCATGATATTTAACTACAATCGATAGATAATTTATATCATTAAGTTACCAATACATCTATTATGTAACTTTTGCTTCATATTTATATATAATTAATATAAGATATTATATATAAACATGTGAAATACATACATGGAATCTCATGGCAATTATCTTAATAATAATGTTTGTTTATGTAATCAAAACTATGTCCACCACTATACTTATTTTTCTCTTTAGTCACTGATTAAGGTATATGATCCAGCACCAATATATGATAAATAGATTACTGCATGATATGAACCATGGGAATTGGTTTCTTGTTGCATGTCTTAGGAGAGAAAATAAGAGCTAAGTCTTACATGAAATGCCAATGTGCTAGTTTTTTGGGAACTAGTTGGTTCAATGGCCCTAGGGAAAGGTCTAGATAGAAAATAAAACCCAATAGAAGGTGAATATAATGCTTTATCAATGGAAGATTAATTGGTCATCTTCAAATTTCAAAAATAGATAGAATTTTTATATGGATGAACTTCCCAGTCTCCCTCATTCCTTTTGGTATTATAGAATCCCATAAAGCATTGTTGAAATAATTGGTACACTAACAACCATTGACCTAGTCACTACATACTATAAAAGAATGACCTTGGAAAGAATGTGTTTACTAGTAAAAAAGGATAAAATGCTTCCCACCTCGGTCTGCCTCAGGTCTTCTATTGACTCCTAGAAGTAATTTTTTTAATTTGATAGGGAAAATGGTATTTGTCCCTATTGTAAGTTATTGGTCAACACTAAATACTCTTGCTCAAAGGTGTAAGGAATTATGAATGGTTCTCATAATTTGAAAGATATGGGTGGCAATCTAACTCTTCAAAGGAATGACTGAGAATCATCAAATGTCTCTAAAGAGGACCCTTTAGTAAAAATTCATGATATGAATGATCACACATTATATTTGGATAATCTGTAGTTCTTCCTATAACCCATTTCCTTATTATGTTTTAGAACTTATGGATTTATTGGGACTTTTTTGGCTCTAGGTCCCTTGGGAATTCCTCTTTGAATGGTGTTATAAATGCCTTGCATATGTCCTTTCATCCTTTTTGTCTCGTTAGTTTTCTTTTTTTTCCTTATACTTTTGGATAATCTAGGCCCCTAGTTTGTTTAGGCAAGATCTTTTTTGTTTTCCCAGTTACCATCCCTCCTATTTTTTGTAGACTGGGAAACCTGGACCTCCTTATGTATCCATGTTGGATTCCACATTGGTCAAAAGTAAGGTTATCTTAGTCTAAATATTTTAAGTCTAAATATATGTCTTATTATTCTTGTTTTTTATATTAATTAAGACCACCTTAATCAAAATTAATGTTTAAAATAAATGTGCAATGGAGTAATAAAACTATTTTATATTGAATACCAGTATGTAATCCCTACATGGTTAATGAGGATCTCACATTTGCATGTGAATTATATTTATACTCTTAAGTTGTATGAACTATTTTATGGTTGATTCATCTAGTTTAATTTCATTTTCATTGGGTCTACTAAAATAAAAATTCCTAAAAATTATAGGTATATTGTTAAATTATTTAAAAAATTGTTTTTTTTAGAGAATTAGTCGGTTCTAGTTTAAATAATTGACATAAATTTTGATGAAAAATTACATGTATTTATTTTTATATGATTTAAGTAATATCTTAATAACATCTTTTGTTCAATATTTTCAGCAATGCATATTAATGAACTGCTATATGTTTTCTTTTCTTCATGAAGGGATTTATTTGCACCATATATAATAAGAACTAGAGTTGAATCTATACTAAATTTGGAAATAAAATGGTCCTAGGAATATAAATATATTTCATATTTAAATTTATATTTTATTCTTAAGATCCAATCTAATCTGGATGCACAAGTTATAGTGGCTCATTAAAAGACCAATAAATTATGAATTACTCCATAATTTTAATACAATTGTGAACACCAAGTACAATGTAAAAAAATTGTATGATGGTTAAGTTCATTTTGATCATAATATATTATATATAATCCTATACTAAGGTACTTGTTTGATATTTTTTAATATTTCATGTAGATTTTTACATCTTTAACAATAATATGGGAATTTAGGAAAATATCAATAAATATATAAACAAAATTCATTGTGTTGTCTCCAACACATTTTATTAGATATAATATGTATTATTGATTTATCTAGTATACCACATTATGTAAATCATAGAGGAGGATCTATAAATTTATTTATATAATATAAGTTATGAGGAAATTTAATGTTCTTTTTAATTGTAAATGAAATGAATAATGACAAGTGAATTCACATGTATCCTCATCCTTATGATGAATTATTTTTTATAAAGCCTTGACATACATATCAAATAGCTCCAATTACTTTTTATCATGGTATCCATTTCTTTATTCTTACCTTTACCACTACCCTTGGTATTCTCATCAAGAATTGCTAATTTTATCTTAGATCTATCATCTATAAAAGAATCACATAGTTAATCCAATAGTGTATCATGAATTTTGTACTTGTAAATCACATTATCCTCATTAAAATAAATTTATCAAATGTTTTTAGTATCTCATCCTATCAAATAATAAATCAATTTTGATCTTGTATCCATGTGTTATTTAATTATCTTATAATAGGTTTTTTATGTCTCCACCAAAAACCTAGGATTGATAAGTTTGTGAATCAAAACATTATGATTTATTATTATATATTGAAGTTATATCACCTTTTTTATGTATGTTTTATGCACACCTAAGAGAGTTTTAAATGAGGGATCTTTGCGGAACTAGGTTCCACTCCTAGGAAAAATTTGCATGTATGTGGTTAGAATAACTAGGTGGTGGAATAATAGGTTATGCTTGTGGGTTGTTCAATCAAGTTTGTCGGTGGATGTGTGGATTATAATAAAAATGATAAATCACTAGGTGAATTGGATGGGTGTAAGACTAATATATGGTGGGTATCTCTCAAAGAAAATTCAAAAAGAGGGAAGGGTAAGGCAAAAAAAAAAGTTATATGTCTTTGAAATGGGGTTTCTTACTATCTCTATAGTGGGAATGTATCTCAAGAACCAATGTTTATTTTTTCCATATTTTACACACTCATGAGCAAACACGGATGGGAGTCTAAGTATTCTAATATAGGGTGTTTATTGGTCTCAACTAAAGTTTGTTATTTTTAAGGCTGATATTGCATACCTTTATACAAGACATTATAACTCAGACTAGGAAGTGATCTAAGGAAGATGTATCTCACACCTAGAATACTATATCAAATGAGACAATTCTACACACCTTAGATCATCGATTCATTTTACGCTAACTGCTTAAATCAATGAAACATATCAATATTTAATATTTATTGCACATCTAGGATTAAACAATTAGATTCATTTGTAGCATTGGTGTACATAAAAATTATTGAATCAATTACCAACAAATAAACTTCAAATTAATTAACATAAAAATGGATGAATAAAGAACAAACATAGTTTCATGACAATCAAATCCTTGATTTCTTCTTGTATTTTCATTCAAAAACTATGAACCTTTGAAAATAAGGGTTTTACATGTATATATAGATATTGGGGAATGGGTCACCTCATCCTCTAAGATTATAACATTTCATTTACACATAAAAATACTATAAGATAAGTCTTGATTACATATCGATGCATTATAAATATCCCAATCATGTAGTGTGTGCATGCTACCCAAAAATTTAGTTAGTTATAGTATATATGCAATTAAGACTTAACTATTTAGTTATGATTGTTACATGTAAAATATTAAAAAAATAGCCTTTATCTAAATTGGTTCCTATTTCAATTATCTAAAAACTATTGTGGGAACTATAGTAGTACTCATAGTTGATGACATAGTAATAAAACTTGCACTTAAAGATGCACCAGTTGATTGAACAATGATTACCATGGGAATGGTAGTATGAGTGGGTGTTGACATGATTATAATTATTGGCATCATATGTGGAATTGGCATAGTGGAACAAGAAGGTGGCATTTTTTGGGTTTCTTTCTTCTTTGCATCTAAGTCTTGGTAGTGTTTGTTCACCTTAGTGTGTTTTGCTTGGATTAGATTCATATCTAAGATGTGTGGCCTAGTCACCTTGCTTGTCTCCCCCATTAGCTTGTTATGTTCTACCTTGGTTTATCTAAATCTAACCCTAAATACTTATACCCTCATTACCTTCTTCCTCATTACACTTAATTTATCCTTAATGTGTTCTATGCTCAAACCTTGTAGACTCTACTTGAAGATGTCATATGATTGTTTAATCATTTGGTCAAATATATATTGGGTCACTAGCCTACCTATATTAAATTATAATCTTGATAAAATCTAATCAGCCTCTTTCTCTCTCTTGACTAACTTATTCACTAAATCCTCAAAGGATAGTACCCAATCTCAAGCCTCATGCATTGTTATTAAAGCTAACTTCAAAGCATTAGATACCTCTAATGGGATCATAAAGTCTAAATATTTGAATGAGTTATTAGGGGTATAAATCACTAGTAAATTCATCTTATTATCATCCTTTTTGTGGCTTATAAAAAATTTAGTTATGTTATTTACATGAGGAGCCAAATTGACTCTCAAAGAATGGATATAATAAAGAATTTTGTATAATCTATGAGCAAAATATTTCACATCTTGTTTAATGCCTTGGGGAGCCTAAATAACTTATTGTTACTCTTTAAGTGTCTATAACTCTTCCTTGATCTCCTATTCTACCATTTTGGTCCCTTGATGTATAGAAAGGATGGCTTCTATAAGGGTCTCCATATATGACTTCAAGTCCTTAATATAAGGAGATTGACCCTTTTACCTATTATACCTCTTGATTAGGGAGTATACTTATTCCCTCTCTTCCATGATTAATGTCATGCTTGAGCTATTTTAAATTTTCCTCTTTATCATCCTCTATACTGATGTAGTGGCTTTGTCAAATAAAGAGCTCATCATTGGAAATTATGTTATCTTTAGATTGGAACTCCTAGAGTTTAAGGATCCTAATTCCTTAGCCTAATATGGAAGAGTGATCTTTGTGGGATATGAGATTTAATATTATACTTGATCATGTTATTCAAGTTCTTACTCAATTTGTGTGGAAGGATTGGGCATTGTAGGCCAAATAATATTTGACTAGTCTATGTTTCTATACTATGGCATTAGATGCACAACAAAGATTATATACCTCCTAAGTGACCTTTTGGTATTTACCATTATGGTTATGGTGGTGTGAATTGAAGAAGGCAAGGTTGAACCCATTTGGGTAGAAGGAGATGTAGTTGATGTGATGGATTCAGTAATGGCTAGAATGGATAGAGATAGTGTTGATTGGTGTGGATATTAATGGAATGGAAAATAAAAAGATGGAAACCACTAGGATGGATAGTACATTAGTGGAGGGTAGATCAATTGAAGTGGTTTAGGTAGACTCACAGGTGGATGAAAAAAAAGTAAACCTATAGAAGGTGTCTATTATGGAATGAATGTAGAAAACAATAGCCTAAACATGATAAAAATTATAGGTAAGGACATCAAAGGGGAAAAACATAAAGGAGTTATGAGTAAGGGACCCTTACCATATGATTCAACTATGATAGGTATCTTGGAATTGAGTTCTTGTAGGCTTAAAAAATTTGGCTATTATATCTCCTCCTCATCCCCTTGTTGGGTTGGAGGGGTATGTGGTGGGTCTTCCTTACACTTCCTTTAATATGTCTCAGTTGTTATACCTACACATGGTTCTATGGACTATGATGGAAAATAAGGGGTGATAGTGCTTTGAATTGGGGATAAGGTAGCCATTATATCCAATTCATTAGAGGAATCCAAGCATATAATCTAAACATATACTTATGCTCTACCTCCTACTATAGTTAGATCCTTAAATAAATCTTGACTGACCTTAATAAATTAAATTATTAAATCATGGGCTAGGATCACTAGTTCTTCTCCTTCTTATGTTTAGGTAGGTATTTTTTACTCCTCTACTTGTTCATACTAATATTCAATGAGTGGTTCCTTAGCTATCAACTAATTTTGATCTCAAGGTTGGCCTTAATGTAGTTGGGGATCTAGTCCCTCTTCTTCTAGTTGTTGTGATTTCCTACCACTCCAAAAACATGAGTATCTTCATCCTCTAGGAGATGGAATTATGAACTTCACTTAATCTAGTGTTAGATATGGTTCTACTTGAATAACTCTTAGTGATTTCTCGATTTCATTAACCTCATAATCATCTTTGGAATTTAGGAAGAAAAAATCATGATACATTGGCTCATGTTTGTAGGTGAGGTCAAGGGTATGATTTTTCTTTTAAACCTTACCATGAGGATCCCAGTCTTTTTAAGGAAGGGTAGGCAACGTATAAGCCTTCTTGGCATTTCCAACCTTCTCAAACTATCTACGAATGGTGTATTACATTTGCCCAATCATGATGTGGGATACATGGAATACAACTTTCTTACTTTTTGTCAAATCCTCATCAACATTATTCCAAATTTGATATGTGATTTCCTACTTAACTACCTTATCCAAAATAAAATTTAAAATATGAAGAGGATGTACCTTATGCCCCACCACAAAAATTATTCTATAATTTGAATAAATATATTAGTCTCCTAAATTATTAGATAGTTTATGGGATATGCTATGGGAAATTATTTCCAAAGGCAAACCATGTATTGTTATCTAGACTTGAGGATAGAGGTCCTCAGTTACCTTGGATATATCCATCACATTTGAATATATGTTCACAAAATGTTAGTAGTCACAAATCTTATTTTTGATGACTTTGATGTTGGGCTCCCACAAGACTCTATTATTTCTATACATAGTCTCCATGACCACATATAGCAAATAGGACATCATGTATAAGTTTTCACCTAGTGGCATCTTATCCTTATGCAATATTTTCTCTTAGATGTGTGCATTTATGATTTAAACCAAAGTGTAAGTGTTATATGAGGTAGTGAGTACATATAGTAGAGGAAACCTTTCTATATGTATGAAATAAATACTATCATGGCCAAATAGATTATTCAATAATGCCATTATTGCATAGATTCGCATTCTAAATCATGTTATGGGGATGAGGATCTTATCATGTTCCTTCATATACATCTATAATGGGTAAAATAAAATACCTATTAAATGTTTATCTTATAATATACATGATAACAATGTTATTGTATACATAATGAAGATATCCTCCATCTATTATTCTCCCTTTGAATAAAAGGCACAGTAGTAGATTGATGCATGGAATCACCTTTGGTTTGGAAATTACATAGTGTATGGATTGAAATTTGAAAGGGAGAAAATCCTTTACCATCTACTTATCTTCAATTTCAATATCTTCTTCAAGTGAAAATTAATCTACATTCTCCACTTTTCCTATAATGTTAAGTAGTTTGGATATCATCCATCGAATGTAGAAGCTTCAAATAAATTATCCATGTACTCTATAAAATCCTTGATCAAGAACCTAGATGGTGTTGGGTCTCTTTTATAATACCTAGATAATGATGCCATTATGATTTGATTGATATTGGTATGCTTCAATATTTTTATAATGGTATATCTTCACTGAGCTAAACTTTGCAAAACATAAATCACTATGATAATAGTTAGGGATTTTAGAACTACTTGAGGCTAAAGTCAACTCAGGGTATAAGATTAAATGATGTAAATACCCTGAGTGATTTATGTACCCTAGGGGATCGATGTAAATATACTTGATACTTTGATTTCTAGTTTGTACACCATTACTCATTAATGTCTATGAGCTCATCACCTTCATTCAATTATAATTTGACCACCCTATCCTAGTGTACATGCCATGTAGGATGCCTTGTCATTTGAGGTGTCACCGTGTATCCTTTAATTATTTTCCATGTGTCATTATATATTTGAGTAAAATGAATTCAACCTTTACCTTTAGTCCAGAAGACTTTAAATCATGGAATGATCTTTAGTAAGATATGTTCCCAAAGTTCCCAAGACAAAATTTTCTAAAACAAAGTTTCTGATGAATAAGGTTTTCGAAGGAATCCTTACAATGAAAATCCTTTGGCATAAAAGTTTTTAAAAATAATATTTATGAAATAATACTTCCATTGAAATAATTCTGAAATTAAAGTTTCTAAATAAATTATTGCTAATGAAAAGTCTCTAAAAAAAATTTTTTTGAAGCAAAGTCTCCAAAATGAAAGTTGCTAGCATAAAATCCTCTGATGAGAATCCTTCCAAAGAGAATCTCTCTGAAACAAACCTTTAAAATTAAATTATTTAGTATAGAATTAATTTTTGAATAAGATCCTAATAAGACCACAAATAAACCTACTAATGAAAACTTACTAAAGTAATTTTTTCCAAAGTGAAACTTCCCAAAATAAAGTTGTCAATGAGAAAGTCTCTGTAGAGAATCTTTTTGAAGTGAATGTTTTTGAATCAAATGTTCTTGACATTAATGTTTTTGATGATAGACCTTGTATATGTAATATTTTTGAATGAAATTTTATGATGACTAGACTTGCTAAAGACTAAATATACAAAATAAAACCATCTAAATTCATGTCATACAAATCCATTCTTTCTATCTTTTTCATTAATAGGCTAGTAAGTACTTAAAAATGAAAAATTATAGCATAACATGATTCGGTATTAAAATCACCAAATTTTAACAAATAATACAAGTATGATAATCCTCAAAACACATAGGTACCCCTCCAATATATTCATTATTTCCAAAAAAAGAAAGGGGGTCCCTACTATTCAAAAAAAATACATGGTGGGGTGTGTTAAATACAACACAACTTAGTCATAATAATTTCACTTATACCATTGAAAAAAATGTCTGTGAACTGATCCAACAAAATATACCAAAAATCAAGATGTCATAAACCCATGTCAGATACCCTTACATTACTACATGTGCCATTGTGATAAGCTTGAATTGGTTACTCTAGGAACTTATTTGACTTGGTAAAATTATTATATTGGTTATGACCTTGTCTATTTGATATACTTTATTTGTATTATGGGGCTTATTTATAGCATGTTATTTTTAATAATAATACTATAACCATTATTACAAACATTATTCTGATCAAGATGTATTTTTCATCTTTAACAGATGTGGACTTGATTTATTGCTATAGTTAATTGGTTCATTATTTTAGTTTATGATTATGCCTAGTTTATGGTTTCTGTATTAAATATTATATTACATCATAATTTTATTGCTATTGATATATTATTACTCGTGTAGATACTATTGATGTCTTATTTTGGTGAATGTAGGAACCTGGATAATGAGCTAGGATTGATGGTTACATCAACCAACAATATAAAGTGTAAATTAGGTTAATGTTTAGTTAGGTGTGACTCTGATAGGTAAAAATGATAAAATAGGGATTCTTAAGCCATTGATTAGTTTGGGTTATTTGTCATCTTTCTTTATTTGATTTAATTGTTATTCTATATTTTTGTGTTTTGATGGTCATGATTATGTCAATGTACTCTTTTTTATCCTCTTCACCAATTCCTTCCCATGTCTCTACTTTCCTAGATGTCATCCTCATAAATCTAAATCTCTTCATGCCTTCAATATAGACTTGAATGACTTAGATGCTAATTCAAGATCATGTGTGAGTTGCATTGATTAAGACATACTATTTTTGATGATATCCACCATAATGTATTTACACACACACACACACACACACACACACACACACACACACACACACACACACACACACACACACACACACACACACACACATTATGGTGGATATCATCACAAATGGTGTGCCTTGAATAACCCAAATGACAATTCAAGGTCATGGGTGAATTACACCAACTATGACATGTTATTTATGATGATATCCACCATAATGTGCATATATATATATATATATATATATATATATATATATATATATATATATATATGTATATATATATATATGTATATATATATATATGTATATATATATATGTATATATATATATATATGTATATATATATATATATATGTATATATATATATATGTATGTATATATATATATATGTATATATATATATATGTATATGTATATATGTATATATATATATATATGTATATGTATATATATATATATATGTATATATATATATATGTATATATATATGTATATATGTATATATATATATATATGTATATGTGTGTATATATATATATATATATGTATATATATGTATATGTATATATGTGTATATGTATGTATATATATATACATATATATGTATATATATACATATATATATATATATACATACATATATATATATACAAATACATACATATATATATATATATATATACATACATACATACATACACACACACACACACACACACACACACATATATATATATATACATACATACATATATATATATATATATACATATACATACATATATATATACATACATATATATATATATATATATATACACACATACATATATATATATATATATATATATATACATATATATATATACACATATACATATACATATATATATTCAAGTAGAGCATAGTTTTGTATACACTTAAAATACTAAAATGGTTTGTATGTGTAATACTCAGAGATTACAATATTAATGAGAATAATAAATATGCATATAGGTAAATAATAGGAGGTAAATTTGGTCGGTGCCATCTATGTGGCCAGGGCCTTAAATTGTGTTCCACCACTTGCCTTGGTTTTCCAAGTAATATGCATGCCAAAATTTTAGTTTTAAATTGAATATGAAATTTGTTTTAAGACAAGGACATCCTTTTCCATGTTTTCTAATCACCCAAACATCAATTTAGAGACCCATCATCATGTGAATCTTGCCTGAAAGTCACCTTATTTTTTAGATGGAAGCATTAGAACTCATATTTGGGGGAGTGGTGGGAGAGCATCAAGCTATTTTTGGGAGAATGTCATGAGAACCCATAGGGAGATGTAGGGGGTTTTGGGGGAGAAAAAAGAAAAATAAAATAAAGAGAAAAATGAATGTGGGGTTGACATGGAAGGAGAGGAGAGAAATGAAGAAAGAGGTGGTGTGAACATCCTCTTGGAAATGACGTAATAATTTTAAAGAAAAGGAAAGGAGAAGGGAGTCAATCTAGTCAAAGGAGGGAGATATCCATCACACTACAATAGTCCAAAGATATTTTTAGAAGTAACTTCTAGGCCTACATAAATTTGTTTACGAGTGGTTTTCCTTTTTTGGGTTTCAACTATTATAGGAAAATGAAAAATATAAATGGGGTAGTGTTGGCCCTATATGAAGTCATGAGACTTCATAAAATGTCTATAGTACCTAAAAATCAAATAAATCTCCTCTTAAGATTCATATTCAATTTTTGATATTATAATCACCTAACAAATGGAATTTGAGTGATAAGAGTGCTACTTGAGACCACCCATACCTAGTTTATCCCTAGACCTATCTTAGGGCCTATTTTCACACTTATACATCCTTTATTTATGCCACAAGAATCCCTATACATCACCAAATTAGTCTCAAAACCTCATTTTGACATCTTAGTCCTTTCTGCACTAGGTTCTACCACCTAGACACTAGTGCCATAATATCCACATAGAACTAGTTTCCCAATTTTGATGATATTATCCTTTCCCTCTTTTTTCCATAAATGGATATATTTTCAAATTTAAGACCATCTAGGGTCATCTTAGACCTTTTTTAACACCCACACAAGCACCAAAATAGTATATATACATGAGTTATATCCATCTAATCACTAGATGTATATAAAATGAAAATCACATATAAAACCTCAAAACAAGTTGTGCACAATCAAGGTTATCAATCCCTATTCTACCCTATTTCTACATACAACCATCTACAACATTTGTAGGCTCAAATTACATAGATTTCTAATCTTGATCACATTCAAATCACTCAAGTCAAAAATATACTAACTTCACTAACACTTGTACCAACACTTAGGTGGGTAGAAATACATTGGCCGTAATTCCTCTTTAAAGTATTGGTATGTAGGAAACTCTCATCACAATAGGTTATTGAAGATATCCATCTTACTCCACTAACAACACACTTTACTACTTATATCAACCAAATTCCTTAATAACATAAATGATTAATGTTTACACCTAAAATTAGTCAAAATAGGTCATATACAGAGATATAAAACTCAAAATATGAATGATAAACCTAGACACAAGTGCACCTAGAAGCTCAAAAAAATACTACATAGATGACACTATGACCAAAATAGGGACACTAGTGCCACATGCAAATATTGTTCAATTATGATGCTAATATCCATGAGGGGTTTTGACACATATAAATTGTTTTTTACACTTAAACTATCCTATATATTAGTTTTTAGCCTCCAAATTTCTTGTCTCGATCATTTTCTAGGTAAGTTCTTATTTGCATTATTTATTGTTATTTGTGGAAAGGTCAAATTAAGTCAATTAAATAAAAAATTAGTGGTTATATTTATACCCTAATTTAATATAATTATCTCTATAAAAACATATGGATTAATCTCCATAATCCTAAAAATTTAAAATATTTGGGGAACCTGACTCACTTTAGATATTGCAAAACCCTAACCCTAGATCACCACAGGGTTTACATTTCTAGCGTTTTGAGACCCATATTTCTGATTTTAGATCTATACATTTTTTGAATTTTTTTGATATAATAATGATAATAATGGCTCAACCAAATTCATTAATAACATAGATGATTAATGTTTTCACCTAAAATTAGTCAAAATAGGTCATATATAGAGATATAAAACTCACAATAGGAATGACAAACCTAGACACGAGTGCACTTAGAAGCTCAATAAAATACTACATAGATGACACTATGGCCAAACTAGGGACACTAGTGCCACATGAAAATATTGTTTAATTATGCTTATACTATCCATGAGGTGTTTTGACACTTAAATCATGTTTTTGACACTTAAACGAGCCTCTATATTAGTTTGTAGCCTCCAAATCTCTTATCTCAGTCATTTTCTAGGTAAGTTCTTATTTACATTATTTATTGTTATTTATAGAAAGATAAAATTAAGTCAATTAAATGAAAAATTATTGGTTATATTTATTTCATATTTATACCCTAATTTACTATACTTATTTCTTTAACAACATATGGATTAATCTCCACAATCCTAAAAAATTAAAATATTTGGGGAACCTAACTCACTTTAGATATTACAAAACCCTAACCCTAGATCACCATAGGGTTTATATTTCTCACATTTTGAGACCCATATTTATGATTCTAGATCTATATATTTTTTTACTTTTTTTGATATAATCATGCTAACAATGGCATAATAATTATACCAATTTTTGTTTCAAATTCTAATAATTTCATTTATATGCTTGTTTCCTTTAATTTTGAAAGAACTAAAAAAAGAAATAATGTTACACCCTTAACCTTTGGTGTGTCTAGGGATATAATTGTGGCTTACATACCTCTTTTAAACTCTTGTTACATTTATCTATGTTCTTAGTTAGGTCAGCCCATGAAATAACCATGTCTAAGTAGACTATATATAGGAGGTAGTGGTTAGTCTTTGATCATCATATTAAGTATTCTAATATTATTGCATTATTGTGGAGGTTTACCCCTTAAATTTACTCTATTATATTATCTAGTATTACTCTCTACTATCAATTATTCATATATAATATCTTATATATGATTATTATGTGTGATATATAATTATTCTATGTAAATGTCCAAGTAATTGCATTACAAGTGGTATCATAGATTTGATTTGGGCAAGTTTCCTATGGAATTTTTTTTAATCTAACAAGGAGTGACTTCTACGAGTGGAAGGAGAAAAAAAATAACTTACAATCTGGAAAGAATTAATTTTTTCTATTAGTGCAGTATTATTTAAAACACTTTTTTCAAAAAAAAAAGTCTAGAAAAAATATTTTCCCTTTGATCATTTTCAGTCATTAGATTCATCTTGGGAAGATTATTTCAATGGTATATTCTATCTATATACTTTTTTTGTGATGAAATTTTTCACCCTAATGTGCAAAAGTAGTCACTGGATTCATCTTATAGAGGTTATCACAATGGTACCATCTTTGTGTATACTTTTTTAGGATGAAAACCATATTAGGGTTTGTGCATGGTGGGTCCTAATACTCAAGTAAAAAAATGTAGAAAATATACTCCTAAGACTCCTTCTAGGGATGACATGGAATCTAAAACTTTAGATCTGATGCTTTCTCAACTTTAGGCTTACATAAAGGGCTTGATGTGGCAAGATGACTTGGCTATATTTCAAATTGATGTTTCAAGGATGCAAAGAGAGATTAATGGGGTGCACACTCAATTACATTATATAATTGCATGATTGGCTACCATTTCATCTTAGTTACACCTAAACAACCCTGCACTTCATCATTTGGGTCCTCCTCCTCTCAACACTTACAATTCTAATCTTAGTGTGAATGTTTCTAAAAGTGGATATACATAGTTTTGATGGTAAGGATACTCTCGCTTGAATTACCCAAATTGAGAATTTATTTTATCTACACCAAAATCCTAGTTTTTAGAAGGTGATAGTGGCATCTCATATCTAGAACCTAAGTAGTTTATTTCGTATCATTAATTATGTGCTCAAAATAAAAATAATGGTTTTCCTATTACATTTTATATTTTAACTAATGATTTTTTGGCTCATTATCATAATAATTTGTCTGAGAACTAGTTCATTTAGTTAACAAAACTTCATCAAACAAGAATTATGAAGGATTATATTCATCAATTTTAGAATCTATCCTTATAGGTATAAGACATCACTGAGGCAAATTTGAGTAATATTTTTTTGGGGTGGACTCAAAAATATCATCCAATTAGAGATTCAGATGTTTAATACATCATATGTATGTAAAGCTACATCAAAGTCATACATGGAAGAGGTAAAAGAGATGGTTAAATGGAAAACTTTCACTACTGATCATGATTGCACCTTTTTAGCACCATCATTTCCTCAACCCACTATATTGACACCTAATAAAATTGAGGAGAAGTGAGTCAAAGGTTGTGTTATGATTACAATAGAAAATAGAGAAAATGAAATTATTGTGTTGAAAATAAGTTTTTTTACATCAAAGGTGCCAATGAGTATGTAGATGATGAGGAGACAATTGTTGAGGATACAGAAAGACCTAAGGAGGAATTTTAAGATACTCATCCTACTATTTCCTACCATACCCTTTTAGGAAAATGTCATAGTATTAAGTTGGTCATGGGAGACTACCTACTAGATTATCTTATATTTGATATTCCCATGGGTGGAGCTGACATGTTCTAAGATTAGAATGGCTCACCACTTTGGGAACTATTGAGATTAATTTCCAATCATTATTAATGAACTTTCATTCTAAGGGAAGAAAATTTGAGCTAAGGGGATTAAGGTATAAATCTCCACAATTTTTTATCTCCCATAAAATGACTAAGATTATCTAAAAGGGTGCTAAAGGATTTGTTCTTTCTTGTTTTCCATTAAATTCCAGCCATATACACTTCTAGATCTACCAGTGATTGATGCCCATTATATTATTTTTAGTAATATGTTGAAAGGAATTCCAACCAATCACATGCATGTTCATTCTATCAAACTTATTCTTGGTAGTAAACCACCCAACATTAGGCCAGACAAGTATCCCTATGCCCATAAAATTGAAATTAAAAATATGGTACTAAAGATGTTGGTTGCAAGAATCATTCACCATAGCCAAAACAAATATTATTCACTAGTTTTCATGGTGAGAAAGAAAGATGACACTTAGAGGATGTGCCCTGACTATAGAGAGTTCATCAAGTAAACTATAAACTACAAATTTCCTATTCCTGTCATTAATGATTTTCTAGATGAATATAATGGTTTTATTTATTTTACCAAGTTATTTCTACATTTAAGGTATTATCAAACCCAGATCCATGATGAAGACACACCCAAAATAGCTTTCAAGATTCATAAGGGTCATTATGAGTTTATGGTTATGCCTTTTGGTCTAAAAAATGAAATGTTCACCTTTTAGAGTGTTATTAATACTATTTTTAGGCCATTTTTGAGGAAATTTTTTCTACTTTTTTTAATGATATCCTTATTTACATTAAAAATTAGGAAGATGATTTGCAGCACATGAAACATGTACTATCAATTCTAGAATAACATCCATTGTATACTAAACCTTCTAAATGTACTTTTGAAGCTCATGAGGTTGATTATTTAGGTCATATGGTTTCAAATTAAGGAGTGGAAGTGGATCCTAAAAAAATATAATCAATGGTAGAGTGGTCGGTTCCTAGGACACTCAAGTAACTAAAGGTATTTTTTGGGCTAACTAGTTACTACTACAAGTTTGTCATAAATTATGGTGGCATTGCATACCCATTCACCTCTTAATTGAATTAAAAATCCTTCCAATGGACTGATACATTTACTAAGGCATTTGAACAATTGAAATTGGCTATGTGCACCACTCTAGTGTTGGCCATTCTTAATTTTTATAAGACTTTTGTGGTTGAATGTGATGCATCTGGATATGGTATGGGTGTGGTGCTCATAAAATAAGGTAGACCACTTGCATTTAAAATTCTCCAACTAAAGGTTAAAAATTTCCTCAAACCCATATATGATAGGGAAATGATGGCCATTCTACATGTAGTCAAATAATGGAGACCTTATTTTATGGATCATCACTTTTAGGTAAAGACTAATCATAATAGTCTCAAATATTTTTTGGAACAATAGTTGTCATTAGAAGAAAAAAAATGGGTAACTAAGATGTTAGGATATGGTTTTAAAATATTCTATAATAAGGGTAAGGAAAATGTGGAGGTAGATGTACTATCTAGGAGGGACGAATCAGTTAAGGAATTGCTATGCGCCATGACCATTTGGAAGGTAGATTATCTAGAGGAAGCAAGATCAGAATGGGAAAATAATAGTGTTACCCATTATTTGATTCACATATTCAATAAGGTTTTGGTGGATTTGAAAATTTTACATGGAATGGTAATGAATTATGGTTTAAAAATATATCATAATTATGTAAGGATTCTCTTCTCAAATAAAAAATCCTTTAGAAACTTCATACAACTCCACTTGGGGGTCATTAAGGATTTTTTAAAACCTATCATAGAATCAAGTAGGATTTTTTTGGGAAGGAATCAAGGGGGATGTCCATAAATATTTAGCTGAATGTATGATGTATCAAAAAAATAAAGGTGAAACCATAAAAACCCTAGGTCTTTTGTATTTTTTATCCATCCCTAGGTAGCATTGGGAAGAGGTGTCTATGGATTGCATTATAAGGACACCAAGATCTAATGGTAAAAATATTATCATGGTTATTTTGGATCATCTCAGTAAATATGGTCATTTTTATTTTTTATCACAACACTTTGTTTCTATTATACTATATTATGCTTTTCTCAATATAATTCATAAACTGCATGGTACTCCTAAGATCATTATCAATGATAGATATCTCATTTTCACTTATAATTTTTGGATGAAATTATTTGCATGTCTGGGCACCAAGTTGGCTCATAGCTCATCCTATCATTCTCAATTATATGGAAAAACTAAGGTAGTTAGCAAATGTCTATAATGATATCTCTATTATTTTATTTCTAATAAATAGGATAAATAGGTTCATTGGTTGCCACTTACTAAATGGTGGTATAATACTTTTGTTCATAGTTATTCTAAAATGTCTCCATTTTTGGCCTTTTATGGATACCACCCTCCATACATCACTTCAACCTTGAAGGTCCATCCTAAGGTTCATGTATTTGAGGAACATATTCACCATCAACAAGAGGTCCTTGTAAGTTTGCATGAAAATTTAGCCATGGCCTGGAATCACATGAAGCAACAGGCAAATCAACATACAAGTGAGAGGCAATTTTAAATTAGTGATTGGGACTATGTTCACTTGAAACCATATAATTAGATGTCCTTGAAATAAAAAATAAGCATAACAAGTTTTCCCCTAAGTATTATGGGCCTTATTAGATCTTGTAAAGAATTGGTAATGTGGCCTATAAGTTAGATTTTCTTTCATCCACTCAAAAACATCTAGTATTTCATGTAACAATCTTAAATAAATTCATTAGACACAAAGTCGATTCTTAAACTAAGTTACTATAATTAGATAAGGAATGGAGAGTTTTTCTTGATCTTGAGGTGATCATTCAAATTTTCACTAAGTAGCTATGGTCTAGAGCAATTAAGGAGTACCTAATAAAATGGAAGAATCTCCCATGTGAAGATGCCACCTGGGAGGATGAATCCTTTATACAATAACATCTAGAATTATTTAAACATTGAGGACAACATTTTTTTTGAAGGGGAGGGGAATTTTATGCCCTTAACTGTTGGCATGTCTATGGATATGTGTGGCTAACTTGTGGCTCACATACCTCTTTTATATTCTTGTTACATTTCTCTATGTTCATAGTTAGGTCAGCCTATAGAATAACCATGGATAAGTAGACTATATATATGAGGTAGTAGTTAGTATTTTATCATCATCTTAAGTATTTTACTCTTATTGCATTATTGCAAAGCTTACCACCTAAAAGTGGCTCTCCTATATTATCCAGTATTCTACTTTGTTGTCAATTATTTATATTTGGTATCTTATCTATGCTTATTTTATGTGATATATAATTATTCTATGTAAACATCTAGGTAATTTCATTACACATAAACATATGTATATATGATCCTTTATATGAATTAAAATGCATTTCATGTTTCATTATTTCCTTAGCATGTTATCTTTCTCTTTTGTGGAATTCAATCAAGAGACAAATCTTTAAACACATAGAGAATGCATTACATAATATAACAAATTGATTACCCTAAATTAACAAGAATCCTTTAGATCCACTTACTCTTTGGCTCACTTTGATTCCTTACCTATCACTCCTAGACATAAAGGAACATCAGTGGTCTCACTTATCCTTCATAGTTCTTGACCAAACACATATAGCTATTATCCTACCTCTATGAGGATCTTTATGCTTGTAGAAGACCGTGTAGTCTAGGTTATGATGTCAACATGTGGTACCAAACCATGTTAGGTTAGAAACAACCATGGCTATAATTTTGTTGGCTAAAATAGTGTTTCTTCATCCATAATTTCCATTTTAGATATCCTACAACATTTCAACCCCTATAAAGACATTTTTTATGTATCACTTCATGATACTTATGTTCCTAAACATCTAAGCCAACTTATGTTGCTTCCATAACTAATAATATTAAATGGAACAAAGAGCATAATTCATACAAAAAAGAAGATCTCCCACCTAAGTACATCATATATTTACACTTTCCTCTCTACATTACATTATGAATTAATGGGGTGGGTGTCAAACATGATTTAGTATATAATGGATTAGGATTAAACATTTATAATATCACATTTATTTGAATTATAAATATAGATGCTAAGGATATGGTTACTTCTAATATGAACATTTTAGGTTTTGATAATATTCTATGTAAATTATTGGGTCATATCATAATAAACCTTACATTGTACCCTAGAACACTACCTATAACATGTCAATTTATGCCTAATGATCTCAATTAAAACATCTTGCTTGGAAGACCATAGATTTAGGATATGCATATAATTCCATCCAATTTACATGCACATTTAAATTTTAGCTACAAAGGTCATATATACACATGTATTATGGATTGAAAACCATTAAAATACTATCAACATACAAAGCCTTCACATAATTATATTCTTCACAAGGATTTTCCTATAACACCACTCTAATCTACTTTTCATAATTCACATATCATTCCCCCATATAATTCTAGAGCATAGGATAATAAGTTATCTTCTCTTTTTACATTGAGATATTTCCAAAATATGGGTTACATAGGATAAGTCCTTGAAAAGCATGATTAGGGAATCCTTTTTCCCATTGAATCATATGATCAATAGGTAAAGAAGTACTTGGATATAAAGATAACACATCCAATGCCAAGTCATCTTACCATAATTCTTAGCATATATAGTTTTGTCTACCTATTCTATGGGTAAATAATATGTTAAATCATGTTTCTACACTCTTAGTTGTTTACCCTAATCTTATTGATGATACAACTTTTGGAAATTTACTTAATTTATTGAATTCGCTAATAATGAGGCTCTATTATAATTCCTAGGGGCATACAATGATATCCCTTCCTTATATCATAAGAATAGGTTTTTTCATTCCAAAAATTCCTAAGCATACTTTGGTGAGTCTTTAGATTATTTTGATGATATTTTACTGGACATAGATAATATTATCCCTACAACACTATACACTATGGATAAATCTATGTTAATTAATGAATAGATATTCAAATTGAATTATGGCATAGATATTAATCCTCACATCATATTATTAATTACTGCTAAAGAAAAAGATACATATATTCATCATATTTTAAAATATTTCCCTAAAGTTTAACTTGGGATTCATATAAAATTATTAGTATTGATCCCTCAATTACAATACATAGGATTACACTCTATCCTGATACAAAGCTAATTAAATAAAACAATTAAAAAATACACCCCAAATTTTCTCTTTTAGTCAAAAATGAGATCTAATGGCTCGTTGATGCCAATTTTATTTGACTAGTTGCTCATCCCCAATGGGTTGCTAATATTGTCTTTATTATAAAACCTAATAGCCAATTCTAATGTTATTGTGATTATACAGACTTAAATAAAGCATGTCCTAAAGATGATTTTCCTCTACCCAAAATTGATATGATAGTCAAATCCATAGCACAATACAACATCATCTCTTTTATGGATATATTCTTTGATTATAATCAAATTAATATCACTAAAGAAGATGAAGAAAAAACCTTTACCACACCATGGGGCACTTTCCACTATATAATCATGACATTTGGATTAAAAATGTAATATCAACATAGTAATGAATAATGATCCATATATTTCAAGATCTCATTCATAAAATAGTTGAAGATTATGTTGATTATTTGTTTGTCAAATTAAAGAACCATAACACCATGCAATATATTTATGATAGATTTTCTAAAGACCAAGAAAAATAAAATGTATGACTAAATCCCAATAGATGTGTCTTTGGGGTTTCATCAAGTAAATTCCTAGGATTTATAATATCCCAACATGGTATTGAGGTTAACCCAAAGAAATTCAAATCCATAATGAACATGCCTTCTCCTACCAATTTAAAGAAACTTCACTCCCTGCAAGGCAAGATTCAGGTAATAGCCATTTTGTGGCATAAATTATAATTAATACTCAATCATTCACCTAATTAATTAGTAAGTATATATAATTTTAATGGGACATCACATGTGAAGAAAGATTTGACACATCAAATAGTACCTACTGAACCCACCTATCCTAGTATTACCAATACCTAACAAGCCACTTCACCTTTACCTCTCAATGATAGATCATACACTTGGTGCACTCATGGAACAACATGATAATCAACATAAAGAGTGAGCCATTTACTACATCAATCATATAATTATTGACTATGAATGTAATTATCCAATAATATAAAAATTTATTTAGAACTTGTATTTTCTACTTAGAATCTTTAACACTAGATGATTAACAATGAGACACAAGTCATTAAAAAAGTTGATCCTTTAAAGTTCCTCATGTGAAAACTACCTATTTTAGGCTATATTAAAAATGGGTTATGATACTCATAGACTTTGACCTCAACATCATCTTATAAAAATTAGTAAAAGGCTAGACAATTGCAAATCAATTGGTATCGGCCATCTTATTTAACATAATTCTTATCAATGATGATTTTATGGATGATTTCACAACACATAATACCATGTCTGACAAATAGATAATGTTATTTAATGGTTTTTTATGTGCATATAGTGTCATAGCTAGAATTATTTTCATTGACCCATTTGGGCACTTAGTAACCCTCACTTACCAAATAATTTTTCATGTACCAACAACATCATATAATAGGAGGCTGTTATATTAGACCTTCAAGTAGCTCAATCTCTCTAGATCAAATCAATTGAAGTTTATGAGGATTCATAATTAATTTTTAATCAGGTTAAACATGTCAACCAAACCAAATAAGAATGATTTGTTCCCTATAATAATATGGTTCAATGTCTATAGGCTTAATCTTCTCTATTGAAAGCATTCTATGTAAAGATAATTATCATGTTGATGTAATGGCTAATGCATCATATTTGATCCCCATTGACATAGATGAAGACTAGTCTATATTCACTTTCAAATTATTACAATATACATTAGTGTCCCATGTCGAGCCCATATCTCTAAAGGTTATAATTACCACATGTCGTACAATAACATTCAAATGGTTCTTTGATATAAATAGTTTTTTACATAGATCTATTACACCAGACACTTTCATAAGAAATGAAAATACAAACTATAGTGAAAATCCCTCTGATATGTCATTATTAGAGGGGACTCATTAAAAATATCTTTTGAGGGACACTTACTCTAATGTTTGACCCCTAAGGAAGCTAAGTTGGCTATTAGACAAGTACATGACAATAAATGTGTTGGTAATTTTAATGGTAAAGCAATATCACACAAATTACTCAAACTAGGTTATTATTGGCCAACCATGGAATAAGGATGCCAAGAATATGCCAAGTTATGCAAAAAATGTCAACACCATGGAAACCTAAACCATGTCCCTTCATAGTAACTCTAACCCATAGTATCCCCATAGTCATTCATGTTATAGGTTTTTGATCTAATTGGAAAGATAAATCCAAAATATGTAAGAGGTCAAAGATTCATTATCACAACTACATAATGCTTTATAAAATCGGTGGAGGCCATTCCACTACAATCCATAAAGGGATAAGATATATTTTGTTTTATCTTGGAAAACATTATTTTCCTCTTTATCCTCCCAATTTCCATCATTACAGATAATGGAACTTATTTTAAGAATAATATAGTGAAGAAATTTTGTGCTAAATATAAAATCTGGCACACATTTTCTACTCCATAATAACCATAGGCCAATGGTCAATTAAAAGAAACAAACAATATCCTCATAAAAATAGTTACCAAATTTGGTGATGATTAGCATAATAAACTCATCTATGCACTATGGGCTTACCACATTAATATTCACACACTTATAATATTTTCTCCTTATTCACTACAATATAGCAAATAAGTAGTTATCCTACTAAAGTTAAAAATCACATCCTTATGGGTATCCTTAAAAGGGATCATCACATATGATAAATATAGATAAATATGACTCCATAAATTAGAATAGTTGGATCACACATGCATTCAAGCCATAGATTATCTTAGGGAATTTCAAAAATGGATCCAACAGACCTATAATAACCATGTTCACATCAGGGAATTCAAAGTCACCGATATGGTTTTAAAATAAAATATTAGAAACGTCAACACCAAAGAAGATAACAAAGGAAAATTCAAACCAAATTGGCTTGGCCTATACTTAGTCATAGAAAATCTTAACCCAAAATTATATTATCTACCTTCACTTGATGGCAAGGCAATCAAAAACCCATTGAAAATCATGCATCTAAGGATATTTTACACATAAAAACAAAACTCTTTTCCTATTTCTTATACATATATTATATATAGAAAATAAAAAATAAATACAATATTTCAAAAACACAAAAAAAATTAAATATTTACTCAAAAAATACATAAAATTTAGATTGTATGCATTTCCATGTTTACATCTCTTATTTTTGCCAAACACTACATATGCTCTTTATCTTAGTATAGTCAATTTTATCATACATAAACTATTAACTTATTATTGTCGAGTGCTTGTAGTTTGCTTATAGGACTCAAGTCCATTACACTGATGTAAATTTGTTATTATCTACCCACTATGGGCATATACATAGATAGATGGGTTCTTCATTTGACATATTTTCCCATTTTGTGAAACCCTATACATAGTTTCAATTACTAGGTTATATATTTCTATGCTCTACATCATAGATTTAACATTTTTATATCTTGATATTGACCATGATACACTTACTCATATTTTTTTCCAATGACTACTACTTTAGACTCAACATATGTGCATTTTAGCTCTTACATAGATTTGTATTACATGTTCATCCATACTTTCATATCTAGATTTCATAGTTTAGACTTGATTATGTCTCCATGCTTTGTACATTTGAAGGCATTTGAATATGCCATTAATATATGGATATATGCCACTTATTTTCACTATATGTATGCTTTGGACATGTATCCATGTCATTATGTGTGTTTTCTTGGTTGTGTATGCAAACATGTAAACATGTCCTTCAATGTGGATCTAATCCAAATTTATTTTTATTTATGTATGTGGACATTTAAACATGTCCATGTATGTCTTGATTTCTTAGATTTAGTGATATGTGCCCATGTCCCTTATATTGTGGCCCCTTAGCCTACTTTATGTGCCTAATTTATGTTGTATATATGATTTATTGTATGCATCATGGACATGACACTTGTCTCTTGATTGTTACACACTCTATTTTTATATGCCATGAGGCACCTCATACATCTCCCCTTACTACTTGGGTGTTGTGATGGACATCATGCCCCGTAGCCCTAGGTAGTTACTCAATTATTACTAAGATTTATTTTTCATATATATTTTTATATCTATTTTAACAACCTTGTGAATGCTAGACCTCTCATACATCACACATTAAAAACTTATGCTAAGATTACCTTACATTCTAATGTTATGTATGAACATTATATTGGATTGTTACATAGACATCATATATTCTCTGGCACACACATTTTTTTAGATATTTTTAT